>OY720441.1:91634475-92064848 GCA_963082915.1 Dolichopus griseipennis | reverse complement strand
ATTTGTGATCAGCGTAACCGCCTTAGTCGATATAGCCATGTCCGTCCGTCCGTCCGTCCGTCCGTCCGTCCGTCCGTAGGCACGATAACTCAAAAAATAATGGAGCTATCTTGATGAAATTTTAACTGTAGGTTACTAGGACTGAAAGTACGGCGGGGATTGCATATGGGCGAAATCGGCCCATGGGTTCGGATTCTGGACCTTTTAATCGGTTTCAGGGCTAACGAACAAATATAAAAAATCACGATAACTCAACAACTAATGACGCTATCTTCATCAAATTTGTGCTGTAGGTTACTAGTAATGAAACTACTTCGGGAATTGCGTAAGGTTGGGATTGGACCATGGGTTCGGAACCTAGAACTTTTTGATCGAATTTAGGCCAAACGAGCATAATTCCGAAACCAATGATGATAGAACCTTCAAATTTAGTATCGGGGTGTCCCTTCCTATTTCCTAAGTGTCTTGTGAATTTGGGTCCCATTGGAATAGTGGGTCGGGGACCAGCCACACATTTCCGAAGACCTTAAAGCATATCTTTAAAATTAATAAAGATAACAACTTGAAAAAATGTAGAAGCTTCCAATTTGCCACAAGGGTGTTCTTTACTATCTCTTGCGTGTTCCCCTAATTTGGGATCAATTGGAGTAGTGGTTCTGTACCCCTCTCAGACCTCCCAAGTAAGCTTATAATCGAAATTACTAAAAACAGTTATTTAAAATTAGGATAGACCGTTCAAATTGTGTACAAGGGTTAACTAGTACTATAAGTACAGCGCGGACTATATAAGGGCGAAATCAGCCCAACGGTTCGGATTCCGGACCTTTTAATCGATGTCAGGGCTAAGGAACGTATATAAAAAATCACGATAACTCAACAAATAATGAGGCTATCTTCATGAAATTTGTGCTGTAGGTTATTGGCAGCGAAACTAAGGCGGTGATTACGTACGGTGAGGATTGGACAATGGGTTCGGAACTTAGAACTTTTTGATCGAATTTAGGCCAAACGAGCATAATTCCGAAACCAATGAAGATAGAACCTCCAAATTTGGTATCAGGGTGTCCCTTCCTATTTCGTAAGTGTCTTTGAAATTTGGGCCCCATTGGAGTAGTGGATCGGGGACCAGCAACTCAGTTCTTAGGCCCTTAAAGCATATTTTCGAAATTAATAAAGATAGTAACTTGAAACAAATGTACAAGCTTCCAATTTGCCACAAGGGTGTTCTTTACTATTTCTTGCGTGCCCCCCTAATTTGGGATCAATTGGAGTGGTGGTTCAGAACCTTTCTTAGACCCCCCAATGTGTAAAAGCTTATCATCGAAATTAATAAAACTAGTAACTTAAAATTAAGATAGAGCGTTCCAATTGTGTACAAGGGTTAACTAGTATTGAAAGTATGACGGGACTGCATATGGGTGAAATCGTACCATAATTTCGGGTCCTGGAACCCTTGAAAAGTTCAAGGACTAACAAACATATATCTTACAAACACCATAACTCAAAAAATAATGCCGGTATTTTGATGAAATTTAACAGTAGGTTACTAGTAATGAAAGTACCATGGGAATTGGTTGTGGTCGAGTTTAATTTCGAAGCCAAAGAATATATTTCCTATGTCCTATGTGTCTCCGAAATCTAGATTTCATTGTAGTGGTTCAGCTATGTTCAAAGGTACTTGCTGCATTTATGTAAAATTTATTTTTATATTTAAATGAATTATATGAAAAGGTGTAAATTTTTAATTGTATTTTGGAAATACATTTATTGCATATTTTGCGTTTATAAGCTTTTCTATTAGGTATATAAACTAACCATTTAAAATAATTGCAATTTTTAAAAATTTGGATTATTAAATATATTATGCTTTGATTATCTTTTTATCACAAAATTTAATAATTAGAATTTTTTCATTTTGTAATTGAATTGGAATAAATATATTTTCATTAATTTCAAGTTTGTTTGTTTTTTAATATTTTTAAATAGATAAATTAGTAAGAATTTGTAATATTTTTTAATAGATAGGGTAATTAGAAAATGTTTTTAGTATTATACAGTTAATTTGGTTAGCTATGTCTTACGATCAAATTAATAACAGCTTCTATGGTGTTAAAATGACTTATGGATATGTCCTTAAATTTGAACCAAATAGGTGTAGGGTATTTCTAAGTCGGTTGCACCGACTGACTGTTTCTTTACTTGTTTATTTATATTATTGGATATATCTTATTTTTTATACACTTTACATATGTATGTATATGTTAAGATTTTACTTTAATGAAACGCTTTCATTTTAATTTGCAAATAATCAACAATTAAATAGAAAATTTTTAAAGTTTTCCAGATTGCAAAGAAAATAGTTAAATGTTATGTACTTTACATATTGTAAAATATTAAAATGTAATGTAAAGTATTATTTTTACATAAATAAAACCTTGATTTCATGGACGTTTTGGATTTTTAAAAATATTTGTTGAAGATTAAAAAAAAATTAATACTTTACGGATGAATATTATCATCAAATAATCCATAATTAATGAAAAAACGTATATACCAGAAGACACAAATTAAATAAAATAAAAAAACAATTTTTAAAAAAAGAAAAAAAAATGATTTAAGTTCCTAATTGAAAAATCAAAAAATAGGAAAAAAAAATACCAAAAGTATCGAATTAAAAAAAAAGCATACAAAATTTTTTCGAAAGCTTCTTATTATATACTCTTAATTGAACTTGCCTGCGTCTATGGCTTTATTTTTCATTCTGTCAGTTAGTGATACATTTATATTAGAAATCTGACCATAAATTTATAAGAATTGTATGGTTCAGTGGTTAGCAAAGTGGCTGACGGTGTAAATAAGTCTGAGTTCGATCCTCCTTCAAAGATAAAAATTTTTTTGTTTTTTTTTTAAATTCAACAGAAATAATAAAAAAATTACAAATAAAATTAATTTATTTGTATAGTTTCTTTGAAAATTTGTAACTTTAAAAACTAAAATACTTCACTTTGATAATATAAAAACATAGACCAAATAATTACATATGTAGACGATCAGTTTCATATAAAAAATTTTTAGGGTTTTTTTTTATGTCAGTCTGTACATTTTTGGTTCATTAATTTAAAATTTATACAAGTAGGTAGGTACTTAAATAAAAAAAAAATTTAGATTAAAATTAAAAAAAAAAAATTCACCAGGAAGCGAATTTGAACCCTAACTTATTCATCTTCAAATTTTTAAAATGCAACAAAAAAAATTGATCAGTCATTTGTTTTGGTTTACTTTATACTTTATACTTACTGCGTAATAAAAATGTAACGGTTGTGAAAGGATTTTGTATTAATATGGAATATATGTATATGTATATATATATTATAGATAATAAGTAAGATAATAATCTTATGTGAATAAGCGAGTGCGCATTTCTTATACCCTACACCTATACAATAGGTAAAAGGGTATATTAACTTTGGTATGGTGTTTGTAACCACCTAAAGGAAGCGAGCTAGATATAGAAAAGTATATATATTTGTGATCAGCGTGACCTCCTGAGTCGATATAGCCATGTCCGTCCGTCCGTCCGTAGGCACGATAACTCAAAAAATAATAGAGCTATCTTGATGAAATTTTAACTGGAGGTTACTAGGACTGAAAGTACGGCGGGGATTGCATATGGGTAGGGTTTCTGTACTCGATTCGACTCGACTCGGACTCGTCGAGTATTTGGGTGGTTTCTTGGATTCGGGACTCGACTCTATTATTGGACGAGTCCAAGTTTTTAAAATTAAGCAAAAACTATTAACTTCAAAACGAATATTTTGAAAAATTGACAAAAAAAAATTTTAAACAGAACTTTTTCATTTAAATTTTTTTTTGAATCATTGTAACCATGCCAAGAAATAAATATTGCCATGCATTGCCATGGTTATTATGGTTTTATTATTCAATGTTCCAAAACAAACGATAAAAGTCTACAAGTACTTAGTTAGTATTTTGCTATTGCTGCAGTCTGTTAATTTGTACAAAATTGTAAGACAGTAAAATTAACTTTTTTTAAACAATAAAAATCTTGTAATGTAATAAATAATTCTAATTTTAACAAATTTTAGTAATTTTTTTTTACAAATACTTTCTTGAGTTCTAAAATATTAAACGATTTCGTTTATTGATTTGAGTTAATAGTTAGATTGGATTCGACTCGGACTCGACGAGTTTTCAAAATTTAGGGCTCCTACTCACCAAGTCGTAAAAACCCGAGTTTTCAGAAACCCTACATATGTGCGAAATCGGCCCATTGGTTCGGATTCTGGACCTTTTAATCGATCGAGGGGCTAACGATCCCTTGCATGTCCCCCTAATTTGGAATCAATTGGAGTGGTGGTTCAGTATCCCTCTTAGACCCTCTTAAGTTTTAAAAGCTTATAATCGAAATTTTTAAAAAAAATTTTAGAATTAATAAAGATAACAACTTAAAAAAATGTAGAAGCTTCAAATTTGGCTCAAGGGTATTCCTTACTATCCCTTGCGTGTCCCCCTGATTTGGGATCAATTGGAGTGGTGGTTCAGTACACCTCTTAGACCCTCTTAAGTTTTAAAAGCTTATAATCGAAATTATTAAAAATAATAACTTAAAATTAAGATAGAACGTTCAAATTGTGTACAAGGGTTAACTAGTGCTTAAAGTTAAGCGTGGACTGCATAAGGGCGAAATCAGCCCAAGGGTTCAGATTCTACACCTTTTAATCGGTTTCAGGGCTAACGAACATATATAAATAATCACGATAACTCAACAACTAATGACGCTATCTTCATGAAATTTGTGCTGTAGGTTATTGGTAATGAAACTACGGCGGCGATTGCGTACGGTGAGGATTGGACAATGGGTTCGGAACTTAGAACTTTTTGATCGAATTTAGACCAAACTAGCATAATTCCGAAACCAATGAAGATAGAACCTCCAACTTTTGGTTTCAGGGTGTCGCTTTCGATTTCCTTAGTGTCCTTTAAATTTGAGCTCAATTGGAGTACTGGGTGTGGACCAGCCTCTCAGTTCCAAGGACCTTAAAGCATATTTTCGAAATTAATAAAGATAGTAACTAGAAGCTTCAAATTTGGCACATGGCTGTTCTTTACTATTTCCTGCGTGTCCCTCTAATTTTGTACCTTTCTTAGACCCCTTAGTGTAAAAGTTTATCATCGAAATTAATAAAACTAGTAACTTAAAATTAAGATAGAACGTTCCAATTGTGTACAAGGGTTAACTAGTATTTAAAGTATGACGGAGACTGCATATGGGCGAAATCGTACCATAATTTCGGGTTCTGGAACCCTTGAAAAGTTCAAGGGCTAACAAACATATATCTTAAAAACACCATAACTCAAAAAATAATGCCGCTTTTTTGATAAAATTTAAACTTTAGGTTACTAGTAATGAAAGTACCATTGGAATTGGTTCTGGTCGAGTTTGGTCAATGAGTTCGGATTCTAGAAGCTTTTGATCGATTTGAGGCCGAACGAGTACAATTTCGAAGCCAAAGAATATATTTCCTGTTTCCTATGTGTTCCCGAAATTTAGACTTAATTGTAGTGGTTCAGTTTTCTTCAAAGGAACTTGCTGCATTTATGTAAAATTTATCTTTATATTTAAATGAATTGTATGAAAAGGTGTAAATTTGTAATTGTATTTTAGAAATACATTTATTGCATATTTTGTGTATAAGCTTTTCTATTAGGTATATTGACTAGCCATTTAAAGTAATTGCAATTTTGAAAAATTTGGATTATTAAATATATTATGCCTTGATTACCTTTTTATCACAAAATTTAATAACTAGAATTTTTTCATTTTTTAATTGAATTGGAATAAATATATTTTCATTTATAACAAGTTTTTTTGTTTTTTAATATTTTTAAATAAATAAATTAGTAAGAATTTGTAATATTTTTTAAGAGATAGTGTAATTAGAAAATGTTTTTAGTATTATAAAGTTAATTTGGTTAGCTATGTCTTACAATCAAATTAATAACAGCTTTTATGGCGTTAAAATGACTTATGGATATGTCATTAAATTTGAACCAAATATGTGTAGGGTATTTCTAAGTCGGTTGCACCGACTGATTGTTTCTTTACTTGTTTTTTTTTTTGTATATGGAAATGTAAACAAAAAATATTTAAGTGAATAGTTTTTATTAATGACATTAATATTTCGAATTAGATTTTCAACCATGTTATTGTTACATTATTATGAGGTATGCAGAAATATTATAAAAGACCATAAACAAAGAACTAGGTATTTACAAACATACATATATATGTACAATGTACAAAAATATGTATTCAGACTTAAAGATACCCAATAAATATAAAACAATTTTGTTTAACAAACTAGATAGTTAGATAAAGATTTTATCAAGTAATACATACTTATAATGCTTTTTAATGATATTTTTGTCTTCTGTTATAAAATTTAAATTAATTTAGGTAAGTTTACTAAAGGGGATATTTTAATAAATTATGATTAGTTATTAGATAAACCGATTATAACTATTAATGAATTGGATCCAACTTGAAAATTGTCAAATTAAATATTGTACTTAATAATTTTATATAAAAAATTATGTAAAAAAATTTAATTAAACTAAAAAGTATAAAATAAAATAAAATAAAAAAATCTTTTTTTCAATATATACTTTTATTAACGTAGTACTAGCTCCCTAAAATGCAGAAAATAAAAAATTGAAGGTAGATCTTGGGAATTTGTTACTGTGTTAATATAAAAGTAAATTTCTGGTATAAGAAACAGTTCTTTTAATGTTTGAAAACATTTAAGCTAAAAATGTTGAAAATTTTCACTAACCAAAAATTGATGGCAGATCTTTTGCATTTAAAAGTGTTTTAATATTTTATACCAGCAATTAACTTTATTATTTTTTTTTTATTATTTACTTATTCCAAATCTTTCAATTGTTAGAAAATAATTCAATAAATTGTCTTGTAATGGATCTATATATTTTAAATTTTCGTTAGTTTTCGTAAAAATATGTAAAATTTTTTTATAATTTTTAGGTTTTTAACTACTGAAAAAATATAATTAAAAATTTCTGTTTATCTTATTGAAAATTTGTTTTATTATTTTATTATTTAATTTAGAATTCTAAAAGGGAAAAAGCCGTAAAATATATTATGGAAAAGTATATAAATAAGCTTTCAAAATTCATATTTCATTCGGCATAAAAAACCATTTAGGTATGGAAATACACATTATAAAATATACATATGTATGTATTTTGCGATGTCTTTTGTTCTACCGGAACCATAATCAGAAAAACAACTAATTTCATCAAGTGCACTATTATAGTATAGCCTTCTAATGGCTATTTCAGCGAACACCAATACGGCCAACCTTTCAATTAAATCTTTTTCTGAGAATATAATGCCTAACTCATTTATATTTTTGTCGTTAAGAACTATACTTAAATGTTTGATTGGGATCCATCTATTAAGGGAACTAAAATGGGACAAATTAAGCTTCACTTTATTTCTCAAAAATTTATAACCCTTTTGGTGAATTAAAAAGAATATTTATTGCTACGTTTTTTTCATCTTCGCACCATTTACTAACACTTTTAAAATTCATTTTTAAAAATTGTTTGGCTTCGATACGCAAGTGAAACTGCCTACTATTAATACTACATAAAGATAAATCTTGTTTTTCTTTTTTTAATTTTTGCCTTCACTTTTATTTTGATTTTTTAAGTAAATAATGTTTTTTATACCCTACACCTATAGAATAGGTAAAGGGGTACATTAACTTTGGTAAGGTGTTTGTAACCACCTAAAGGAAGCGAGCTAGATATGGAAAAGTATATATATTTGTGATCAGCGTGACCTCCTAAGTCGATATAGCCATGTCCGTCCATCCGTCCGTCCCATGGGCACGATAACTCAAAAAATAATGGAGCTATTTTGATGAAATTTTAACTGTAGGTTACTAGGACTGAAAGTACGGCGGAGATTGCCAATGGGCGAAATCGGCCCATGAGTTCGGATTCTGGACCTTTTAATCGGTTCAAGGGCTAACGAACATATATAAAAAATCATGATAACTCAACAACTAATGACGCTATCTTCATCAAATTTTTGCTGTAGGTTACTAGTAATGAGACTAAGGCGGGGATTGCGTACGATCGAGATTGGACCATGGGTTCGGAACCTAGAACGAATTTTTTTTTGATCGAATTTAGGCCAAACAGGCATAATTCCGAAACCAAAGAAGATAGAACCTCCAAATTTGGAATCAGGGTGTCCCTTCCTATTTCCTTAGTGTCGTTGTAATTTGGGCCCCATTGGAGTAGTGGGTCGGGGACCAACTGCACATTTCTGAAGACCTTAAAGCATATCTTTAAAATTAATAAAGATAGCAACTTGAAAACATGTAGAAGCTTCAAATTTGGCACAAGGTTGTTTTTTACTATTTCTTGTGTGTCCCCCTAATTTGGGATCTATTGGAGTGGTGGTTCAGTAACCCTCTTAGACCTCCGAAGGTTTAAAAACTTATAATCGAAATTACTAGAAATAGTAACTTAAAATTAATATAGAACGTTCCACTTGTGTACAAGGGTTAACTAGTATTTAAAGTACAGCGCGGACTGCATATGGACGAAATCACCCCAAGGGTTCGGATTCTGGACCTTTTAATCGTTTCTAAGGGCTAACGAACATATATAATAAATCACGATAACTCAACAACTAATGACGCTATCTTTATAAAATTTGTGTTGTAGGGTACTGGTAATGAAACTACGGCGGTGATTGTACGGAGGGGAATGGACAATTGGTTCGAAACTTAGAACTTTTTGATCGAATTTAGGCCAAACAAGCATAATTCCAAAAACAATGAAGATAGAACTTCCAAATTTGGTATCAGAGTGTCTCTTTCTATTTCCTAAGTGTCCTTGAAATTTGGGACCAATTGGAGTAGTGGGTTGAGGACCAGCCACACAGTTCCGAAGACCTTAAAAAAGCATATTTTCGAAATTCAGATAGTAATTTCAAACAAATTTAGAAGTTTCAAATTTGGCACATGGGTGCTCTTTACTATTTCTTGTGCGGTTCCTCTAATTTTGGATCAATCAGAGTGGTGGTTCAGTACCCCTCTTAGACCCCCCAAGGTTTAAAAGCTTATCATCGAAATTAATGAAAATAGTAACTTAAAATTAAGATAGAATTAGATAATATAGATTAAAGATAATATTTTTAAATAGATAAATTAGTAAAAATTTGTAAATAAATTAGAAAAGTAATTAGAAAATGTTTTAAGTATTATAAAGTTAATTTGGTTAGCTACATCTTACGATCAAACTAATAACAGCTTTTATGGTTTTAAAATGACTTATGAACTTCCCATTAAATTTTAACCAAATAGGTGTAGGGTATTTCTAAGTCGGTTGCAGCGACAGACTGTTTCTTTACTTGTTTTAAATTAAATTTTGTTTCAAAAAGAGAGCTACCTTTTATAAACTGTCGAATACTTTTTTAAATAAAAATCTGCATTCTTCTGAAATTTTAAACAATGCCTGCAAAAACAACTTTTTTCGTCTGACGAAAAGGTACATTAAAATTTCAAAATACAGAAATGTAGATACATATTACATACATCAAATAACATACAAATAAAATAAAACACAATAAAAATATTAAATAAAATTTTTTAAAAAGAAATCGTCTAACTTGATAAGGAAATATAAACCATTGTACATACATCGATTGAAATAAAAGCAAAATAAAAAGAAAAATAAAAATAAAACAAAGAAATAATCTCAATATACCAAATACGATATTGGGGTGATTTCAAATCAACAAAATTGATAATCTACAACAAAGCGATTCCCAATTCCTTCATATTAAACATAAAAACTACTAAACTCTACGAAAGATATATTCATTCGTACTATATTCGTACTTCATATTCTTTCGCGATCAGTTCACCTCTGTCTTCACATTTAAATAAAAATATTCAAAATAACCTACATTTTTATTTTTTAGTTATTTTAAAAAAAAAAGTATGTAAATTTCTTTTCAAAATTGTTTAAAGGTAATTAATAAAAACCAGTCAAACTCAATATAAACAAGTGATGACAAAAATCAAAGGCTTTTAAAAATCACATTTTCAAAATTATATTGGGTTTGTTACTGAGTATTTTATCATTTATTTTTATAAAAATATATATAAAAATAAATGATAATATTATAATTTAGTTATTTCATCAATTTATCAATTATGAATAACAGTGAAATCAATACTTAGAATACAATCCCTGTTAACAAATGCGAAATATAATGTTGGAGCTTCAATGTCAACGTTTAATTTTGAAAAAACATATACTGGTGAATAAGTTACTGTTTTATAAAAGCGTAAAAGTTTTAATTTTTAAGACATAGTCCTGTCCTGTCCCTCACCCCCTTCTGTCCCCACCCTTTCAATTTTAAGGTTGTAGGAAATCAATTGTGAACTCCACCAAAATTTGGAATTTTACCTAGAATTTTATTATCTAAGCAAAAATGGTTAAAACTAAAAAACAATTTCTTCAATTTAAAGAACCCCTTTTAAATTTAAGAAAAACCTTTAACGTATGTTGAAATAAAATGCTGCAGCTGTAAATTTTGTATATTTGTATATTAACAGAATTCTTGTTATAACAATTTAAAAATATGGCTTTTTGCAACTTTGGGGGTCTGAAGCTCCGTAACAGGTGGGGCTAAGAAAAAAGTTCTTCTAAGAAATTATTTTTTTTGCAATACCTATCCGTGGTTAAAATTTCTTAACTCTATTTCAAACGGTGTCAAAGTTTTGTAAACATACGGACGGACAGAGTGAAGCTATATAAGGACATTTTTACAATAATTTTTGAAAATATGTTTAAAACGAGGAAGATTATAGTTGCCCTTGTCAACTTTTAGATACCCGTGCATACCCATTAACCGTTATTTATTTCCCTTATGCTATTATAAATATTACAAAAAAAAATATAACAAAATACCTATATAACTTATTATTATAAGTTTTGCTTAAAAAAAAATAAGAACAAAAAAAAAAATTAAATTTTTAATTCATTATAGGTACCATTATAGGTACCATCATTTATGCTTAAAAACAAAAAAAAAACCCTAAAAGTTGGTCCGGGTGATGTTCAACTTTGCCAACTAACTTCCTCATAGCTTCATTAGATTCACAGTTATCGAATTGACAACTCGGCATGGTAGCTGCCCGAAAATGGGGCCTTAACATTTTGAAATTCCATATAAGTGCTCGATTCATTATATAACTAATCGTGTATAATTTTCATCCCCGTAGTATAATTAGTTTTAAAGAAATTCATATTGGTGCAAAGAAGTTGTATGGCAGCCCCCCGAAAATGGGGCCGTAACATTTTGAAACTTCATATAAGTGCTCGATTCATTATATAACTAACAGTGTGTAATTTTCATCCTCGTACTATAATCAGTTTCCAAGAAATTCATATTGATGCAAAGAAGTTGTATGGCAGCCCCCCGAAAATGGAGCCGTAACATTTTGAAACTTCATATAAGTGCTTGATTCATTATAAAACTAACCGTGTGTAATTTTCGTCTTGCTGGTATAATTACTTTTGAAGAAATTCATATTGGTTTAAATAAGTTGTGTGGCAGCTCCCCGAAACCTTGGTCTGGTCTTAACCAAAAAGAATAGGGAACCTCAAAAATGTCCAAAAAATGTTTTGTGTGAATTTCAAAACTCTAGCTCTAATTTTTCAATTCTATCTCTTTTAATTAATTTTTAATTCACGAATATATTAAACTTAAGCAAAATAAGCTTCATATGATCATATTCATATAATGATCAATATCAATAAGCCATTTACTTAAAAAAAATCTTTGTTTCTTTTTTGCTTATCTTAAATAAACTACGAAATCGTTACTACTAACTCGAAATCGTTATCTACAAAAAAAAAAAAAAACAAAATAAAACAAAATTCATATAATTTCATGTTAAATACAAGATGCATAGCAAAATTTCAAATTTTTATATGAAAATATTGGAGTTAAAAAAGTTAGTTGTTCGAGAGCTACCCGAAGTTTTAGTCCTATCTTAACCAAAAAAAATAGGGAACCTAGAAATTGATTGAAAAATATTTTGTGAAAATTTCAAAACTGTAGCTCTTTTAGTTTTTGAGTTATCGTGCTGACACACAGACGGACGGACGGACGGACAGACACACATAGCTTGATCGACTCATTTTTCGATTCTAAACCGATACGTATCCTTGACACTGCTCGTCTAGATCGATGCGTTACAAACGGAGGAGCAAATCTAATATACCCGATGTCATATATGTATGCACGGGTATAATGATATGAAATATCTCACAATTTTCTATTGACATATTTTGTAATTAATAAAAATAAAAACTTAAAATTTCGTGCAAAATAGTTTTGTCCTGTTTGCTTAATTTTCTTTAAAAAAAAACAATGGAAGAAAAGTGAGTAAATATTAATTTATACTTTTCAAAGATTGTTTCTGTAGAAAGAATTTAAATTTTTGACATTACATTTTGACGCAATCCGTAAAAATTTTAGATTGTGTTATTTACACATTGTAACAGGTTGAAGTTTTTTTTACGAAATTTACGATGTCACCCTATTATTATACCAGTATGGCTGTAGATCAAAAGGTTAGACTAAATTTGCCATTATTTTTGTGGCGCAGAGAAAAAGGGGAGTAGAAATGCAACCTATTCTTGAAGGCGATGAGTATCACAAAAGTGTTATTGGCTATTCTAGATGGCTAAAAATTGATATTGACGCCATCAAATCCTCAAGTTTGACCTTTCTTGAAGTCGTAGCATACGAAGTGATAGCAATTTGATATCACTTCTAAATTTGCCTACGAAGAGGTATCATGTCTAGTTCTTTCTTTAAAATTTTAAATGTTCATAAACAAAAAACTAGAAATTAATTTGAATGTAATAGCACTTCTTTTGTTAAAAAGATTAATATATTTTTAACATGCATTTTTTTATTTACATAACATACATAAAAGCATTTTAGTTTAGGTAGCTGAAAATTTTGATGTTTTCAAAAAAAATTGTACATTAAAACATTGAAGTTTACATATCTGAAAATTTTCATATGTTTTAAAAAAAATAAAGAATTTCATAAATTTTAATTTCAGTTAAACTTATGAATCTGAAACATGAAAGGCACATCATTTATACTTATAAAGTCTTGGTAAAAAAGGATTTGAATTATTTCTTATACTTCTTATAAAATTCTCTATTAACTTTTTTTTCATATTCAAAAGAATAAAAAAAACTCATACATACATATCTATTTTCATAACTTTTGGCAACAACAAAACCTCAAAAGTAAAAACAAAAAACTTTTAAATTCTAACAACTTTACAAAAATGACGTCACCTTAAAAACGAGGAGGGTGTAGTAGAGTAGACTGTGTCAACTCTTGGATACCCGTATGACCGTAACATATACATTATATCGCAGCTTCCATAGGTATAGAGTAATGCTCATATAAAATTAGAAGTTGTATGGCAGGTACTCGAACCCGTGGACCAAAATGGCTGAATTTAAATAGCGATTCCGTTTTTTGCATAAAAACGAATTTGTGAAAATTTCATAATCCTAGCTCCTTTACTTTTTGAGTTATCGTGATGACGGACGGACGGACATACATAGCTAAATCGATTTATTTTTCGATTCTGATCCGATCCACTTGAGTCTATATCTACCCCCCCCCTCCTTCTCTGCGTTACAAACGTAATGGCAAATTTATTATACCCTTGGACTATATAGTCATACGGGTATAAAAAGTCTTCAAGAACGCGATAATTTTTTTAGAGGAGACGCGCTGAGAAGCGCTTCGTATGAAGTGATGAGCCTTTAAGAATCGGAGTGATACCTTTGAGTTATGGATCGGATCAGAATCGAAAAGTGAAGTGATCTGGCTATGTATGTTTATTCGTCCTCAAGATAACCCAACAAATTAAGAGCTTTAAAAATTAAGGATTCTGAAATTTTCACAAATTCGTTTTAATGAAAGAGCCGTCATCGCTACTGTAATCCAGCCCGTTAGCTCCGCGGGTAAACATTTGGTTGGTTTACTACAGTAGTTTCGAGTAGTTGCCGTACAACTTCTTTATTTATAAGAGCATTAATCTATACCTTTTTAAGTAGGGTGTAGTGCAGTTCGTTCGATTTGCTGCCATACAACTTGTTTTCTTGTTTTATATGAGCATACTTTATATCAACAGTAGTTACAAACTGTTTCAGCTCGACATCAAAGACCTTGAAAAAGTTTCATTGTGCCCTCGTGCCAAAAAGAGTTAACTGAACTCAACAAAAATTTGTGTCAGCCTCTCTTTTCAACTGTAAAATTGGACACAAATCGGAAACAAAAAATTTTTTGGAAGCCCGCCGGGCCGAAATGGGTTAATATATTCCAACCAATTTATACAATTAATTCCGCTAGCTAAGAGGAACATTCGTGCAAAATTTCAAGTCATTCGATCGCACCGTTTCGAACCGACACCAAAACACCTGTTGACTTATAAAATTGCGACATAGGCTATTTCATCCCCCAGGCTCCCAGAATTATTCCTGTAAAATTTAGTGATAATCTGACTAATGGTTTTCTCGTGAATCCTGGACAAACAAACAAACAAATTTTCATTTTTATATATTAGATAAAGTGAATAAACTTTTTTACATGATTGAGGAAAATAAAAAAAACGCAATTTTACTTAAATTAAATTTGAATAAATTATGAAATCAAAATATATATGTAATTTTCTTTAATTTTTATTGATTTTAGTTTACATTTTTATTTTTTTGTTTTCCCTTTTTTTTCAAACTGATATTTTTCATTTACACAATGATCGTTTATATAAAAAAAAGCTAATATATTTTTCTCTTTTTATAAATCTCTGTCAAGTTACTTGGTATTTATTTTTAAAATAATTTAAAATCATTTCAACTGATAATTTTAAAAAAAAATTTGTGTAATTCATGATTAAAAAGTTATCTTTAATTATATTTTTGTTTCTTTATCATATTGTTTATTTTCTATTATTTATGCAATTTTATTATTCATACATTATTTATTTCATATTCAATACCGAATTAAATGTAGAAAATACATATTGTTTATAATTTCAAATCTTTTATTGATTCTAAAAAAAGTAATATTAAAAATAATAGTAATAATAATACAAATAATAATAATAATAATGAAATTAATAATAATAATCTTTATAATAATAATCATAATAATAATAGAGAAATGTTAAACATAAAATTTTACAAATTTTTATCCTAAACTAAAAAGATGCTAAATACTTAAAAAAAAAATTTTAAACATTATAGTTTTCTTGATTATACTGAAGTAAATTTTAGTTAAAATATTACTTAAAAATTTAATTTAGAACAAAAAATTTACTTTTTACAACAAAAAATTGTGTTTTTCATGTAATAATTACATTTAAAAATTTCGTGTTATTTTTTTTAATATTATCTTTTTCAATGGTAAATATTGTGTAAGCAAGCAATTATATAATGTACTATATATTATGTAAAAATACAGTAGATTAAAATAATTTTTACTATTAGGTTGTAAAGATTTTTATAGAACAAAGGAAAATCCTTTATTTCCAGTGTTTGTCATCAAATTATATCCAACCCTGTCAAAAATTAAGTTTTATAAGTTAGCAGTTATTGTTTGAAAAATAATTTTTCAATTTCAACATAACATATCAAAATTTACTAATTTATTTTTTGATTTTTTAATTGGAAACCCAATTTTGTACAAGAATTTATATTAAATTATATGCATTGGAATATGATACACAAACACACTGCTACACCAAAACATTTTTACCAAAATACACGTTATTAATATTAAAAGTTCATAAAACAAACCCTTTTACAAAAATAAAACCCGTATTAAAAAATAAATCTAAAAAGCTAGAACAAAACTTTTTACTTACTGAAATATGTAAAAAAAACACCGAATAAACCAAAAATTAAAACAGAACAACTATAATTTTGTTATTTATATTATTGAATATTTCATATTTTTTACACAATTTACATCTACGTCAAGATTTTACTTTAATGAAACGCTTTCATTTTATTTTGCAAGTAATCGACAAACAATGGAATACAAAATTTTTGTAAAGAAAAGTTTTTAAATGTTATGTATTTAATATATTGTAAATATCAAAAAATAGGAAAGAAAATACTAGTATCTAATTAAAAAATTAAAAAAGTATCCAAAATTTTTTCGGAAGCTTCTGGTTTTCCTTTACTTTTAAAATAATATTAAAACGACCAGCACCGTACTATCGCAAGTGCAACAAGTGCAATCGAACTGGGAGCCTATTTTTGAGGGGCACCAAATATTAAACACATTAGAAAAACTTCTCCAATACCATAAACTACTACGAATTGAAAGAAAAAAAAAAACAAATTTGAAAATTAAAAATTCAAAATTCGTTTAACTTTCAAAAAAATCTAGTTGGCAACGATTTAATTTGAAACAAATATACCTAATAATTCAGTTTTTTTTTTGCTTCAAATTGTTATCTTCTGTTTGTTTATTATATCGTCTTATTAGTGAAAAGTAAACAATCTTATTTTTATAAATTAATCGATATTGTAAAAGATTCATTGCAAGAACGATTTGAATCGTATAATTCTTTAAATGAAATTTTTGATTTTCTTTTCGGTAATATGACTAAAAACTATGAATACATGAATTCAATGCTAATTCTACAAATCTGGTCAGCACTTAGAAGGCGATATTGAAGAAGTGGAATTTAAAAATGAACTTTCTATTTTAAAATATATTTTAGAAGATAATTATACTATTATGCAGAATTTTCAATTCATTTTAGAAAGGAATTTGGAAGAATTATATCCAAATGTATGTATCGTATATCAAATAATTTTAACAATGCCCATTACCGTTGCTCATTGTGAACGATCGTTTTCAAAATTAAAATTAATTGAAAATTATCTACGATCTACTATGTCGCAGGAAAGACTTTCTGGATTAGCAATACTGTCAATTGAAAATGCTACAGCCAGAACAATTGATTACAATGACATAATTGATGAATTATATTACTTTGTATTATTTTTTTAAATAAAATCAATAAAAAATTAATTCAATTTTAAAAAAAAAAAAATTTTCCCAAAGGGCCCCCAAAAGTTACAGCACGGCACTGAAAACGGTTAAAAAATACGGAATTTAGCAACAAATTTTAACGTTTTTTTTAATGTCGAATTGCCAGACTACGGCAAAGCTCTGTGGAGAATTATATATTTAATTTTACGTTAATTTATGAATTCTCATATTTCTTATTTTCTTTTAAGGTGAATCCACTTTGGAAACAATTAAAATAAAATTCAAAGAAATAAAATTTTGTATATGCAATAAAATAATACAAACGTAATTCAAAATAATTTTTTTTAAATAAAATCAATTACCAACACTGCAACAGAAAAAATCAGATATTGTTGCTTAGTTCCTAATTTATATATTTTGATATTCTGTTTTAATCAATTATTAATTAGCAATTACATTAAATGAGGTATTTTTTTAATCTTTAACAAAATAATTTTGTTTTCCTTAGGTAAACAAAATCTAATGTATAAACAACATTAATAAAAATAAAATAATTTAATAAAAAATAAATAACATTAAAAATTTTTTTTCTTTTTAATTTTTCAATTTTTTTTTTTGAAATTCAATTTTTTCAATTTTTTTTATTTTAATTTTTAATTTAACTACTTTACAAAGAAAAAACACAAAAACGCAAAATCCAATTTTTGAGAAACGAGGAAAAATTAGTTATAAAAAATAGTATTGAAGTTTCCATATAATTTTTTGCACAATTATCTCTTGTAAGAATTTTCTGAACTTCACATTTTCTGAACTAACAATTTATGTTATTTTTTTTTTAATATCAATGAATACAGTTACATAGCTCAATTTCAAAATCCTAAATACAATTTTACCTACATTTTTAAAATGTAAGTGAAATCGAAAATGTCAGATATAGTAACGTAAAATGCAACAAACGAAAATCAACGCCCTTATTCTAAATTCCCTGGTTAATTACTTTACTAACAAAAGTTTTAGCAATTCAAAATTCCTGGTATACAGTTGAATATTTGCACTGGCAACTTAACGTTGAACGACGTTGAATTTTTAGCCCTTTTCATAAACAACCAGCGACTAAGCGAATTATATTTTTAAATACATAGTGATAGTACATAATTTGTAAATCAAAATATTTTAGTTGAAAATAAAATAGCTCTTCAAATGAAATACGAAACATGTTTTGTAAAATTTATATAAAATACACATAAAATAACAAGGTAAAACATTTTAAGTCTGCTATAGAGCATTTTCTTTGCGGTTTTACTTACTCGTAAAGTAAACATGATGTATTTTTGCACGAGTTGATTTGTTGTTTTTGATATTATCTTTCGACTAAAGATAAAGTGTTAGTGTTTAGTAATAATAATATTTTTGCACGTGTTGTTTTATTGTTTCGAAATTATCATTAGACTTAACTCATTACTGCATATAATCCGTTTAATCGGATCTGCACAAAAGTAGGCTTCGTTGCCATATTAAACAAAATAAATAACAAACTAAAATGTGACACGTTGACAATTACCATCCATGTTGTGTTTATTTAAAGATTAGGTTTATATATCTATTTTTAGTGGTCAAATATTTAATTTGAGTGATAATGGATGGAACGTTTTTGAAGAGTAGAAGACATGGGTAAATACCATTAAATTTATTGTCCCCAACTCTTTACAACTGTTTTAAATTTTGCACAAAATATAATTTTTATAATGTTACTTGATATGTTTGAACATTCAGTTCTTATTACAACTGCATATGTTGGACAATATGACGTCATTTCATTCAAGGTATAAAAATAAAATTATGTATGTGTACATAAAATATAACATGTAATTTTATTCACAGATTGTCTTTAGCTGAAGTTATAGAAGAACTTGATACTAGCAATTATGACGGTACGGGAAATTTAAATCATTTAGAGTCTAATATGCTGAGAAGTAATTGCGAATACGTCATTCGCAAAGAGGAAAAACATGAAGATAATGGTGGTACCGAAAACTTGGACTTTGAATCAAGTGATAAAAGCCCTTTCTAAATATCTTCGAAAAGATAACTCGAAAATATGGACAAAGAAAAAGTTGCGTAAAGGACAAGTGCCATCAGTTAAATGGAATAAAGCTCAGCCTATTTTTGATACTACAACTAATTGCAATGCAAAACCCTTATCTGAGGAAGCTAGGAATGCCGAAACACCACTTGAATTCTTCCAATTGTTATTTTCTAATGAGTTACTTTTTAGTATTATTGAGCAGACAAATTTATATTCTTCTCAAAACAATGTAAATTTAAATTTAGATTTAGATGAAACAAATGTTATGATTGGAGCACTTCTACTTTCAGGATATGCTACATATCCAAATGAACGGTTATTTTGGTCCAGTAATCATAATGTTCCGTTAATTTTACAAAATAGTATTAGGTTGAATCGTTTTGAATTAATTGTAAGAAGTTTACATTTAAATGATAATGACCTTATTGATAGAAACGATCGATTGTTCAAACTTCGACCTTTAATAACAGAATTGAATAAAAATTTTAAAAAACATGGAGGTCTGGATGAAAAATTATCCATAGACGAATCAATGATTTCATATTAAGGCAGGCACTATACAAAACAATTTACTCGAGGAAAGCCTATCCGCTTCAGTTTTAAGAATTGCATTTCTAGTAGTGGTTACCTTATTTCCTTTGAAATATACACAGAAATATATGACAAAGAAAAAAAATTACGATTTAGGAGGTGACACAATTATGAATCTACTTGACCTGGCAGAAATTCCACCTAACCAGGGATACAAGCTGTTAATTACTTTTCATCGGTTGCCTTATTTCAACACCTTTCGGAAAAATACGAACAGGCAAGCCCGACTCAAGGTACAGGCGACCAAGGCCCTTGCCTGGGGCGCCAAAATTACTGCCATTACATAGGGCGCTGAAATTTCTTATATATGCCAACCAATATACCGAAAATTTTGAAAATATTGAAAATTTATTTTTACTTCTGAGTTAGTAGTTAAATTTAATACTAGAGAATTATTTTATAAGAAATCACAATTCATAACTTTATCACACTAACTATAATTAAATAAAATAACAGTCTTTTGAAGTTGGGAATTTTACATCTCTGATCATATTATGCAAATATCAATTCAAAAATTGTTTGTTTTTGAGTAATAGTGTTATAATAACATAATTTTTAACAAATTTCCTCAAGCAGTGAATTAAAATAACAGGGTACATAAATACAAAAAATGTTCAATTTTACAACTAAAATTAATTTAATAACCCCTTCTCTATAGTAATGACCAAAAAGTTGAGCGGAAACGAAAATAGAAAGATTCATTAACAGATTAAAATAGAAAAAATAACAAAAATTTCATCCTATTTTTTTACTAAAAATTTGAGAATTACTGAAATTAATAATATAGAAAGCGGTGAATCTACAATGGATGATAATGCAAAAGAAAATAGTTTAAATTCATGTTTCGAGGATGTTTGAAATGAAACTCAAAATGAAAATTGTGTGCATGATGATAATGTAAATGAAAGTGAACATGAAAATTGTTTGGATAATGATGTCCGTAATCCATATGTAAGTAATTTGAATTTTGAGGGTGAAATGCACCCCTATTCTAAATTCCTTCGTAGATTTTCTACGAAAAATTGGCTACGCTACGAACAAAAAGTTTTAGCGATTCTCAATTCCCTCGTAGACAATTAAATATGCAATGGCAACTTTGACGTTTGAATTCATTTCAGTGTTACTGACTCTAGTGGAATTCCACAAAATTAGTGTAATTTTGTGGTTCTTGTGGATTTTTTTGTGGAACTGGATATGTGTGGAATTTCATATAAAGTAAAGATTTAATAATTTAACTCAATGAAATAAATTTTATTATACAAAATGGTAATTAGTAAGATTTCAATACTCAATTGTACTAGAAATGGTACTTATAATACTACAAGGTACTATGTACTACCATAAAGTAACTATATACATAGGGTAAAAAAAGGTTTTTTATTTTTGTTTGTATGTCAATCGATGTGTTTACATTTGTATATATTTCTTCTCTCTTTTGTTTTTTTTTTTTGTATGTATATCATATCAATCGCTGTATCATGTATGTACGCAGTTTGTGTATATTTTGATTATAAAATAAAAAAATATTGATAGAAAAAGAAGAATGAAATTTCTTTTTTTTGCTTTATATTTTTTTACTTGCATTATCCCAAATCTTTCAAATCGTTAGCAACTAATTCCATAAATTGTCTCTTAATGTACCTATGTATTTCAAATTTTCATTAGTTTAAAATAGGTATTATAATTTTTAGGTTTTTAACTACCTACTACAAAAATATAATTAAAAATTTTTGTTTATCTTATTGAAAATATGTTTTATTATTTTACTATTTAATTTTGAATTCTAAAAGGGAAAAGGCCGGGTAAAATATATTATGGAAAAGTATATAAATAAGCTTTCAAAATTCATATTCCATTCGGCATAAAAAAACCCTTTAAATGTAAATACATATATAAAATATACATATGTATGTATTTTGCGATGTCTTTTGTTCAGCCACCATAACAGAAAACCCACTAATTTCATCCAGTGCACTATTATAGTATAGTCTTCTAATGGCTATTTCATCGAATACCAATACAGCCAACCTTTCAATTAAATCTTTTTCTGAGAATATAATGACTAACTCATTTATATTTTTGTCGTTAAGACCTATATTTAAATGTTTGATGGGGATCCATCTATTAAGGGAACTAAAATGGGGCAAATTAAGCTTTACTTCATTTCTCAAAAATTTATAACCCTTTTGGTGAATTAAAATGAATATTTATTGCTACGTTTTTTACATCTTCAGATCATTTACTAACACTTTTAGAATTCATTTTTAAAAATTGTTTGGCTTCGATACGCAAGTGAAACTGCGTATTAATAATGCTACATAAAGATAAATCCTGTTTTTCTTTTTTTAATTTTTGCCTAACTTTTTATTTTGATTTTTTAAGTAAATAATGTTTTTTTTTTAAATTAAATTTTTTTTTTAAAGAAAGCTAACCTTTTAAGAACTGTCGAATACTTTTTTAAATAAAAATCTGCACTCCTCTAAAATTTCAAACAATGCTTGCAAAAGAAACTTTTTCATCTGACGAGACAGTTTAAAAATTTTCAAAAAGTACATTCAAATTTCTTACATTTTTGTTAGAATAGCATTTAGTGCTTGAATAAAAAAAAAAAACAACAATAAAAATATTAAATAAAATTTTTTAAAAAGAAATCGTCCAACTTGATAAGGAAATATAAACAATTGTACATACATCGATTGACAAACAAACTAAATAAAAATAAAGCAAAGAAATAATCTCAATTAGAGAGATTAGAGATGATTTTACTATGTATACCAAAAATACGGTAATCTTTTTACGATAATGCGGTGATTTCAAATACCGTATTGGGGTGATTTCAAATCAACAAAATTGACTAACACTTTTTGTTCTAGATGAATACTCTATGTATATGATTTCTTTATGGTACTACTTTTATCAATTCTTGTATGTATTGGAAATAAGTGTTTGAATTTAAAAAATCCGTGAATGTGCCAATTTTTCCTAATTTATTCGTGTATTGAAAGAATCTTTAGTCAACTGAAAATTCCTAAAACCAATCATAAAAATAAAACTGGTACAGATAGTTTTGCTGTAATATTTTCCACTACGGTTTAAGAAACGAAAGAGGTCTGTTGGATTTGGATAAAGTTTGGAATATTAGACCTAACCTGCCTAAATATATTTTTTACTAATTAATTATTTTTTGTGGAATTTCTCTAAGTTTTTAGTGGATTTTTTTCAGAATCAATTTGAAACACTGATTCATATATCATTACTTGTTTTGTTATTTTTTTCTTAAAAACATAATTGAAAATATTTTGAAAAGATTTTTATAAAACAGTTAAGTCAAAAAATTAAATAAAAATTTAAGTTTATTTGAAAATTTTTATTTATACATTTATAACTGAACTGATCACTAAATAATTTGAAGTACATTTATGCTAAAAAATGAATATTTTTTTCGTAGATTTTTGAACTTTTCGCAACGTTAAGTCGAAATTGAGAATCGTTTTTTCGTAAGTTACCTCCGACGTAGCTGTACGAGGCAATTAAGAATAGGGCTGATAAAAAACAATAATCTTTATAAAGATGTGGGATACCGTTAAAAAAAGTGAAATTTATCATAAATTATTGTCGGACCATCAGATTGTTCTAGTCTCAAAGATTTTCCTAAAAACCACTACAATTGATCATTTTCCAGAAATAACTCTGCCATTGCCGGTCACAAGCCCGGCTGATAGCACCTTATAAGGGTTCCTGGCGAGGGTACACGTGAACAAATGGAGATGTCAGAAGGAGAAATAAAACTTACGGGACAGGGATTCGGATACCCAGAACCGGCACGTAGGGAGCGAGCGAGCGGGCTCCCACGGGTCGATATCATTCAACCTCCCAGTACATCGGTGAGTAACCAGGCTGATGTTACAGTTTATACTACTGGAAAATCACAAGCAGATTTTAGCAATAAGAGCAAGCTGACGGCTAGAACTCCGCCTGAGGTAAGGAAGCCAGAAACAACTACAGTGCAATCTGATCAATTACCAAAAGTGAAAACAAAGAAATTGACCTTGAAAGGATACCAAAAATTCAACAAGTAAACACAGCAGAAGAAATGAAATTAATATATGAAAAGTGGCAAAGTGAAAAAAAAACAAGAATTGATTTAGAACAAGCAGTTCAAAAATTAAATCAACAAATTATAGAGCTCCACAACAAAATTAGTTTGTTATCTAAAGACCAGAAGAACGAGATAAATGAATATTTTACAGATGAAGAACAGCTAAATAAAGAAATCAACCATAAAAAAGATCGAAAGAAAAGAAAAATTAAAAATTCACCTGAAATAATACAAGATAATAGTCCATTACAGGCAAAGAAAACAATAGAAACGAAGCAAGTAGACAAAGCAAATAACGAGAGTGGGGGCATAAATAAACCTGCACCTAAAGAAAAGAGAGAGCCATTACCACCTCCAATAACTGTTAGCAACGTAGCAAATTTCAACATATTCAGAACTAACATATTGAATATTACACAACATCAAGTTACTTTCAAAGCCATAGCTAATGAAGATATAAAGATATCAACAACAAATAGTGATGATTACAGACAAATCAAAAATTATCTGAAAGAAATAGTTTCAAACCAAAACATTCCAAAAAATATAGAGTTTCACACATATCAGCTTAAGGACGATAAATGCTATAGATTCGTCATAAGAGGATTACCGGCTTCTACAAGTCTGGAAGACATTAAAAGTGAATTAGAACAAAAAAGCCATCAAAGTGACTGCTAATAAAACTTTTGCGCAGGTTATAAAAATAGTAGAGGATAAACCACATGAACAAACACAAAATCCTACAACAGAGAATAAAACAACAATAAAGGACCTTATGAAGTTAATAACAAAGTTCCAGTCTGAAGCTAAACAAAACTTAAGGCAGTTAGCAAGGCGTGTATATGAAATACAGAAAAAAACATCGATGTCATACCAGATTATAGAAAATAAAAATGACAGATAATTCTTTACGAATGATAACATGGAACGCAAATGGCTTAAACCAAAGAGCTCGAGAACTAGAAGTGTTCCTTAACACAAAAAATATAGACATAGCATTCATTTCAGAAACGCATTTTACAAATAAAAACTACATAAAAATTCAAGGGTATAAGAGTTACTGGACCACACATCCAAGTGAACGTGCCCGAGGAGGAACTGCAGTTATTATTAAGAAAAATATCTCACACTATCAACAAGATGACATAAGAGAAAATTATATACAAGCCACAATAATAACTGTAAACCATAATGATGTAGAAAATAATGATGTAGAACATTGCAGCATATTGTCCTAAATAAAGTAACCAAATGGACAAATGAGTGGAAGATTAAACTTAATGAACAAAAATCGGTACAAGTAACATACACATTTAAAAAAGAAAAGCGATCAATATTGCACTTATTTAAATGACATTCAAATACCACAAGAAAAATCAGCAAAATATTTGGGGTTACATCTAGATGAACGGTTAAACTGGAAACATCACGTTAAACAAAAAGCACTACAAATTAACTTAAAACTACGTGAAATGTGGTGGATTATAGGCAAATATTCTAAACTCAAACTTTCATCCAAAAGACTCATTTATTTGTCAATAATTAAGCCTATATGGAAATATGGTATCCAGATGTGGGGATGTACAAAATCATCAAATAGAGCAATTATTCAGCGTAGTCAAAATAAATTTCCAACGCGTATCGTTATGTAACCAATGAAGAAATTCATAATGACCTTAACATAAAGTTAATCGAAAATGTAATAGGTGAATATGCCACAAAACATCAAAACAGACTTTCGCAGCATGTTAACATAGAAGTTTTACAACTGATGAACAACCGCAACAACACAAGACGACGATTAAGAAGATTAAAACCATATAATCTAATTAAACAAATAAATACATGTAATGTAATGTAATTGTAGAAGTAGTATAGAGAATAGAATATTGATTCTGTAAACTCACACAAGTTTTGCTTAGTAATTCTAAGTACATTGTTAAAAATAGTAATAATTTATATAATATTTTATAAGATTTACTAACCATATCCATATCCAACATCCCTTTAATAAAAAAAAAAAAATTTTTCAGAAATTTGTATTACAAAACCGTCTGTAATGGAGAAGTTTTTTTTTTTACAAAGTGGCTAGTTTATTCCGAAAGTAAAAATGCAGTATTCTGCTTTACATGTAAAATTTTTGACGCTTTTGGAAGATCTAAATTATCAAATAACGGATTAAATTATTGGAAGAATGTATATGATTGCTTGCAATCCCATGAAAACTCTAAGCAACATAAAGAAACATTTGTGAAGTGGATAGAAGTTACAATTCGCTTTCAAAATAATAATACTATTGATAAGGAATTACAAACCAGTATTCAAAGAAAAAAGCAGCACTGGCAAAATGTAATGGACGAACTTATTTCTATTACAGTTTGTTTAGCAAAGCATTCATTGGCATTCAGAGGTACAAACGCTAAATTGTTTGAGAAAAATAATGGAAATTTTCTTGGACTGGTGGAGTTACAATGAAAATACGATCTTACATTAAGTGAACATTTACGTCGCGTTAAGAATAAAAAACTTACATTCATTACAGCGGAAAAAATATTCAGAATGAATTAATTAATTTAATGGCTGATAACATTAAAAATTATCACCCTGATTCTTAAAGGCGCATTACTTCATACGAAGCGCTTCTCAACGCGTCTCCTCTAAAAAATATTATCACGTCTGGCCATTCTTGAAGACTTTTTTTTAAGAGGTGATGTCATTTTTTGTAAAGTTGGTAGAGGCAATTAAGAATAGGGCTGATCAAAAACATTACAATTTTTTTGTTTTAACTTTTGAGTTTTTGTTGTTGTCAAAAGTTATAAAAATAAATATGTGTTTTTTATATTTGTATGATTCTTTTGAATATAAAAAAAAATTTAATACAGAATTTTAGAAGTGTAAGAAATAATTCAAATCCTTTTGAATTACCTACATCTTATGTAAAAATGATGTACATCTTATATTCAATGTCATCTTGAATTCAATGTCGCATGATCGTAAATGTAAATTTTAAAAATTTTACATTGTCTCATGATCGTAAATTCATTTTACATTGTATTCGCGACCCATTTTCACGTGTTGTTAAATTGAGTATCGAAAATTTTTTGGATACACAAATAAAAAAATTAAAAGTTATTTGAATATTGAAATTTTAATTTTAATTTTGGTTAGTTGAATTTTATTTTTGTTGTGGTGAAGTCCCTAATTTAAAAAAAAAAGCCATGTAAGAAACGTAAGTAAATTTTTATTTTTTGTGAGATGCTTAAGTTTTTTGTTAACAGCTGGGTGACACAGTGGTTGAGTGCCGACCTTTCATGCGGAAAGGCCCGGGTTCGAATTCTAGTGAAAGTGAAAAAACTTTTCTGGTTTTTGACTCGACTCAGCTACCATTCGCCATTGGTTTTAAATTAATGGCATATTGAATAATTAATAATTATATATCTTTAATAAAAAAACAAAAATATATTAATATAACAATATAAACAAATTCAAAATATAAAACAAATAATTTAATTGAATAATATAACTAAAGGATAAAGGATTGGCTCAATGGACTGGCTATTATTTCTATTGAAAATGAGATATTGAATGAAATAAATATAAAAGAATAAATCGAAACATTTTCAGATTTAAAGTCGGGGAAAAAAATTTTCTAATATATTAAATTTTCTATTTTTTTTTATAATTTTTAAATCAGTTTATCATGGTAATTTTTAATCAATTTATTTGCTTTTTGTTGCTAACTACTCTACTCCTAAAAAATTATTCTTGTTTAGTGCACATTTATTTTATGAAATTTATAAATTTTACTTAATTAATTACATAATTAATTTACTTAATTAATACTTTCATATTTTTTCGAATAAAAACAAACTGCTTCTTTTAAAAATTTAAAAAAATCTTCTCAATCGTAAGAAATATTTTGAATTATAGAATAGTTGATAATTACGATAAATTTTAAAATTGATAATACGAAAGCTTATCGTTTACATTAAAAAAAGTACTAAAAAAAAAGCTCTTACGATGTACGATAAAAATGAAAGATTAAATCCGATACACATTTTTGATAATACTAACACATTATTTTTACGATAAACTATCGCGTATCGTACGATAAAACTTTTTGATAATAGGCATGATTATAATGAACAATTGAAATAAAATATTATATTTAGTAAGTAAAAAATTGTTTATTAAGTTGAACCTTTATTAGGTGGCGCCATTAAAAACTTAGCTTAGAGCGCAATTTAGTCTTGAGCCGGCCCTGCGAACAGGAACAATTCGATATGGAAGAATTGCAAAATGTCCTACGAAAACTCAGACAGATATGAAAAAATTGAAAAGAGGCACATATCACTACAGAACGGATAATGATAAAGTGTGTTTAGTAATGTGGAAAGATAAAAAAAAGGTAACATGCGCAAGCAATTTCGATTCAATAAAAGGGTAAATGTGGAAGATAGGAAAAGAGAAAAAACGAAAAATTGCAGTAATTCAGCCACAATTATTTTCCAATTATAATAATGGAATGGGAGGTTTTTATCAAATGGATCAAAATGTTGTCTATGGCTATGGTCTATTTTCTGTTATTTGCTAGATGTGTCTCTAATAAATGATTACTTATGCGTAAAATTTCTCCAGACAACAACGAATGCGCTAGTTTATATTTTCGTCGAAATATAGCTCTTTCATTGCTCACCACATACGGAAAACCGGATTGTATACAATTTATAGCGGATGTCTTATATTTTTATGATTTCCAACTTTTTTTTTTTACTGTTACCTGTTTTTTATGTTATTAAATTGAATATGAATTAAATCGAAATTTAAAAATGTTGTTTCTATAACCTTATGCACTAATGGGTTAAGATAAAGTGTTAGTGTTAATTAATTTTTCAATAGTACTTGTGGAATTTATTTAAAGAGTTTTTTTTTATTTTAAAAAACCGTTTTTATTTTTTTTGGTTATTTTAAAAAGTGTGTATTAACGAAATACAAAGTTTTATTTATATTTTGATTTACTTAAATTAAAGGTGAATTTTACAAATATACAAACCCCAAAAAACTTTTTAATTTTTATCCTTTTTCTTCTATCACGAATTACGTGGTCATGCGAAAAAAGAATTGTAGAACTGGTAAGAAAAAGGGCATAATATGAAACAGAAAAATAAACCTAAAAGTACTATCTTCAAAAAGATTCTGATGATATCATTGGAGATCCTGATTATGAGTCCCAAACAAAGAATAATGAATACGCAAAGGTTTCAGAATAGGAACTTGAACAAATGGATTGAAAATCAGCTCTATTATGAAAGGGAAAATGAAATTGAAAATGTTCTAGGCGAAGGAACTAAATCATTTACTTATTTCAAAGAAAAACTGAAAAGAAATAGTGGAAAGGAATATCGTACAAAAAAGTGAACTTGTATTGAACTTGGGAGCGGAAATGTAAAGAATTTTTAACTGTCGTAAGGAATGTACTACAAGAGTAATATTACTAACAAAAAAAAATTTCGTAGCTTATTGGAACCTCGAGCGTCACAATTTAAGATTGAAATTCTTGAGTGAAATAATTGAAACACAACCAAAAAAAATTGAAAGAGTATAAAAACCTGCGACTAGAACCCATTCCAATATTTTTTTTAAATCTTAATGAGGAAATATATCACTCTCGCAATTCATCGCATTTTTAGGAACAAAACGCTTTAAATTTAAAGAAATGACGCAATCTATATTTTTGAATTTCTCAGATTAATGTGGTTATTTTGATGTTCGTCGAAAGTTTTGTTCGAATGAAAATATCCGTTCCGCATTCGAAAAAATGGTATGATGAAATCCGTTTGACTGCAAACACTTTTTGCAGATGTTACAGTCATATGTTTCGTAAAATATTTTTTGTATCTACTAAATATATTTTTTATGTAGTACAAAGAAATAATTCAAAACGAAAACATACCCTGACTCTGACATCGTAAATGTGTTTGCGATGTCTTGAATTCAATGTCGCATGATCGTAAATGTAAATTTTAAAAATTTTACATTGTCTAATGATCGTCACCCATACTGACGGAAAAAAATGAGTTTTTGTGCGGCTTTTTTACAACTATTATTTTTAATAAAATTTTATAAAAAACTAAAGTAAAAAAAAAATCGGTATTTATATACTTGCATTTTGTTTTCTTAATAAATTACTACATCTAAAAAAATTAATTTCTTAAAAATTAATATAAAAAAAATTTATGTAAACAATTATAATATTTACGTTTCGTTTTCTAACAAAAAAAAAAATTTTCCTTATTAAAAGATCGTGTCTCCTCTAAAAAAATTATCACGTCTAGCTATTCTTGAAGCCTTTTTTTGAGGTTATGTCATTTTTGTAAAGTTGGTAGACATTACAATTTTGTTTTTTTAACTTTTGAGTTTTTGTTGTCAAAAGTTGTATAAAAAATTTGTACGAGTTTTTTTATTTGTATGATTCTTTTGAATATAAAAAGAAAATAATACAGAATTTTGGTAGAAGTATAAGAAATAAATCAAATCCTTTTGAATTATCTACACGTTAGAAGTAAAAATGATGTACCTTTCATTTTCAGATTCATAAATTTACCCAATATATTTTTTGTTTTAACCATATTACAAGCAATTGAAATTAAAATACAAAAACATGCATGTTAAAAATATTCAAATCTTTTTAACAAGGGCTATTATATTTAAATTAATTATCAGTTTTTTCATTTTTGTTTGTTAACATACATAAAATTTTAAGGAAAAACTAGTCATGATACCTCTTCAATTTAGAAGTGATAACAAATTGTTAATCACTTTCTATGCTACGCTTTCAAGAATTACCAAACTTGGTGATTTTTCCAACTGGCATCACGTCAAATTGACAAAATGGCGTCAATATTACTTTTGTGATACACTGTATGCTTCGCTACCTACGCAAAAATAACGAAAGCGGTGAAAATTATTAAGGAACCACGTGAAATGGCTTAGATACACAAAAAGAGACTCTACAAACATAGCCTAGATGAAAATAAGCCATTTAAGGTAGGCTACCATGTATTGCTACTTACGCTAAATGTAAGTAGCATGAGAAAAAATTACACCATGTAGAGCGCATATAGGAAATTTGCGCATTCGTAAGTAGCAACTTTGGTACCATGGTGTGCTACTTGCGAACATTTTTGACGTTTATTTTACTTTTTTCATTCGCTTGATAATTTGTTTGCGAAGGAGGTGTAATTTTTTAGTTTTTAACAATTAGTTAGTAGTTTTTAATAAACATGTAAGTATATACATACAATATATGTCATTTATAGAATTTATGATAATTAAAGTTCTATGTTTAGGCACAAATTACTTTAACTATACTTTGTTTCAAACTAACAAAAATATTTTAAGGTAAAAATTTTTTTGTTCATTGTGATATAAACAACAATCTTTAATTTTTTTTGTGCATTAACATATTACTATGTATTTACATTTATTTTGTAGGTCTAAGCAAACAATCAAGCCATCGCAATTTCAAATTATGGTGGACTTTATGGTACAACATAAGAAATTAGCTCAAGGCTATTAACGAACAGTGGATGGCTGGGTTAAATCCAATAAATTGTGGCAAATATACATATAAAAATGCTTCCTTTGATAGCCAGAAATTTTTGATAAAACTAAATTGTAAAAAAAAGTAATCAATTATTAAAAATGAATCTTTTACTTAAAGAAGCCATAAGACTTTTTACCTCTTGGTAGGCATTTGCATTATGTTAGATTTTTCCCAAAGAATTTTTCTTTGAATTGGCACATTATTTTCTTCATCACTGTCACTTAAAAACAATGCTATGGAATCCATTTTTTTTTATTTAACTTTATTTTTTATTTAAAATTATATTTTATTTTATTTTTAAAAAAAATTTTTATTTGAATTGTTTACAAATTTACGATTTTACAAACAAAAACAAATGTCTAAATGTCAATTTTAAAAATTTTAGAAGGAAAAACAAATGTCAAAGTGTCAATTTTAAATATTTTCAATGGCAGCACTATTTTTCGATGCGTTTTTGTTACATGGTACCAATTAATTTACGCATCGCAAATCAAATGCGCACATTTTTGCGATGCGCATTTTTTACATGGTAGGGGCCAAGGTATCGAACATTGAAAAACAGGAAGTTACTAATTTACCAATTTATAACTTAAAACCACTTTATTCTAATATTTAATACTATGAACGAAAAGAAAAAGCATCTTTTAGAAATGTTGGATTTGATGGATACATTTTTATAAATTTTATAAAAATGTCAACTGAGAATAAACTTAATTTTCATTCGGATTTAGAGGAAGAAGAAAATTAATTTTATTTTTATTTTTTATTATAAGGAAATTTGATTAAATTTTCTTTAGATTTTTATTTATAAATCTTTAATTAGGGAAAGTTTTCCTTTTGAGCGTGATGAAATTTCAAAGTTATTTTTTTATCTTAATCTACTAAGAATATTTATTTTATTGATCTCGACATAAAATTGTTATTGTTGATAAAAATAAATTATGTTTTAATGAAAACCCAAAATTCAATTTAAAATATCTTATGTCGACTTAATACAGCACAAAATTTACAAAAATATAAAAAAAACATCTTAATGTACTTAAGTGATTTCCACAACACACATTTCCATAAGATCTTAAGTTTTTATATCATAATTTTACAGAAAAACAAGAAGTTTTTGTAACCGGCATATCATAGAAATAATGGTACTCAACAACCCTATTCTAAATTCCCTCGTACAGCTACGTCGGAGATAATCTACGAAAAAGTAATTCTCAATTCCGACTTAACGCTACGAAAAGTGCAAAAATCTATGAAAAAAATATTCATTCGTAGCATATTCGTATTTCATATATTAAAATTTTTAAGGGTAAAATAACGAAAGAACTAGACATAATCAAAATATTAAAAAAATGATATGAAATATCTTACTATTTTTTATTTATAATTAATCTTAAAATACTTTTTTCTCAAAATAATATTCAAAAATTATTAGATACCTACTACAAATTTGAAAACAATAAACATTATTCTTACTTAAAAAAATTAATTCAAATGTCAAAGTTGCCATTGCAAATTTAATTTTCTACGAGGGAATTTAGAATCATTAAAACTTTTTTTTCGTAGCGTAGCCAATTTTTCGTAGAAAGTCTACGAGTGCATTTAGAATAGGTGTACAAATTACCTTATTTTATATATTTCAATTATTTTAAATTCAAATAGAATTTTTCTAAACTTAATCTTATTTTTACTGTACTGAAAAAGCAATAAAAATAACTTAAGATGTAATGTCTTGTGATTAGAGGAAATTTAATATAATTCCAAAAATTAATAAATATCTTAATGTCATCAAAAACTATCCTGATGAAGTAAATTCTCCTTAGACACTTTTTTTAGAAATTTAAAAATAAAATAAACACACAAAACAAAAATTATTGACATTTAACGCATTAGGCGTTTTTTTTTTTTTTTTGAAATCTGAGCAGAGCACGAACTAGCAAAAAAAAAAAAATCGAGCTTGTGATTCGTGTTTTTTTTTTTTAATTAGAGCGTGCTCTACGTGCGCTTACTGGAAATATATCAAGCACGGCTGAGTAAAATAAAATACAAAAAACTTTTGACGTCTGTTTAAGATCAATTCCCTCGTAGACTTTCTATGAAAAATTGGCTACGATACGAACCAAAAATTTTAGCGATTCTCAATTCCCTCGTAGACAATTAAATTTGCAATGGCAACTTTGACGTTTGAGTTCATTTCACCAAGTAAAATTAATAATTATTGTTTTCAATTTTGTAGTACCTAATAATTTTTGAACATTATTTTGAGATAGAAAAAAGTATTTTAAAAAATAAAATATGGTAAGATATTTCATATCATTTTTTTCATATTGACTTTGACTACGAATAGTTGTTTCGTTATCTTTCCCTTAAAAATGTTTTGAAAAATATTAAATATTTAAAAAATCGATTTAAATGTAAGCTTATTTGAAACTTAATAAGACGTACGAATATGCTAAGAATGAATATTTCTTTCGTAGAGTTTTGCATTTTCGTAACGTTAAGTCGGAATTGATGAAACTTATGAATCTTACCTAAAAAATACAGAAAAAATTTAAAATATAACAAATATTTTGATTAAACTTATTAATCTGAAAAATTAGAGGTACATCATAAAAATTTATGTCGTTCAACATCCGTTTTTTTACTTATAAGGTCGTTCAACATCCGTTTTTTTACTTATAAGGTGTATAAATTAAAAAGATTTTGAATTATTTTTTATACTCTTTTATAATTATGTATTAATTCTTTTTCTTCATATCCAGAAGAATCATACAAATAAAAAACTGCCACATATTTATTTTTATAACTTTTGACATCAACAAAAACTTAAAAAAAAAACAAAAAATTAGTTAGAAAAATGATTTCAATTCAAAATAAAAAAAGTTTTCCTGAATAGCCAGTTGTGATTTTTTAATAGGAGTTGTGATAGAGAAACGCAACAAAAGAAAAAAAAAGGTTTAATATTAATTAAAAAAAATAAAAATTGTGAACATTTCAAAAAATTTTTTTTATATTATAACTTTCGAAAAGTTTTTTTTTCCTTTTCAAAAAACGTTTGAAAATATTATTAAAAAATTTTTTATAAAAACAAGTTTTATTTTTTGTTAGAAAGTCCGTATTTTCTTTCTCAAATATAAATTTTGCGAATAATGTACAAATAGTTTATATATTATATTATAATTATTTTTTTTATAGTTTTTTGTTTTTGTAAATTAATTTTACTAAAATTTTAATTTAAGTCAATTGAATAAAAAAATTTAAGTAAATATAAGTAATTTTAATAGTAAGATATGTCTAGTTCGATAATCAAGCTCAATCTTTTTTGATCATTTATCTATGTTTTTTTTTTTTTTAGTAAAAGTCTAATATATATTTTCTTTTTTTTTACTATTTTATGACAGACAGATAAACTATCAATCAACTCTTAACTCTTAACTAACATAAAATACTGCAACCTTTAAAAATTATATTTAACATATATTTATACTGGGAAAAAAAAACAAAATTCGCTAACGAAAACGCTACGAAAAGTGCAAAAATCTATGAAAAAAATATTCATTCGTAGCATATTCGTATTTCATATATTAAAATTTTTAAGGGTAAAATAACGAAAGAACTAGACATAATCAAAATACTAAAAAAATGATTCGTACGAATATGGTACGAGTGAATATTTCTTTCGTAGGTTTTTGCAGTTTTCGTAACGTTAAGAATCACTTTATAAGTAGTAGTAGATAAGTAGATTATCTCCGACTTAACCGTACAAAGGAGTTTAGAATAGGGGTGATTATGTACCTTTAATTTTTCAAATTAATAAGTTTAATCAACATATTTATTTTAACCTGCCTTTAAGATTACAAGTAACTGAAATTAAAATTTATGAGATCCTCAATTTTTATTTTTTTTTAAACATGAAGGTTTTCAGGTACATAAACTTAAATGTTTTTATATACCATTTTTTTTTTAAAACATAAAAATTTTCAGGTACCTAAACTAAAATGTAAAACGAGTATAAAAACATGCATATTAAAAATATACTAATCTTTTTTTCCCAAGAAGTGCTATTACATTAAAATGAATTAACAGTTTTTTAATTTTTGTTTGTTGAAATAAAATTTTACAGAAAAAACTAAACATGATACCCCATCGTAGGCCAAAAAAATTGCACTCAGTGGAAAAATTTAAATTAAAAAGATGCATTTACTTCGTTATGTTGTTCATAATAAATTATATATTCGATTGCATAAAAATGTAAAGTTTGTTAAAACTGTAAAATTAATAACCAATAGTGTAGAAAAATGTCGCATGAATTGCATTACTTTTACACTATTTATTTAATTCTTGAATGAAACGTTTATAAGCGTTTATCAGAAAGTTTCCATTTAAATTTCAATAAATCTATAAGTATAATTAAAATATACAAAGATTTTTCTTTTTGAATAAAATTATTGACAGACTTCCAGCATATTTCAAATAGATTAAATAATTTTCTTATTATAATAGTAAGTTTAGAATAATTTATTTTATGGTTTTTAAATAAACAAAACGAACTTCAAACTCCGTATGTTTTTATTAAAGGTACATATCTTATTAAACAAATAAAATTTAATTTTTAAAAATATGAAGATTTTATTCACTTGATTAACTATGACTAATTAATAATAACGTTAAATTTGCAAACATTCGTAATGCATCTTTTTTTCAAACCAAAAAGATGCAATATGAATCAAAATTTTAAGTCTTTTTTAATTTGATTTTATTTTGCGCGACATGTAACAAATTTTCAATTATATTAATAAATATTAATATTCTAATATTTTTACTATTATTTAAAAAGTAAGATTCCGAGAGAATATTAATATGGGTAAGATATGAGTTCCATTGAAATGTTTCGATGAACAAAAATTCCATATTTCGTCTGCTGAAATCAGAATTATTTTCAGTTGTTGCAAAATGCCATATTTGTTTTCGAAATGTTTTTTGTGTATGCTGTATTCTCTTCGAAATAAAAAATTAATGGAAATGAATTTGCGACCCAATTTGCCTTTTAAAAGCAATTAAGAATTTTTGCTTATATGAATGATTTAACATGGTATTTGTTTAAATAAGTATTTCTTTTCATAGTTTTTTGCCTAAATTAATGTTATTTTAGGTTCAGGTTAATAATTAAAGTTTTATATGGATTTTTTTTTTTTTTTAACTATTATGATTTCTTTATATAAAAAAAAAACAAAAAAATTACTAAAAACATACCTAACAACGAGTGTTTTTTGGAAAAGTAAGAACTGTGAAAACAGTTCTTAGAAAAAATAAAAAATCTCTTAACTTCAAATACTGAAAAATAAATCTGAATCGTAGTAAATGTCTTTGCGACGTCATGAATACATTGTCGCATGATCGTAAATGTAAACTTAAAAATTCCACATTGTCTCATGATCGTAAATTCATTTTACATTCCCTGACATCGTAAATGTCTTTGCGACGTCGTGAATACATTGTCGCATGATCGTAAATGTAAACTTAAAAATTTCACATTGTCTCATGATCGTAAATTCATTTTACATTGTGTTCGCGACCCATTTTCACGACGCGTGTTGTTAAATTGAGTATCGAAAATTTTTTGGATATACAAAAAAAAATTTTAAAGTTATTTGAATTTTGAAGTTTTAATTTGAATTTTTGTCAGTTAAGTTTTATTTTTGTGGTCATGGAAACTCTTATTTCTTCACCACAGTCCAATAAATAATTGAAGAAAAATTTTTTAACGAAATTAATATCCATTTTGTCTAAATATTAATTTATACTTTTCAAAGAAAGTTTCTGTAGAAAAAATTTTAATTTTTTGACATTTCATTTTGACGCAATCAGAATTGTAAACAAAATACATTGTATTTTCGACACAATGTGTTCAAAAATTTTTACATTGTGTTATTTTCACATTGTACCAGGTTGAAGTTTTTTTACGACATTTACGATGTTACCCATTGTGTTCGCCATTTTCACGACCCGTGTTGTTAAATTGAGTATCGAAAATTTTTTGGATACACAAAAAAAAAATTTAAAGTTATTTGAATTTTGAAGTTTTAATTTGAATTTTTGTCAGTTGAGTTTTATTTTTGTGGTGATGGAAACTCTTATTTCTTCACCACAGTCCAATAAATAATTGAAGGAAAATTTTTTAACGAAATTAATATCCATTTTGTCTAAATATTAATTTATACTTTTCAAAGAAAGTTTGTTGAAAAAATTTAAATTTTTTGACATTTCATTTTGACGCAATCAGAATTGTAAACAAAATACATTGTATTTTCGACACAGTGTTCAAAAATTTTTACATTGTGTTATTTTCACATTGTATCAGGTTGAAGTTTTTTTACGACATTTACGATGTCACCCTCTTTTACTAAAGGTGGTGTCGAGAGAATCAATCAACTATCGGTGTCGGGGAAATCAATTTGTGTTGTTTAAAGTCGTCTGAGTCGACTTTGAAATTCAAATACATTTTTGTGTTTGAAATTACATTATGGCATTGGCGTTGTTTATGTTTAAATCTATTCTGTTAAATTTATTCTGTTATTGGCGTTGTTTGTGTTTAAAAATTTAAAGAAAAATTAAAATGAGTAATTTGGAAAGGTAAATAAAGATAAATAATTTATATAAATATGAAAATTTTTATTTATTATTTTCAGGAAAAAATGTTTCAGCAACAGGAAACAATTAGAAAAATTAATCAATCTAATGGAAGCAACCACAAAAAACTCATTGCAAAAATTATTAGTAGTAAATATAATGCAGCACAAAATAAACCGTCTAAAAACTAAAAAAAAATTTTCGTTTAAATTATTTTTATAATATTGACATTTCTGTTGTCAAAAAATCAAAATTGAAACAACTTGATTCAATTAATTAAAACTAATTCAATTGACTTAGCCGACACCGGGAAATTTTTGAGTGGAATTGAAAAATGTCAAAATCAACCAAGTTGAATTGATTCTCCCGACACCACCTTAAACCTAATACATTTTTTACAACAAAAAACTCTGTGTATAAGCATATACAATATATTTTTTTGTTTCACATTAACTGTGTATAGGAAAAGCATGTATGAAAAAAAAAACAACACTATGTATTTTTGTAATGTAATTTTAAAGGCGGGTTCTTAGAAAATTCTCTATGTATGAGTATAATGTAAAGGGTATAGGAACTAATGAAATTGAAATCGAGTGTATATATAGTGGCGGGCTCATTTGAAAATTTTTTTAGCTGAGTACATGGTGTTAAATTATTTTAAACGAATTAATCTTAGCAATAGTGAATATTTCAAATATCTAAAATACTTACATATTTATGATTTTTTGTGAAAAATGGGTAAACATACATTTATGTTTGTGGTGCGGTTTTAAAATCTAGTGAAAGGTAGATTTTTTAAATATTTTTTTTTTATTATGTGCACATATAATATATAATGTTTTTATTTTTTTTTGATAAATACATAACAATTTGATAATAAACATAAATATTTTAGCGTGACACATTATAATAATTTCTTTTGTATACAGACAAAAAATCAAATATTTTAGAAAACTGAAGATATAATAAAATTTTAAAGTCTTTTAAAAATTCAAATTTACATAACTTTATATTACAACTTTTACAATTATACTTAGTTTATTATTGGTTTATTACTTAAGACACACTATGCAATTTTACTATGTTTCAATTTCATTTTTTTTTTTTATTTTCCGTCTTTTTCTTGCATGAAATATTCTATTACTATCTACTTCCAACAATTTGAGTAAATTTTTATGTATGTATATGTGGAAAAAGTAAAAGTTGGCAAGAAAATTTTTGATCACGTGACCAAGTGAAACTACTTCTTAACAATAGAAGGTGTGGTCGTAAATGTAAACTTTTTGACGTAAAATATGCCATTTGACATTTATTATGATTTTAAGATCAAACAATTTGCAATCAGTAGACATTCAATTTACAAATAAATTTTTGTGCTGGTAAAAGTAAATTTTTTAGTTTTGCAATGGATATAAAATCAACAGATTGTTAATGTTTTCCACTTTTGAAATAAGTTTCCATCGCTAATCTTGTACAAATTAGTAGTTTTAAGGTGGATGTGTCCCACAACAAACTTTGTGATTCACTTTCAGTTTCACTCCTGTTAATTTAAATTTAAATTAATTTACAAAAAAAGACATAATATTTTCTTACTTACATTATTAATCATAAAAATAAAACAACGCTGAGCGCTCAAAAAACTGTACATTACTATTTGGTAAACTGATTGTAAATAAAAAATTTAGTTTGCATAGTTGACGTTTACTTTACACATATTTCACATTTACGACCAGGTTCAGTTAGAAATGATTTTTTACATAATTTTTGGTCGTAAGTTAAAAATATGCATATTGACAGCAAATTTACATTTACGACCATAAGAATACTATGGTAATTGTTTGAAGTAAAAAATTGTTTTGAAAAATGAGTTTTTTATTTATTTAATACAAAAACAAAAATTTACCCTTAAATTTCTTTAATGTCGTTGTCCATATTTACTCGTTAATCGTTTTATTTAAATTATTTTATTTTGTTTTATTTAACTGACAGCAAAAATAAAACTTTCATTTTTAAAAAATTTCTAACTTAACTTACCGTCAGCATTTACTTTTCAAAAATACTGACAACACACCATTTTTGAAAAGTAAGTACTTACTTTGCAGTACTGAATAAAAAAAAAATACAGGGCTTAAGTACTTTCTGTTAGAAAAGTTAGTACTGAATTTTCAAAAACAGCCCCGACAAAACTAATATGCTATTCTTAAAAACAAGTAAAAAAAATTCAATGTTCACATTAATTTTACTAAATACAAGCAAATATTTTACTGAACAAACAAAACAAACACTCCTATTCTAAATTCCCTTGTACAGCTACGTCGGAGATAATCTACGAAAAAGTAATTCTCAATTCCGACTTAACGCTACGAAAAGTGCAAAAATCTACGTAGCATATTAGTATTTCATATATTAAAATAAGAATAAAATAACGAAAGAACTAGACATAATCAAAATATTAAAGAAATGATATGAAATATCTTACTATTTTTTATTTATAATTAATCTTAAAATACTTTTTTCTCGAAATATTCAAAAATTATTAGATACCTACTACAAATTTGAACACAATAAACATCATTCTTACTTAAAAAAATGAATTCATACGTCAAAGTTGCCATTGCAAAATTAATTTTCTACGAGGGAATTTAGAATCACTAAAACTTTTTTTTCGTAGCATAGCCAATTTAGAAAGTCTACCACCCCTATTCTGAATTACTACGTAACACTAATTTGCGTAGAATCTACGCAAACTTGATCCTTAATTCCTTTGTTGTAAATTTTTTTTTTCGAAATTCGTAGATTGGCAATTCTGGTAGGCTACCATGTATTGCTACTTACGCTAAATGTAAGTAGCATGAGAAAAAATTACACCATGTAGAGCGCATATAGGAAATTTGCGCATCCGTAAGTAGCAACTTTGGTACCATGGTGTGCTACTTGCGAACATTTTTGACGTTTATTTTACTTTTTTCATTCGCTTGATAATTTGTTTGCGAAGGAGGTGTAATTTTTTAGTTTTTAACAATTAGTTAGTAGTTTTTAATAAACATGTAAGTAATACATACAATATATGTCATTTATAGAATTTATGATAATTAAAGTTCTATGTTTAAGCACAAATTACTTTAACTATACTTTGTTACAAACTAACAAAAATATTTAAAGGCAAAAAATTTTTTTGTTCATTGTGATATAAACAACAATCTTTAATTTTTTTTGTGCATTAACATATTACTATTTACATTTATTTTGTAGGTCTAAGCAAACAACCAACCACTTTATGGTACAACATAAGGAATTAGCTCAAGGCTATTCACGAACAGTGGATGGCCGGGTTAAATCCAATAAATTGTGGCAAATATACATATAAAAATGCTTCCTTTGATAGCCGGAAATTTTTGATAAAACTAAATTGTAAAAAAAAATAATCAATTATTAAAAATGAATCTTTTACTTAAAGAAGCCATAAGACTTTTTACCTCTTGGTTGGCATTTGTATTATGTTAGATTTTCCCCTAAGAATTTTTCTTTGAATTGGCACATTATTTTCTTCATCACTGTCACTTAAAAACAATGCTATGGAATCCATTTTTTTTTATTTAACTTTATTTTTTATTTAAAATTATGTTTTATTTTATTTTTAAAAAAAATTTTATTTGAATTGTTTACAAATTTACGATTTTACAAACAAAAACAAATGTCTAAATGTCAATTTTAAAAATTTTAGAAGGAAAAACAAATGCCAAAGTGGCAATTTTAAATATTTTCAATGGCAGCACAGTTTTTCGATGCGTTTTTGTTACATGGTACCAATTAATTTACGCATCGCAAATCAAATGCGCACATTTTTGCGATACGCATTTTTTACATGGTAGGCCTCCTGAATTCCTACGTAGCGTAAATTAACACCCCTATTCTGAATTACTACGTAACACTAATTTGCGTAAAATCTACGCAAACTTGATTCTAAATTCCTACGTAGTATACTTTTTTTTCGAAATTCATAAAATGGCAATTCTGAATTCCTACGTAGCGTAAATTAAATGTCAAAAATCTACGCAAGAAATATTCATACGTAGTAGTGCTTTGAATTCCTTTGTTTGCAGTTTTGTTTATTATTTACAAAAATTTGAATAAAACAATACAATGTTGTGAACTCCCTTCAGCGAAAAACCTTAAAACTGCAAAGAGAATCAATCCAAATGCAATTGAATACATATTTTTTCAATTATTTTTGTTATTGTTTATAAAATAATTTTTTTTTAACTTGTTACTTTAAATTTTTCAATAAAATTTCAAACCAAAATGTCAAATTTTATAGGTGTGAAAAAACATTTGAATGTACTTATTCTTTCAACTTTACTAGTTTGAAAAAAAATTTTTTTTACATCTGCAAAAATTGTTTGCTGTCGAATTGATTTAAGCATACAGACTTTTTCGGATTCGGATCGGAATTTTCCATGCGAACAAAATTTTCGATGAAACTCTGCATACCAATATACGGTAGTTAATAGTTATAATCAACCCTGAAAACTTCCCACTCAAATCCGAAAATAGCGATATGCTAAATTTTCGGCTGCAAACACTATTTATTAGTATCCAAGTCATATGTTTCGTAAAATATTTTTGTATTTAGTAAAGTTGGTAGATACAATATGTACATTTTCAAATATTTTTTTTTTCTTTGTTTTATATGTTCAATCAAATATTTCCTTATTTTAGTAAAATTGAAATTTTTTTTACTTTTTTTTAATAATTGGTTTTGTTTTATAGGTACGTATGAATATTTTTTTTTTTTTTTTTTGGTTGGTTTTGTATAAAGGAATCAGTTAAAATAGTTCAAAATTAAAACACCTCAATGTAAATATTTTTTAATACTAACCCAAATCTCAAAATTTTGAAAAATATGAAAAGAAATACTTATTAAACAAATACTTTCTTCACTCTTTTCATGTAATTTATTTTTCTAAGCAAATAATTCTTAAATGTTCGCGAAAGGTAAATTTTGTCCATTTCCATTAATTTCTCCGTTTCGACGAGGTTGAGCATACATAAATTTAAAATCTCGAAAAAAAAGTGAAATTTGCAGACTGCGGAATAAAATAAGGACGTCGGTATACGAAATGCGGAAGTTCACATTTCGACGGATTTATGCATTACTACCAAAAGGTATTAATTAATATGTTATATTATGGATAAAATTTCATGTTAAAATTAAGATTGAAAAAAGTGGCAATTTATTAATAATATTTTCTTTCTAACATACATTTTACAATTTAAAGAACTAATTAAATTAAAATTTATATATGAAACATTTAAGGTAGCTAATTGAAATTGGACTAATTTACCATGGGTATTAAATAAAAATAAAATTAAATAAAGAATAAAGCTACTAATTTAGTTATTATTTTTCATGTTAATCTCGTAAAGAATTTCTTTAAACAAAAAAAAAAAAAAATAAAACTAAAGTTCAAAACTAATCTTATACCTTTAGAATATTGTTAATTGAAATGTATTTTTTATTTTTTTTTAGCCTTAAATAGATATGGAAAAACGAGAATTAATAACAATGAGTTTAACTAATGGGAATTTAATTTGTTTGAGCTGTTAACCATTTATAAGGAAATAAAGTTAATATTTAAATTACGATAATCTGTTATTCAATTGTTTTTCATTTCAATTAATTTTGCAGTTTACAAAAATGTTGTGAAAAAGGTGATATTCTTACAAGAGTTGTTTTTATGTTTTTGGTTTCATTAAAATTTTTTCTTTACTACTTTTTGTAAAAATATGTTTTTTTTTTAAATATACTATAAAGTATTATATTCTATCGAATAATATTATGTTTTACTTATGTATTGTTATATATATATATTAGCAAGATATTTTTATATGTACATATTAAAAAAATAAATTTGAAATAGATTTTATATAACTTAATTTTGTTATTTTTTTATTTTTTTCTCTTTAATTTTCAAAAATTTTTTAGTTCAGAATTTAAATTGAAATAGAAATAAAACTAATTTTTTTTTTTTTAAATTTAAAAAATTTAGATGCATTTACATTATGTCTTTAAATTTTAGATTAGCTATTTTTTACAATAATTATGATGAAATCACAAATTAATTTACCTACATTTTTTGCACATTGGTACAGCTAAATTTGGAATTATCCAAAATCGTCAAATTAAAATAAATTTATCATTTTCAAGAAAAGCTGTTAAATATCAATCTATGTATCTTTAGGACATAATGTAAAAAAAATGTTTTTCAAGTTCATTTTAATTTTTTTTTTAATTTGGATTAACTTGTGTGAATGATTTTAAAAATTGTAATTTTGTAAAATTGTGAAGTTTTTTAGTTTTCATTGTTGCAAATTTGTTTTCAGTTTATTTTATTTTTTTTTACCCTTTTTTTATAATTATTATTAATTTTTTTGTTTTTTTTTTTTTTATTTTGCTTTTTTTTTTTTGTAAATTATATATATATATATATATATATATATATATATAAAATGTATATTTCCTTATTTTTTTTTTTATTTTAATTATATTTATTTTATTTATATATATATATATAGATTTTTGATGGCACACAAATTTTTAAAGTTCAAATTTTCTGAATTTTTTCGCCAACTACAACGGGATTATTGCGTCTAATTTCTTGGGCCCCATGTTCCCTATAGTCAAATGTGCAATTATGTTTATCACTGTATCGATGCACAGCACAAAAAAGACCACCACATCGACATTCAAAACCTAAAACAAAAAATATTTTGGTATAATATTGTATAAAATATTATTTGAAAATTTATTTGAAGATATATTTAAAGATTATTTTTGTATAGATAGATATAGTAATTAAGTACATTATTCTAACTTTAACAGGTTCAAGATAAAAAATACATAATAATTAAATAAATTTGGCCGCATTTCTAATGGCAGCAAGTTTAATATTATTTTTCTATTTATTTTTTAATATAATTTATTTTTTTTTACAATTTTAATGTTATTTTCTTTTGGTTTTTATTTATTAAAGAAAGGAAAGTACTGAAATGTTCAGTCTATTTCATACCAATTATTAAAATTATTTAAGTAATTCATTAAAAAATATCTAAAATATAAATTATATAAAAATATTTAAGTAAAAAATTGGGCTGATTTTTGGTTGTAACTAAGATCAATAAGGTAAAGTTAAAAATTGTTCAATGGTATTATGAACCAATTGGCCACTAATATAGCAGAATACAATAAAGGTGTTGTTGGTAGTGTTTTACAAATATTAATATTTTTGTTTTTATGTCACCGGTTTGTTACCACCGGTTTGGGTGTATAAATTGTACACAATATTTAACTTTAATTTTAAATTCTATTATTTCCGTATTTTTATATAAAGTAATTAAAAATTTTTGATAACATTTTAATCTATTCCTAAACAAGGTTTTTCTCTATTTTTAATAATTATAATTATAAAATTTCCAACTTTAGTGTTAATTTTTGTAATATTCGCGGCCTTCAAGCGAATTTTCATGCCGTAGAATGTCATTTTAACTCTGGAAAACCAGCAATCCCAGCCCTTGGTAAAGCACAAGTCAGTGGACAAAATGATAATTTTAATATTATTTGTTTTACACTTCGTACCCAAAAGGGGAATCGCTATCTACATTAAAAATTACATCGTTTTCAACACCATTGATAAATATAAACTTTCTAACCACACCTTCCACTACATATTTAAGTTAAAATTCTCGTTAAAAAGTGGGAATACATTTCTGTTTTTTATATAGATCAACAATGAGAGCACGAAACTGCTGCGGAAATTTGCAATCTTTCAAACCGTCTTTCAAACTTAAAATGTTATATATTCCTCACTCCATGAAAAATATTAAATGGGAATCCAAAGCTTGATTTAATCGCACTAGCACGGAAGCCATTTTTAAAAAACGAAGACTTTTAAGCAATATCAGAACTTTCATAGATTTATTACAGCGAATAAAGGACAAATTAACAAGGTAGTTATCAATTAAGTGTAGGAAATAATTTTAATTTAAGATTAGATCAACCTATAATATCCGTCATATTACAAGAAATTGTTAAGGTATTAGAAAAATATATTTGCCCAGAGGAAACTTGATTTGAAGATACTCAAGAAGAAAGAGCAGTAAAAATTTATTTTTATTAAAAATCGATAATACCTAATGTTATAGGATGTATAATAGATGGGACAACTAACGGCTGGAATTGTTTTTTGTTACTAACTATTATACTCCTGTAAAAAAATTTTTAAATTTCTTAATTTTATGTTTTCCTAACATATCTTTAAAAAAAATACTTAAATTTTTAAAAAAATATTGCACATATTCAATAAATTTTATAATTTATAAATCTAACCCATAAAAACAGATAACAAAAACGATAAAATTTGACATTCATAATAATTTTTTTTTTTTCATTAGAAAAGCATTGAAACTTAAAAACATTCTTGATAATTTTTGATAAAAACAAAAATGATATACGATAAATAATGACACTTGCAATTAGAACAGTTCAATTTTATCAAAAGTTATCGTATATAATATATCGTTTTGACACTTGTAATAAACGTGATTTTAAAAATACTTTATAACCATATTTGCCATAGAATAAATTAATTTTTCAAATTGCAATGAATTTGTCAGATATTACATTAAATACTAACAATTATATTCAAGAAAACTGGTCTTGACGTATTGTAATGTTTGAGTTGTTATACACAACATGCAGTGTGCACACAACCCTGTTGTGAATTGGAATATGTAACTATATTTCCACACAACATACATACAAATTATATTGTGTCGTTTTGACAGTTAATTAGATTGTGTTGTGAATTAGAATAGAGAAAGACAACAATGTTGTCAATGACAACTATATTTTATGTTATGTTGTGAATTGGAATTGCACCCTAAAGCTTTCAACCAGTTTTGTTAGAAAAATGCAGGGCTTTATTTTTATTTAAATTTATTTAACATTGATTCTTTATGTAAATATTATTTAAGATTCTTCAGTATATATACTTTATAATTTTTTAATAGATTTTATATTTTTTATTTTATTAATAAGTTGTTTTATTTTTTTTAGTAACTTATTTAAACAAGAAATATTTCTCTTTCTAATATCAAGTTAAAAAAAAAAACAAGTGAAGGAAAAAATCGAGGGTTTTTAACAAGCACATTTTCAAACTTATATAGGATTTATAACTAACTATTTTTTCATTTATTTTTATAAAAAGATATTTAAAAATAAATGATATTATAATTTAGTTGTTTCATCAATTTATTAATTATCCATAAAAGTGAAATCAATACTTAGAATATAATACTAATGCACTCAAGAAAACCTGTTAACAATCGCGAAATATAATGTTGGAGCTTCAATGTTAACGTTTAATTTTGAAAAAACATATACTGGTGACTAAGTTACTGATTTATAAAAGCATAAAAGTATTAATTTTAAAGTCCTAATAGCCCTTCAATTGGGAAGGTTCCCACATTTTTGCTAAGCAAACTTATTATTATTCTCGAGGATCTGCCTATCCCCTTCTTTTCCCACAATTCCAATTTTTTTGGTTATAGGAAATCAATTGTGAACTACAACAAAATTTAGAATTTTACCAAAAATTTTATTATCTAAGCAAAAATGGTTAAAACTGCAGTTTTAAATTTTGTATATTTGTATAAAAAAATTTGAACTGGTATTCAAGTTATAGGTGTTTAAAAGTGGTGAAAGTTATAGGTGCCCTTATTTATAGTTCCTAAACATTTGAGACGACAAAAAAAATTTGATAACCAACTCCTACTAATTTTTGAGGATCTAACTTCTTCCAAAATTTCAAGACCCTAGCTTGAACCGTTTAGAAGATATGTGCGGCCAAAAATTTTGCAAAAATTGAGTTTTGCATAATGGTAAATTTTAGTATCGTGTGGCAACCCTTAACATTTGTCTTTTAGAAATTTATAAATTTTATAAAACCAGCTATCTTTTGTCGTTTAGATTGAAAATGAGCCTAACAAAACTCTTGTTAGAACAATTTAAAAAAAAGGGTTTTTTCCAACTTTGGGGGGCTGTAGCTCCGTAACGGGTGTGGCTACAGAAAAAAGTTCTCCTACGAAACATTTTTTTTTAAATACCTATCCATGAATTTACATTATAGGCACATTCTTACAAAATTTTTTGAAAACGTTTTTTTATGCCGAATGGAATGTTAAACGGGAATGAAAAGATCAATTTAATTCGGGCCTACGTATCTTTACATGTCTCAATTTACACAAAAGTGTTGAAAGAGCATAGTTCCAGAATTCGCAATCACATTTAAATAATGATAGTAGTAGATAATATGTAGTTTGAAGATTTTCTGGGGGATATAAGTAGCAATAAAACGAAAAATATCCTAAAACTAAAAAAAGGTGATCTCAGATTGATAACAGTACATGCAGCCAAAATAGGTAGAACAACTACCGTAGAGTGTAAAGCCTTCGAATGGAAGACTAAGCGGTTCTCCATGTCCATGTCAATACGAAGCATTGGAAAACCTAAGACTAAGGAACTTAGAAGGAGAATACTGGGAAGACTTCAGTATTGAAGGGAGTTAGACCAGAGTCAGAGTAAACTAGTCCGGTTCATGGGGAGTATAGAGTGGCTCAACGAGGTGTTGTAGGATACGAGGCTCTGAGAACGGGGATGCACAACGAGCCGCCCCAGGTGTGAGGGAGACTCGTCTCCCCCTTGTACTCTAAATAATTAGCTCACCTGTTAATCCGACCTTCTTACGACAAGTAACACAACGATTTTTTTTCTTTTGACCATCTTTAGAATCATCTTTATCTTCTTGTTCATTAGTTGTATTTGAAGGTCCAGCTGCTGATGCTACATTATCTTTGCTAGAGTCATCAGTTGTTTTCTAAAATAGTTTTACATAATTCTTATTTATTTATTGAATTTAGTTTATTAAAAAGTAATTGAATACATTTATTATATTCAATTACTTTGGTAATTGTAAATATTTAATTTAATAGTTTCATTTTTTTAAATTACATACACCTTTTTTATCTTTAATGGTTGTGGATAAGTATTTTAATTTTCTCTTTGCATTACGAAAATTTTTAGTATTTGTACTATATTCACTAGAAGATGAAGTTTTTTTAGAAATATATGCGCTATCATTATTTGGATTATGACTAGACCGACGTTTTTTTGCAACTTCATTTGGGATCAGTTTATTGAATTTTTTGGAATTTTTTTCTTGGTCTTCTAATTCTAATTCTTGTTTTTCTTTACTTTTATCATTTTCGTTCCTAATGTTCTGAATACTGTCACTATGATCTTCCTCTATAAATGATAAGCAAACCTTATTGAATATACGATATTATTAAGATTTTCAAAATTTTGTCTAAATCATCGGACCTCTACATATTTCATCATCATTTTTAGGATTATCTTCATCAGCACCAGCTAGTTTTCTTGGTATCGTTATTAATTTATCCCCAGGTGCTGGCGATTCTACTATGAAATCATTCGAAAGAATTATATCAAAATGATTTGAATTGTTTCGCGGTTCCGATTCAGACATTTTGAAATTACTTTTAGTTCTTTCCTTTCGTTTAATAAGGTGGTGTTTTAAAAAATTTACAATTAATGAAATTATTTTTGTAAATTTTTTTTTATATATAATAATTATTTAAAATATTCGTGTGTACCAAAAAAAAAATAATATTTTTTTCGTTTTGAAAATTTTTATTATATAAAAATTACTAACAATTTTGAGTTTCGTTTAATTCAAGGATGTAAAGATTAAAAAAAAAATTCTTTTTAAGAGAAATATTTAGAATCAATAATGAAAATTATGAAATTTTAAATAAAAATTCTTAAAATTCGTATACATACTATTACAAATTATTTTTTTATAATTTTCGTTCCTTATAAAATTTCAATTCTTTCATGGCACTTAAAAAAAAAATTATTTTTAAAAAAATTAAAACAAGCTAGTTTTGGTAGGTAATTTTATCAAAAAATGTATTATAGCAGATAAATTATATTTTGCCCGCTCATATTGCTTTAAAAAATTTGATCTCGTTATAGTTTTTAACTTTATTATATATTTAAACATATAGCTTCTAAAGTAAAAGAACTGCAGATTTAAATCAACATCACATATATAATTAAATTTTAATACCCAGCAGTGTAAACAATAGTTACAAGTTTATTCATATGCTCAGTCTTTTGAAATCATCGATTTAAACATAATAGATATATGCTACATTTGATACATACATTTGAGTAATTTTTTGACGTAGTATTATACAAAGTTTGAACCATGATTATACCGTTCCTTACAAATATTTTATAAAATATTACAATAATAGACCTGAGACTGAAACTAATAAAATTTTAAAAAATTTGGCAAATAATAACAGTAAAACGCCAGTATATGTCATAACTTTAAATAATATAAAACTTCTAAAAAACTTCATCATTTATTTAATTTCTTCTATTTATGAAAGTGTGTTATAAAACTCCATTTGGAATAAGAAAAATTTTTGAAAAAAAAAAAAAAAATTTGTATATAAACTAACATTAAACATTACAAAAGGCAAAAAACAAACCAATTTGTTAGGAAAAAATATTTTTTTTATTTAATTTAATTAAGTCGAAAGTCTTACACTTTTAACAAGCCATTAAATTTGTCTGTCAAAATAAAAATTAGTTATATAACTGAAATAAAAATGATCATTACCTAGCTTTGAATACTTACTTCTTTAATTTCATGATGTGGCTGGATATAACTCTGTACTGTTGGTTGTGCTGTATTGGTTACTGTTAAATCAGGACTATTATATATGGGTGTTGTTTGTGGACTTGACACTGTTACAGGCGTGCTGCTAACTGGTGGTTGCTGTTTTTTTCTTAAGGAATCCTAAAAAATAGAATAATAAAATCAATTATAAATTAATAAGAAAAAAATTATTTTGAATTAAACCTTATAACAAACTGAGCATAGTCCATCTGTAGCCGGATTTCCATAGAAACCGCATCCAGAACGGCACATTGGTTGCATTGGATTTGATTCACGTTCCATTATTTTAAATTATTGATAATTTTTTTTTATATTAAAACTATTTATAATTTTAGAAATTTATGATTTTTTTTAATTATAACAATAAGTGGTTTATTAATTATATAATTTAATTTTGAGTTATATAATTATTATGAAATGTCAATTACTAAAAAAATAATATATTAACTTAATTGTGTTTTTTTTATATGAGCTGCGAAGAAATTACTAAATTTCTAAATTTCCGTTTATATTACTTTTAAGTGTTTTATTTATATCATTAGTATTAAGGAAGAAAATTATGCTTTGAATTGAAGGCTTTTTGTTTTTTTATATACTAGCTTCAACATAGTTATTTTTTTATAAATTTTTTTTTACACAGCGACAACTTATTAAATTTACTTATTATTGTAATGGTTCTCTATTATTTAATTAGCAGACTTATTATGTTAATAATTTTTTTAAAAATTTAATTGCATATCTAATTTACATATCTATATTATATATACATATATATATATAAATATTTATTTATTGTATATATCTATTTATATAATATATATACATATATAAATTTAGAAAAATTTGCACACAAGATTTAAACAAAATAATTTTAAGATTTATGTAATTAACTGCTTAATAGGAGAAATTTCATAAATTGATGAAATAATTGAAATACAGCTTTCTGAAATATTGAGAAAAGATAGTTTATAATTTTAATTTTAAAAACAAAAAAAATATTATTTCTTTACTATAAAAAAAACCAAACAAATAAATAAATGACGTATAATAATATTCTATATACATATAATTTACGCTGACCATTCGTTCTATATTTTATTTATTGTTAAATGTAAGAGATATAATTTTAAAATTACAAAATACTAATAAAATTTATGAAGATAGATTGAAAAGAACTTGGAATTTTTTATGAAACATGCACCGAATAAGTACTTAGGATCAATAGGGTTAGGGCTTTTGAAAATATTGAAATTATCAATTGAATTTTTTTTTGAATACCCCTTATTCATATTATTAATATAAATATAATCCATAATACTACTATTCATATTGGGTAGATAAATTGAAAAATGTTCTGAATTATCAATATTTTTAGTTTTTATGTAAGTATAAATTTTTTTATTCGGTTTTTTTTTGTTTATTCATTTCGCTTTGTTAATTTATTTTGTTCTAAAATGTTGTTTTGCGTTCCTTGTTATATATTTTTTTTTTTTTTATTTTTATGTATTTTATTGTTTGTTTTGTTTTTAATTCATTTTGAAATTAAAAAAATTAATTGACTTTTTTTTTTAATATTTTTTATGAAAAATAATGGTCAGCGCATTAATATGAAATATTAATTTATTCTGAGAATTTGTTTGTTTTGAAAGCACTTTCACTATTTTTTTTTAATATCTCTTACTAAGTTAAAATAATTTTCTAAATATGTTTTAAAAAGAACTTAATATATACTTTTTACTACTATTCAATAATTTTTTTTTATTATTTAATTTTAAATATTAAGTGTTTTTCATATAATTGTTATTCTTCATTAAGAATTGAACAATAATTTTTAATTATTTTTTAAACACTTCACTTTGATGTTTTTTTTTTAGTTTCAGTTTTTATTATTCGTTTTATTTTTTTTTTGTCGATGATTTTTAAAAAAATTTTTTTAAAGTGAAAATTAAATAAGCTAAAGGAAAAAGTTAATTTTTCTTTTTAAAACGTGTTTTATTTTTATAACTAATTCGCCTTTTTAAAAGCGAAAATTTTTTGCTAAACTTCAAAATGATGTAGCTGTTATTTTGTTGTCTCTTTTTAAATGATAATAATATAATATTTGAAGTATTTTTAATATTTTTTCTAACAATTAGGCAACGTTCGTTCAAACGTTAGAAATTATAACAAACTTTAATATATTTTTATTTATTTTTTTGGTTATTTTAATTAATATTTTATTACGCACAATTATTTTTTTATTCATTTGATGATTTTGTATCCAAAAATTTGTTTTCAAATTTTATTTTTATTTTTGTAGTAATAATTTTTAATTTTTATTTATGCAACAGATTAATAAATTCTTGATGAACTTGTTGTTCACTTATAAACAAATGTTGTTACAATTAAATAAGAAAAATTTTATGAATCTGTAAAAAAAAAAATAAAAAAAAGCATGTGAATAAATCTATTTAAATAATATAATATTTATTTTTGATTGATTTTTTATAAATTTTTAATTATGTCATTTTTTAAATTGCGACCCCTTTTTGAATACAAAATTTTCATATACTTCTATTACGTATAAAATTTAGAAGTAATTAATGTTGGTGTAGTATCAAGAAAATAATTTATTGTTTTTTACAATTTAATTTTTTGTCGTATTTTTTATCAATTAAAAACAAGTTAAGAAACAGTAAGTCGCAACCGACTTAGAAATACCTTAAACCTATTTAAATTTAATAAAAAGTTCATTAGTCATTTTAAAATCATAAAAGCTTTTATTAGTTTGATTGTAAGACATAGCTAATGAAATTAACTTTTTAATACCAAATACATTCCTATTTATTTATTTATTTAATTATTTGTAGTATCAGATAATAGTAAATATTGCCTGATAATGTTAATCCTTTGCCTATTTGACATTTGGACTTCTAATTAAATTATTTTAATATACACTTTATTCTTTTATTATATATGATCCAACTAGGATTTGAACCCGAAACTTTTCAACTGGAAAGCCGCCACTGAGCTATCTGCCAGATAAACATTTTCTAATTATTTTATCTATTCAAAATAGAGTTTCTGAAAAACCGGGTTTTCTAAAAACAGCTGATTTTTGTTTTCTATTTTCAACAAACAGCTGTTCTTCTGTTTTTTAAAAATAATTTAATATAACATAAAAAAAGAACACATAATTTACTAGTTCATAACTTTTTTTAATTAAAATAAAATAAGAACATAACAAAAACATAAAATAACAAAAAAATTAAATGCAGTCCTTCTTTGCTTATAAATTATAAATTACATATTTTGCTTATTATTATTTAATTATTTTTTAGATTAATTGTAGTAAAACTTTAGAAAAATTAAAGCATTTAAAGAAGTGTCCGATAATCGAGATCGGAGTTTTGTACAATATTGTGTAGTTGCTGAAAAAACGCGTTCAACATCGGTGGATGTTGGCTTGATTGACAAAAGGGCGTTAAAAAGTTTTTGTAAAATATAGTTTTTTGTCCTTTTGTTTTGAATCAGTTCTTTGTCCTTGCTGAATTTTTGTTAAAACCATTGATATTCATTTGAAATTAGAGTGGTCGATTTGTTTTTTACCTGTTAAGCGTTATCTCTATTTGTGAAACTATCTCTATTTAAAACACTGTTTTTTGTCTTTGATACTTTGCTCAAAAACAGCTGTTTTTCTGTTTCTGTTTAACAGATATCAGAAACCCTAATTCAAAAATATTTAAAATTCTTACTAATTTAAAAATATTAAAAAACCTAAAAGGAACTTGAAATAAATATATTTTAAAATGCAATTAAAAAATAACAGATTTAAAACTTTTTATACAATTCAATAAAATTTTTAGCAATTAAGGTTGCTATTGTGATTTACAACACAACCTAAAAAAAGGTTGCCATGTGATTCTCTATTTTATGATTGACAACTCAAATAAAATTATCGTTGAGAAGCATGTAATACATTTTTGTTTTTTATACAGATCACCCAATTCAAATGAACAAGAAACGGCTGTGGAAATTGACAATCTTTCAAACCAGATCAATGAAATTTTGGAATCATGTCCACAAACCGAAATTGTTCTGGCAGGGGATTTCAACGTACACAACAAAGACTGGCTTCATTTTTCAAGTAACTCTTCTTTGAGTCAAAATTCAATTGGGAAACAAGTTGAATTATTTTCCACACTGTTCCATCTTTCTCAACTTGTCCAAAATCCCACTAGGGTCCCCGACCGAGCTGATCAAGAGGATCACCTCTTGGATCTGTTTTTAACCACTCACCCTGAAAAATATGTAGTTTCAGTTGGTTGTCCCCTGGGGGGCTCCGACCACTTCCTGGTAACCACAAGCTTTCCGGTAAGCACATTAGCCAGCCGAAGGATTCCTCCCAAAAAATTAGTATCGCAATATAGTCGTGCTAACTGGGAGGGATTAAACAATTTTATCAAAGCATTCGACTGGTCAGTGTGCTTCCGCGGTAAAAATGTCAACTTCGCTGCAAATGCGATTAGTGAAACAATTTTACTTGGAATAAGGTTGTATATTCCTCACTCCATGAAAAATATTAAATGAGAACCCAAAGCATGGTTTAATCGCACTTGCAAAGAAGCCATTCGTAAAAAGGAGGAGGCTTTTAAGCAATACCGGAACAGCGGGTTGGAGTCTGACAGGGCCAACTATATCATGGTTCGAAACAGATGCAAGAGAGTTATTAATAAGCAAAAATTCTTATTCAACCGAGGGTTGAAACGCAAATTCCTACATATGCCTAAGAATAGCAAATCGTTTTGGACGTTTGCAAAAAGTCTAAAGGAGGACTCTGGTGGGTCCTCCTTCCCTCCGCTTATTGGTAAAAACAACTCAATTGTGTCAGATTCAAAAGAAAAGGCGAACTTGTTTGGCAAACAATTTTCTTTTAACTCAACACTGCCACAGTCAACTCAAAGACCACCGAATATTCCAGAAGTTGACTGCTCATTTGGTAGAATTTACTTTAGGATGCGAGCAGTGACGAAAATCTTGAAGAATCTAGATACAAACAAATCAGCCGGTCCCGATGGAATCACAACGATGGTTCTTAAAAAAACCTACTCTACCATTTCAAAACCTCTACGCAACCTCTTCTATTTATCCTTTACTTCGGGTATTCATCCTGCCCAATGGAAGATTGCGAACGTTTTTCCAATTCCAAAAAAAGGTAACAAAAGCGATCCCTCTAACTACCACCCTATAGCTATAACTTCGGTCCTTTCCAAAGTAATGGAAAAAATTATAAACCAAAAGCTTTTGAAATATCTGGATCATAAAGGTTTGCTTCATGATCGACAATACGGGTTCAGAGCCCGTCGTTTAACTGGTGATCTCATGACTTATCTTTGTGAAAAGCTCAATATCAGTCTTCACCACTCTGGTGAATCTGATGTGGTAGCACTGAATATTTCTAAAGCTTTCGACCGTGTATGGCATGCTGCTTTGTTAGCAAAATGCAGAGCTATAGGGTTAGGTAGAGTCTTTCTCAAATGGATTGGAGATTTCCTTTCGAATCGTACGATTCGAGTTCTGGTCGATGATATATCATCTGACAAATTTAAACTAAACGCTGGTGTCCCTCAAGGTTCTGTTCTTTCTCCCACCCTCTTCTTAATATTCATTAATGATCTTCTATCTTTAACTTCCAATCCAATTCACAGTTTCGCAGATGACAGCACCCTTGTAGCTTCCTATGAATTTCATAGCCGCTGTAACATTAATCATCAGGTAAATACAACAGCAAAAAATTTCACTGTCAGTGAGCTAAATAACGATTTAGCAAAAATTCACAAATGGGGTGAAAATAATCGTGTTCAATTCAACACGAAGAAAACCCAATGCTGTCTTATCTCGCGAAAAATAGCCACTTCCATTCCCAACTTGATTTTTCAGGGAGAAGCTTTGCAGAACTCAACAGATTTAAATATTTTGGGCATCGAGTTAAACCAGAAATTGACTTGGTCAAATCACATTTTTGGTATAGCTAAAGATGCAGCTAAGTTTTTTGGTTTTTAGTATCGCTGTAAAACTTACTTCTCTCCATTAGATCTCCTCAATATCTATAAAACATATATTAGACCAAAAATGGAGTATAATGCACATATCTGGGCTGGTGCACCCCAATTAGCGCTGGGATATCTTGATAAAGTGCAAAACAGAGCTATTCGTCTTATAAATGATCCCAGTGTTACCTCAACGCTCACTCCACTAAGCCATCGGCGTACAGTCTGGTCACTTACCCTGTTTTATAGATACCTAGTGGGGACGAACACCTGTTCTAAGGAAATAAAACAATTAATGCCTCCACTCAAAGTTTTCTAACGTGAAACAAGGAGTGCAACAGATGCTCATCCCTACTGCGTCGAATTGTTAAGATGGCGAAACACGGCTTATGGAAATTCGTTTGTTATGCGCATGTCGAGATTATGGAATCACATTCCGTCGAACGGGTTTCCTAAAGTTGGTAATTCGTATGTGCACGACTCAAATAAATTTAAGAAGAATATTAACATCTTTCTCCTAAATATCCCTCCAAATTTTCCCCATCCACCATAATCCAAAATTCCCAAATATCCTCCGACAATCCTAAAATCCTTTCATATCCCATCCCTGTAACCAAACTGTACATTTGTATCACAGGTTCCTTCCTAAAATTTGGTTCAAAAAGGGTGTGGTTTTGGTGCGTTAAAATCGCACACTACCCAACGAAATACCGCACAGTTTCAATGGGTGGCTTTCAAGCGTTCCATTCCCTCACAAAAAAAAAAAAAAAAAAAAAAAAATTATCTGTCAAATTACACAACCTATTTTTTAAGTTCAGTTGTGTTAAAATATAGTTATTGTCAATGAAAACACTTTATAATTATGTTGTTTGAGGCAACTTTAAAAGTGACAACACGTTCAGACCAGTTGTCTTTAAGTTAAATATTATTAAAAATATTTTTATTTTATTTTATATTTAGTAATAAAATAAAAGTTACCAATTCAAAACAGTTTAAAAAATAAATTTGGTTTATAGGTAAATAATTTATTCTATCATTTAAATTTGACATTTTAAAACAAGTTTTTACAAATAAAATTACATGCCGATGGCAGTACTTTTATGACATATAACCTCTTTATAACAGCTAAAGTTGTTATTCACAATAAAAACATTTGGTTGTGTCATTTATTAGGTTGTGTTGTGTTATAAACAACTCAACTAAAAACTGTTGTTAATAACAATAGCACCAGAAGAAAGAAATTTAACCGTTTATTAAAAAAATATTTTGTTTTTAATTTATAAAATATAATACATAATATGGTTTTCACCACTATTCCAATTCATTCAAAATTTCACGGATACAAACAAAGAAGAAGAAACACCTGTGTCCCTAATTTTAAGGTTCTATCTTTTTTGGCCTAGAAATTATGGTCGTTAGAGCTCAATTCGATCAAAAGCTTATAGAATCCGAACCCGTAGTCCAATCGCGACCATAAAAAATCCCCGCGGTACTTTCATTACTAATAAAATAGAGTTTAAATTTCATCAAAATAGCTTCATTAGTTTTTGCGTTATCTTATTTTTTGTATATATGCTCGTTAATCCTTGAAGAGAAAAAAGATTCTAGAACTCGAACCAATGGTCCAATTTGGCCCACTTTCAATACTAATTGACCCTTATATTTTAAGTTATTATGTTTATTAATTTTTTTAAGGTTTTAAACCTTGGGAGGTCTAAGAGAGATATCTAAACCACCGCTGCAATTGATCCCAAATTTCAAGGACACTCTTATACCAAATTTGGAGGTTCTATCTTGATTGATTATGCTTGTAAAAGTTCTAAGATCCGAACTCATGGTCCGCTCTCGTCCATACACAATTCCCGCCGTAGTTTCATTACTAGTAACCTACAGCACTAATTTCATCAAAATAGCATCATTAGTTGTTGACTTATCATGATTTTGGATATATGTTCGTTAGCCCTTAGACTCATTAAAAGATCCAGAATCCGAACCCATTGGCCGATTTCGCCCATTTGCAATCCCCGCCGTACTTTCAGTACTAGTAACCTACTGCTAAAATTTCATCAAAATAGCTCCACTAGTTTTTAAGTTATTGCACCTACGGATGGACGGATATGGCTAAATCAACTCAGGAGGTCACGTTGATCAAAAATATATATACTTTTCCATATCTAGCTCGGTTCCTTTAAATGGTTACAAACATCATATCAAAGTTAATTTACCTATTTCATAGATGTAAGGAAAAATGAACATCTGTGTGTTTAGCAAGAAAATTTAAAAAGTGTATTCAAAAGTATAAAATAAACAAATCTAATCGATATTAAAACGAACTTAAATTATCAGTTGTATTCGAAACATAAAAAAATTCCAAAAAACACCGCAAAAACTTAAATATATTATTTTAAAAAATTAATGGAATAAAAATGAATAGCAATGATGGATGAGTTTTCTTCTTTTTGCACAATAAATCCAATTTGGGACTTATTTTTGATAATGCAGGTCTCATTGCCTGCTCTCCATTATTGATGCATGACCGAAATTTTTTTTGTTTTTAAGCAAGGTCGAAAAACCTAATTCATACAAGTATGTCGTAGCAAATGAAAACAGACTTAACAAAACTTCGAAAATATTTACATTTACAAATAATTATTTACGATAGTATGTACTCTTTTAAACAGAAAAAATTACTAATTCAATTTGTGCATTTGTATCATAGAAATATATATTGATTCGTTCGATACAAGATAAGTTAATCTTAAAAAAAATGTTTAGCGACCTCTTTAGGATGACCCCTAGTTTTAGAAACCTCGTTTAGGTAATGCCAATGGCAATTCAGATTGAAATGAATCTTCAATTAAAACTGATGGTAAGTATATTATTTTTCGGATCTCAAAATTTTCCTTTCAATATCATATCGATAAAATTTTATTCAAAAAAAAGTTTTTGGATTTTTATAATAAAATTAAATTGGATCAAGTTTTAAACTGTTTTAAAGCCATACACGTAGATACATTTTTTAAAAAACAGATTAGAATTTAAATAACGTTAATTTGAAATGAAAAATATTTAAGTTGAAATGAAAAATCTTTACTTTAATATAAAAAATCTTTATTTTGGTTTTAAAAAACGTTACTTTGGTTTGAATAAACATTAAGTTGAGCTGAAAAAACGTTAAATTGCCATGAAAAACCTATAAATAGTAAAACATTTTCATATTAAAAATTAAAACTATGCTTCACGCGAGCGTTTCTGTAGTAAGTCTTCATTTTTTCAGTGAAAATCTAAAATAACTGCGAAGGCCAATGTACGCTTTGTTGCGTTGCTGGCTTTTATTTGAAAAGCAAATAAACCAAGCAATGTAATCAAAATAATTTCAAAGCTTCCCTCATTCCTGAAAGAGAGTCAAAATGAACTTTTGATTACATTAATTATTAAATTACATTGATTACATCGTTATTTCAATTTCACACAAATAAATATAAATATTTTTATATTTGTTTTGGAACCAACTAATAATAACCTGTTTTAATTTTTTTTATGTTTAAAAAAAAACAAAAAAATGAAAAAGAAATTTAAAACAAAAAGTAGTTTTGACATTTAATTTAGTAATATGTATATGTATTATAAAATAAACTACTTATAAACTGTAATCGCCGGATAATGGCGCCTCTCTTAATTGTTCCCTTTAAATTGCAAAAAAAAAATGGAGCAAAATATTAATTTCTTTATAAATATAGGTAAAATTTCCCGTTTAATTAATTTACCCGTTTAATTGCTTAATTTTTTAAACTCATCTACACGAAATGACATTAAAAATTTTCTGTAATTTCATTGTAAATTTTTTTTGTTTTTATTCAAGTTACAATCTATGTAGTACTTAGTATATCATTTAAGATATATTTTTCTATTTTACCATCCCTGTGGCTTATTTGTCAAAGCCAATTTTTCATTGTGTCATTCATAAGTGTCAAATTTGAAATTGTGAATTTAAATTTCAGAAATCGGTTGACTTAAAAAAGAAATGCTAAGATTTTGTTTAAAATACAAAAGCTCAATTTCCACAATAAACCGGATTATACAGCAGAAAGAAAAAGTAAAAAAAAAAAAATCAAAAGAATATCAGTTAACAAGAAAAAGAGAAAGACAAGGTGCATGTCCAAAAATAGAAAATACGCTTAATTTGTGGTTTACCCAAATAAGAGAAAAAAGTGAACCTATATCTGCTATATAGTAAAAAATAGTAAAAGAAAAGGCAAAACAATTTGCCATTCAACTCAAGGTAATTCTAAAATAAAAATAGTTTTATCGAATTTATTGTACTTTTAAATAATTTCTTATCATCAAATAATTTATTATCGTCTATCAAACATTTTTAATGCGAATGAAAGCGGTTTATTTTTTAAAGCTTTGACTTCATCCACATTATCAAAAAAGGGTAGCAATTTAAGTGGCTCTAAGAATTAAAATCTTCGTCTTACGTTATATTTATCTGTAACGCAACGGGGGAATATAAGAAAATATTGACAATTGAAAAAACAAAAAACCTTTGGTGTTTTAAAAATTAAATTCTTTCATTTAAATACTGTGTTCATTGGAAAGCATGGATGGATAACAAAATATGGACTGAAATTTTAAGTTATTTGAATGAAGAAATGAGGGAAGAAAAAAATTATTTTATTAATAGACAACGCCGCTTGCCACAAACACTTTTTGAAAACATTGAAATACAATTCTTATCACCAAACACAACAGCATTGATACAACCGCTTGACCAAGGTACAAAGTAAATTAAAAGGTAGCTTTTGATATGTAATTTTTCTTACTTTTTTTTAGGTATTCATTCACGCATTTAAGATGTACTACAGGTGAAGTATAATCAGGAAACAATTAGCAGCAATAGAAATGGGAAAAACTATTGATGAATTTTGTAAATCTATAAATATTTTATCAGCTCTCCAACTAATAAAATATGCATTGTGGCTCGTCAAGCCTTCAACAATTAAAAATTGTTTTGCTAAGGTAGTTACGAATCTCGCTTAGCCAGTAACCTATACAAATATTTATAATTGAATAAATTTTTTCCTGGAGATGATACTAATTTTGAAACCTATTAATAACTGAAATGCTTTTACCTACTTCAGAAGAAGTACCAGAAAAAATATTTGAACAAAATATAGAATGTTCTAATAGTTTAATAGATTTAGAAATTTTAGAATAAATTAAAATTCTACAAGTGCCCCAGATATTCTAGAAACTGAAAATGATAAGTTCAGATGATAATGCTGAAAATACTGAAGAACTTTCGCTTGCAAAATCTATGTATCAATAAATATTCTTTGAAAAGTTTTAAGTTCTAGCTAATAAATTTTTGAATCACTTTAGAGGAAATTGAGAAATTTGTAAGCCAACGTAAAAATAAAAATCAATCAAAAATTACTCAATATTTTACAAATTAGTTAAAAGTACATACGCATGTAGTTTACGTTTTATAGCTGAACATAAATATAATTTTTAATTTTAAGACAATTTAATTGATTAAAAAGAAGTTTAATTAAATTCTAAGTGTGGTACACACTAAAAATGAATTCAAAACACGTACTGCAATAATTGATGCAATAATAATTTTTGTTATGTTTTTAATAAATATGAATTAAATAGTATTAGTTTAATAATTATTTATTTTTTTATGTTAGGTTTTTGTTAGTTTTTAAACATGAATAAAATATTAGTTTCAGTTTATTCTTTTTTTTTAATTCAACAGTGTTTTATTAAATTTCGTTTTATTGATTCATCATGCAATTAAACAGGATTTTCGTAATTGAGTCTCCCAGGTAAATGCATTAAATATTGTATTACTGTATACTTTTACTTTTATTATATATTAACTTTTCTGTTACCACTTTGTGAAAACATTTATATAAAAATTTTAACGTAAATTTATTAATATTTTATGGTGTAGAGGTTAGCGAAGTGGCTTGGGTGTACAAGACCTAAGTTCGATGCATCATAGAAATCAAACAAAATATATATTTTTTTAACTTAATTAGTTACAATAAAAAATTTACAAATAAAATTTATTTATTTTAGTTTCTTTAAAAATTTGTAACCTTAAAAACTTATATACATCACTTTGATATTACAAAACTCAATTCAAAACTTTCAATATTTATTTAATAAAATTTTACGTACATATAAATAGGTACATGAGCATGTTGAGTTTTAAGTATATTATAGAATGTTTCCAACAAACAAGTATTTCGATTTGAATCTAAACAAAGGTGAAACAATATACATAGCTTAGCAACATTTTTTAAAAATGTGTATACAAAAATAGATGAAGAAATAAATCATTATTGAAACAAAATAAACCTATAAAAAAATTTCAAATCTTTTATTAACAAATTTATCGAATTTAATTTTAAAAATTTAAAATAATTAATTTAACCGGAGTTTGAAACCGAGATTTTCAATTTCCAAATGAAAAGCGTCATCTTTATTACTAGGACATTGGTCAGATTTAGGTACTTTATTTACTATTTATTTTTTAAACTAAATTTAAACTATGCGTATAGTTTATCTAAGAGATGTCAATAACGTCGATACCGAAATAATTTTAGGTCGATCGGCAATAAATATTCATATTTCAGATATTAATTTCCTTTCAAATTACAATTTTCAATATCAACAATTTAAAACTAAAATTAATACGTAGAAAAAATCAAAATAAGAAACTTTTAAATAATAGATGGCTTTACTTTATTCATTTTATAAGATTGGATATTTGCTAAGTAGATTTGACAAATAAATCAATAAGAATCAGAGGTCCGGAAACTATATTGGAGCAAAATTCTATTGTTTTTGTTGGAGATGGCATAAGAATCAAATTTTTCCAATTTTTCTTGTTATGTTTAGATTTTACTAAAAACTGTGATTACCTTTTTTAAATTATATCGGGCCGGCTACTGGGCCGCAAGAATCAAGTTTTTTAATAATATAATATTTCATTGATCATTAGAAACTCTATAGATCAGAGATAAAAATTCCTTACTCTTTTACCTTTTTACCGTAGAAAAAATCAAAATAAGAAACTTTTAAATAATAGATGGCTTTACTTTATTCATTTTATAAGATTGGATATTTGCTAAGTAGATTTGACAAATAAATCAATAAGAATCAGAGGTCCGGAAACTATATTGGAGCAAAATTCTATTGTTTTTGTTGGAGATGGCATAAGAATCAAATTTTTCCAATTTTTCTTGTTATGTTTAGATTTTACTAAAAACTGTGATTAGCTTTTTTAAATTATATCGGGCCGGCTACTGGGCCGCAAGAATCAAGTTTTTTGTTCTTCAAAAAGGTAAAAGAGTAAGGAATTTTTATCTCTGATCTATAGAGTTTCTAATGATCAATGAAATATTGTATTATTAATAATAGGATATCTAATGAAATATGATCTTGAGATGTACTTTGTACTGTACTTATATAATTTAATTAAATTAAATACGTAAACAAAAATTTGAAAAATTCGTAATAAAAACTACTGAACAAAAATAATTTTTTTTTCTTATTTTATATCATAGATACGCTGACCACCCGTTCTATATTATATAGGACAGTCCTATATTTCAAGGTGTAGTCCTATATATTTTTAAATATTATATAGGACGCAAAAAAGTCCTATATTTTTTACTTTACTAAAAATTCATAAAACGTCAAATTTTTATTCGCATTATATTTTACTTGTAAACGCAAAAATATTTTAGCTGTGTATTATTTATTACACAAACTTTATGTAAACAGCCTCAATTCATTTAATAATAAAAAAAAACTTTTGTGATTTGTCAAATTGACACTTGACAGTTTTTTTGGTTTGTTTTTTGTTTTCATTTTTTCAAGTTTCAGTTGGTTTTCTTCTTTTAGACTATCTTTTTGTGAAATATTCAAAATTCAAAATGCCTAAGAGAAAATGTTTATTTAATAAAAAATTACAACAAGAATATCCGTTTATCAAAGCTGTTGAAATTGATAGTGAAGTAAAATGCATAAAATGTCAATCTTAATTTTCAATTTCGAATTCTGGAAAATTGGAAATTTTACAGCATTTGAAAACTCAAAAACATAAACGTGCTGATGTTTCTGCCAGTAGATCGAAAGTGGTTACGAATTTTTTTTGTAAGCAGGTTTGTTTTTTTCTTTGTATAATTTAAGAGAGTAGAAGATTTCTGAATTATGTAATTATATTTTGAACTGGTAATAGAGCTTTCAAGAACAAGAAAAAAATCTTGCCTTAATGGAAGGTATTTGGGCTTATCATGGTATACAACATAATTTCTCGTTTCGTTCACACGATTGCAACTCAAAACTTATAAAAAGATTTTTCGAAGAAAAATTTTCTCTTGGTAGAACAAAATCGGAGGCGATAGTGACTAATGTTTTCTCTAACTTGGCAATCAATTTGTTACAAAACGATTTAAATGCCGCAAATTTTGTAACTGTTTTTTTTTATTGTTCCAATCATGGGAACATTAAAATTTGTCCCATACTTACTTGTGAGATATTTTTGTCCAAAAAATGGAATTTGCGTAAAAATAGCTGAAGTTGAAGAGCTGCAAGGCGAAACTTCCGAAATTTTATACAATTCAATTTGCAAGACAGTAGATAGTTTTCAGATTACTAATAAAATATTAGCTGTTTGTGCGGATAGCGCCAATACCAATTTTGGAGGAATAGCCAGAAGAGGTGAAAAAAATGTCTTTTTCAAAATGAAAAAATACCTTAACCGTAATATTATTGGAATAAATTGTGCTGCACATTTAATTAATAATTCATTACAAACAGCAGTAGAAACCTTACCTGTAGATGTTGAAACAATAGTAGTTAAAATTTATTCCTATTTCTACATTTACACTGTGCGTATTGCAGAATTGAAAGAAATATGTATAGAAACAGAAACAGAATATAAAAAATTACTTGGTTTCAGCAAAACCAGGTGGTTGACACTTAAGCCTGCAATTGAACGTGTTTTAAAACTATACAAACCGTTAAAAAAATATTTTTTATCTCAAGAAAAATGCCCAACTATATTAAAAGAATTTTTTAGTAATGATATTAATGACACCTGGCTATTTTTTGTTCATTCACAGGCTTCGTTTTTCCATAATTCTATATTGCAAGTCGAAACCAACAATGCAACAATGGTTGAAGTAAGCAGTATTTTAAAAACATTAAAATTAAAACTAGAACAGCGCAAATCAAACGTTTTTCTCCCTTTTCAAGTAAAAGAAAGTTTTCGGATTTTGAAACAAAACTATGATTTTGATGAGCAAAATTTTAAAAATTCTGTAACTGGGTTTTATACTACTTGTCTCAAATATATTGGAGAAATATCTACAGAGTTTGTTATGCTAGAGGTATTTGAATGGGTACTTCTTCAAGAATGTCCTACTTGGGAAAACGTGGAAAAAAGTTTCGACTTTATTTTGAGCGAAAATTGGATTTCAGATTTAAATTACTCGGATTTATTTGACGAATTAAGTTGTGTAAAAAACTTTGTATCAACAAGTAAGCTTGAGGAGTGGGATAAAAGTAATAAAAAGGCAGACCAAAGGTGGAGTGAGATTTTTGAACACTTTTTCAAAAATGACATATCGTTCGCTAATTTACTAAAAATAATTGAATTTAACTTTTGCCTCCCTGGTTCAAATGCATCAACAGAAAGGGTTTTCTCAATTATGAATAATTTTTGGACAACTGAAAAGTCTCAGTTGCAAGTACAAACATTAAAATCAATGTTGTTAACAAAATTCAATTTCAACTTGAGCTGTGCAGAATTTTATGATAAAATATTATCAAAAAACGACCATGTTTTAAAAGCAATTCATTCGAATCAAAAATATAAATTTAAAAACTTTTGAATTGAACTTTGAATTGAAAAATTCGCGAAATATAAATTTAAAAATTAAAAAATAAGGTTATGTAATTTTTTTTTGTCAAAAGATATAAAAAAATTTTAATCTAAATTTAATCATTTTACTCTTTCTCTCCTATTGAGAGTATACTATATACCTCTCTTTCTAAAGTCAAGAATACTGGGCAAAATTTTCTCATGAAAACCTGCCTTAAAGATAATAGAAAGAGGGATAAATTCATAGAAATTTTTTTAGTATGACATTTTTTGAGAAAAATAAACGGTTGTCAAGGTTTTCAATGTATTAGTGAACACTTATTCTATTCAAAAAAGATTTTGTTTACATAATAAATAAAAGTAAATATTTTCCCTTTTTGTAATAATATTATATACACACTTGCTCACATATTTATTTACAAAAAAATAAAATTTCAAAATATGCATACAATGCACACAGCACTTAAGGCAGGTTTTCATGAGAAAATTTTGCCCAGTAATCTTGACTTTAGAGAGAGAGGTATATAGTATACTCTCAATAGGAGAGAAAGAGCAAAATGATAAAATTTATATTAAAATTTTTTTATATGTTTTGACAAAAAAAAATTACATAACCTTATTTTTTAATTTTTAAATTTATATTTCGCGAATTTTTCAATTCAAAGTTCAATTCAAAAGTTTTTAAATTTATATTTTTGATTCGAATGAATTGCTTTTAAAACATGGTCGTTTTTTGATAATATTTTATCATAAAATTCTGCACAGCTCAAGTTGAAATTGAATTTTGTTAACAACATTGATTTTAATGTTTGTACTTGCAACTGAGACTTTTCAGTTGTCCAAAAATTATTCATAATTGAGAAAACCCTTTCTGTTGATGCATAAAAATATGTAATAGTATGCAAAAAATTTTTGTGTAGAATACACTTTTTTTTTGTATGTAGTAGCAACTTTATAGGAAAAAGACCTAAGAGAACATCTTTTTGACATGGATTATGGCGCTCTCTCAATACTTGGCTAAGGAATATGGATGTTTCTCCCAGTAATTTATATGTTATTTATTTACAAAAAAATAAAATTTCAAAATATGCATACAATGCACACAGCACTTAAGGGCTAAGGCAGGTTTTCATGAGAAAATTTTGCCCAGTAATCTTGACTTTAGAGAGAGAGGTATATAGTATACTCTCAATAGGAGAGAAAGAGCAAAATGATAAAATTTATATTAAAATTTTTTTATATGTTTTGACAAAAAAAAATTACATAACCTTATTTTTTAATTTTTAAATTTATATTTCGCGAATTTTTCAATTCAAAGTTCAATTCAAAAGTTTTTAAATTTATATTTTTGATTCGAATGAATTGCTTTTAAAACATGGTCGTTTTTTGATAATATTTTATCATAAAATTCTGCACAGCTCAAGTTGAAATTGAATTTTGTTAACAACATTGATTTTAATGTTTGTACTTGCAACTGAGACTTTTCAGTTGTCCAAAAATTATTCATAATTGAGAAAACCCTTTCTGTTGATGCATAAAAATATGTAATAGTATGCAAAAAATTTGTGTAGAATACACTTTTTTTTTGTATGTAGTAGCAACTTTATAGGAAAAAGACCTAAGAGAACATCTTTTTGACATGGATTATGGCGCTCTCTCAATACTTGGCTAAGGAATATGGATGTTTCTCCCAGTAATTTATATGTTTCTCCCAGTAATTTATCGTTTTTTCTTTGTCGCACAAATAGTATTTTTGTATCTTCTGCCTATGCTCTAACTTTTGCCCAGGAAATTGCCGTAATGAAAATTAGCCTTTAATATGTGCACACCATCATTGCCATATTTTCACAAATATAAAGTTTAAAAAGTAAATATACGCGATACATGACTAATAAGATAAGGCCACATATAAACTTATTCATTTTTATCATATGAATCAATTTGAACCCTAAATTTAAATTTGTACCTTTTTTTTTACCTGTTAATACAGCAACGCACATTTATAAGTTTACATAAAAAAAATTCACGGAAAAACAATTCATAGAAAATGTATAAAAAGCAATTTACAGAAAAACAATTCATTAATATGTTGTGGAACGGTTACTGTTCCTTGCCTGATCCTTCGAATACTTCTTTTCATGGACACTATAGAAGGCAAATGTGGTTTAACTGCGTTCACTACTTTAGTTAAACAATTAGCTACTACTGATTGACTAGAATCTTTAGTCAAGTCTGCTTCATCCTTTAAATGCTCAATACATCTTTTCATTATAAATAAAATTTACCTCTTTAGTTCAATAAATATTTTACCTATTTAACTATATCATTCTTTGCTTTCTTTGTAAATAGTTTTTTATTTTAAGGAAGAATTAATTCACAAAAAACGGATTTTACGGAAAAAATAATTTCTTGAAAGTCGCGCGACTTTTAAGAAATTATTTTTACCGTAAAATCCGTTTCTGTGAATTGTTTTTCGGTGAATTGGTTTTCTGTAAACTGACCTAAATTCAAAAAAAAATTATGATACCAAAATAATATATTTTCCCTTAAAATAATAAGGCACTAAAAATTAACGATTATTGAAAGCAGAGCCTACAATATTTTTCAAGGCCTTGTGACGGAAACCTTTAAATGTAGTAGTGAATACTATGAATGTATTGTGTGAGAAAGCTGAAATAATTTTTTTTTTTTTTTTTTTTTGAAGTTTTTTTAGGTTTTTCTTTTTAGAAACAAACCCGATTTTTAGTAATTTTCGTTTTGAGTTTTCTGTATTAAATTTAAATCCATGTTTGTGTTAAAATAAAATTGAAAAATTTATCTGCATCATATCAAAATCTCAGCTTTCAAACCAAAATATTAACCTTATATTTAACGAATTTACTTTAAAACCTATATATTTGTGTTTTGAAGTATCCATTTTGTTAATTGTCAAAAAAACTTAAAGAGATGTCGGAGACGAAAATTTCTCATAATTGTGACTATAGAATATAATAAGACATTTCAACAAGAACAATTTTTTTTATAACTCTTCGTATTAGGTGACCATCATTTAAACTAAAATCAAATCGTATAAAATACTTAAGAAAATGTTATAAAGTAAAAACTGAAAAAAAGAGAGAAGAAGAGAGTATTACATAATATATGTAAAATATTACATATATTATTAGAAAATAGTAAACACTTCTAACTTGAAACACTATTCTTATTATTTAAAATGTTTGATTTGTGGTTTAAAAGAAGAACGAATAAATAAAAAAGTAAAGTTTTTTAGATTTCCGCAAGATTGTTTGCGGTAAGAAATGTACGTATTTTTAATAGAATTATCTGAATTTAATATGATATATATTGATCAAATATATCATACATGAATATACGATTTACTAAAAAGTAAAAATATTTATTAATAATTGTATCTAAATAAAAAATATTGTTTAAAAATAATAAAGTTTCTGATGATTTTCGCATATGTTAGTTTACATTAGTTAGACCTTCTGAAAATTTTATGAATGAATTAGAAAATTTGGAAAACGTTTAGAAAAGACTTCAATGCTGTGAAATATTGGACAAAAATTATTTTATGAAAATGTTTATTAGAGTTAAGAATTTATAATATTATAAAAAAGTGTTAAAAAACAATTTAAACAATTTTATAATAAAGTCAAAATTTTTAGTGCTATGCATTTATAACTATTTTTCTGTAAATATTAAAAGTCTATCTACAATGAACGCTTTCGTTTCGCTCTCTACACGTAGCTATCTGTCAAACTAAGTTAAATGTATTGAATTATGTGAAAGTGTCTACAATAGATGCATCAATTACGCAGTCATTAAAAAAGTTGTTTAATTTTTAACTTTTTTGCTTTCTCCACGTATTCAAATGTCAAATAATTGAACTTTGAAAAATATTTTTTATTGAAAATATTATCAGAATAAAAATTAGTAAAATTATTAATTTTTTTTCTATCTTGGGCAAATAATATCAAACCATTATTCAAAATAGCTATACAATAAACTTTAAGCTGTCATGTACATTTCATTGTGGGCAGGACACTCCTTTGTTGATTACGTAATGAGAGCGAAACGAGAGCGTCATTGTAGATGGGCTATTATTATATTTTTTTTAATTTTCATATATTTATTTACTCAACATATTAACAATTTTCTTCTTTTTTATCTTAATCAAATTTTAGACATCTATTTATGCTACTTACTTCTGTTTACAATTTTTTTGTCTCCTTGCAAATAAAATTTTTTATTTATTTTTTTTTTTTATTTTTTTTTACTGTTGCATTATGTATATACATAAATAAACAAATTTCAGTGCAATTATTCCCAATTTAGTACAATTTTTATTATATATTTAATACAGTACAGTTTTAAAATTTTTCACCCCTGATCGTTGGTATAAAAAACTTATAGTGCGTAGTTGGCTTTACAAAATAAACTTTATTCCATTGAAAATCAGTCAAAAAGTTATATTTTTTTTTATGATTTTTCTAAAAACTCTTACTAGTCCGGTATAAATAAAATTTATCCCATTATAATTATATTTATTATATAATTGATATTTCGTTATATTATAAGATTGCATTATTTTGCTTAAGAGATTTTCCCACGTAAAATTGGAAATAACAATAAATATAAAAACCAGGAAAACTGAAATACTTAAAGAAGTGCAAGTGACCGGATACATTTAGACAAATGTTGCAGTTGTTATTGGCACATCTTTTTGTTATACTGCACAAAAACTCTTCACGTTTAAGGCTAATTTTCATTAGAACAATTTCCTGGGCAAAAGTTAGAGCATAGGCAGAAGATACAAAAATACTATTCGTGTGATAAAGAAAAAACGATAAATTACTGGGATAGCTGTTTATAATACGTGGAGAATCATCCATAATACGTAGACAAGTATTGGGGGAGTAACCATAATCCTAAGGAAAAAGATTTTCTCTAAAGTCTTTTTCTTATAATGTTGTTACTACACAAACATTTTTTGCATCCTAATACATATTTTTATGGATAAATGAAATTTGAATTTTGTAAACAAACAAACAACGTTTGAACGCATAGAATATCAATTAATTTCAATATTGCGAATTTTATAGAGAAGAATGTTCAAAATATATTGTATAATAAATTGGAAATTGACTGTATACACATATGTACATATTATGTTATTCAAATTCACTTTTAAGTCTTTAAGTACATATTTGAGTTTTACTAGTTGTGCATATGTACGTACGTATGTGTATTTAAATTTTTAAAGATCATAAAAAACAAATATCCCGTAAAGAACGTCATAAATCTTGAAAACCACAGAAAAAAATTTAAATTGTTTTAAATATTTTGTATTTTGTTTTAATAATGAGAGTATAAAGCTTTAAACTTTTTTTTATTTCTTTCTTTTTACTTTAAAGAGCTTGAATTTTAAGGTTTTTATTTTATATGGACTGTACACATTTATTTGTACTCATTATCATTGGTAAAAGCTTTTAAAGTAACGAATATTTACCCTTTTGACCGGAATATTTTGGGTCGTCTTATCTCACACACCGTTTTGAATAATGATTTTTCATAGCAGCAACATAACAAATTCTTACGAAGAAATATTAACCCTGAATCAATTTTATCTTTTCCTAAAGAAAAAACTAATAAAAATATTAATATTATTAGTGATGAACTTTTGTTAAGTATAATGTTTGTCAAAACTATGTGTGCAGTTAATGCAACGAGTATTTTTATTTAAAATGCATATCTGAATCACACACAGAGTGTGATTGAAAGGTAATGGTTACTAGCAATGAAAGTACGGCGGGGATAGCATTTGGACGAGATCGCTCCATGGGTTCGGATTTTGGAAATTTTTATCAGTTCAAGGGTTATCGAGCATATCCAAAAACACGTTAACTCAAAAACTAAAGACGCTATCTTGATGAAATTACAACTGTATGTCACTAGTAATGAAAGTACGACGGAGAAAGCTTATGATCGAGATCAGACCATGAGTTCTGATTCTAGAAGCTTTTGATCGAATTGAGGCGAAACGAGTTTAATTCCGAAACCAATGAAAAAAGAACCTCCAAATTTTGGAACACAGGCATTTCTTCTTATTTGACTTGTGTTCTTGAAATTTGTAACCAACGAGATTCGAGCACTACCCATACAACTTCCAAGACCTTTAAGAATATCTTCGAAATTAATAAAGATAATAACTTGAAATAAATATAGAAGCATGATGTAAAGGAGTTCTTTACTAATTCCTTTATCCCCGAATTTTGGACTGAAATAGAGTGGTGGTTCAGGTACCTCTCTTAGACCTCGCAAGGTTTAAAAGCTATCTTCGAAATTAATAAAATTAGTAACTTAAAATAAAGATAGAACCTTCAAATTTGATACAAAGGTTGTGATCAATTGTAATGGCGGTTTCGGGTCCGCACCTCCGAAGATCTAACAAACATATCCTCAAAATAACCAACGACGGAAGCCTGAATGTGGTGCAAGAGCGTTTTTTTCTATTTGCTTTCTTATAAAATACTTTTATATTTTTATAAGGCTTAAGAAGGTAAATAAATTTTAATATAAATCATACTATATATTTTATTTTATAAATAAAGAACTAAAATATTTTTTGTATAAGCGACTAAATTTTATCCTTTTAATTTTTATTATACAGATATTCAATTGAATTATTTTAGAAAAATTTTATTTAGATAGGTATTTATATTTCAAACTTTTTTCGGAAAACTTGAATATTTATATAAATATCTTGATATATCTTTTTGAAATATTTTATTGAATGGATATTTAAGAAATAAATAAATATTTCTATAACATCGATTTCAATATATACATACTATAAATATCAGTTTTATTATAAATTTTACAATCGTAATTATGATACATATTATATCAACTAATTGTGTATATGATACTTAAATTCTTTTCTATGCCTACTAAAAGCATTTGCTGCATGTATGTAGAATTTTTTTTTATAATTAAAAAGCTTTTTTTAAATTTTTCATACAAAACGTATATTTTTCGAACACTCTAAAAAACCGGACCCAGACTTTTAAATCATTCGTTAAATTTCAAAAAAATTCGTCATAAACGGACACTTGTAATTTATGAAAAGTATTAGAGTGTTAAGGCCCTATATATTATATAAACCGCTTAAAACAGAGAGTCTTCTGGCACTATCTCAAATTTTTTAGCAAAGCATGGCACACATGATAAAATCCTGATGCTGAAGAAGATTATGTACAGGATTTCTAGAATTAAGAGACGACCAACAATTTGAGGAATTTAGGACTATATTAAAATATTTTTACTGAATGTCATAATATAATAGAAAACTTACCTATTATTTCTGAAGCTATAAATCTTGAAAGCGAATCAAAAGAGGAAAGTTCAACAGAGTTTGAAGAATTTAACATTAAAACCTACAATAAAAAGCCTTAAAAACTATTGAAAGTTTAAAAAAATTTGTAACATTTAAAGAGCATTTCAGTTAATAAAAAATCTTAGCAATACATTTCGAAAATAATGTATTGACAAGTAAGGAACCAAGGGTTTTAAAATAGCAATAAATAGTAAAAAATAAAAAAAAAAAAGGAATAAATTTCAAAATTATATAGGGTTAAAATTAAAATTATTTATTTTTATAAAAAAATATATATTAAAATAAATTATAATATTATAATTTAGTTATTTCATTAATTTATTAATTATATGACTAATAGTGAAATACTTAGAATATACGTAATGCACTCAAGAAAACCTGTTAATAAGTGCGAAATATAATGTTGCAGCTTCAATGTTAACGTTTAATTTTGGAAAAACGTACACTGGTAAGTAAGTTACAGTTTTATAAAAACATAAGTTTTAATTTTAAAGGGTTTTTAAGGGTTACTACTTCAATGGGGAAGGTTCCCAAATTTATGCTTAGAAAACTTATGATGAATCTGCCCAGCCCCATCCTATCCACACCCTTCCATTTTTATCGGTTCAAGGAAATCAATTGTGAACTCCACCAAAATTTGGAATTTTACCTAGAATTTTATTATCTAAGCAAAAATGGTTAAAACTAAGAGACAATTTCTTCAATTTAAAGAAACCCTTTCAAATTTAAGAAAAACTTTTAACGTATGTTGAAATATAATGCTGCAGCTGTAAATTTTGTATATTTTTAAAAAAAAAAATTTGAACAGGTTTTTAAGTAACAGGTGTTTAAAAATAGCAAAATTTCAATTTTCGAGCTTTTATAGCTTCTAAATAGGGGACGAGAAAAAAAAAATTTTGTTAACTGACTCCTACTAATTTCTAACGGTCTAACTTCTCCCACAATTTCAAGATCTTATAGCTTGAACCGTTTAGAAGATATGAGGGCCAAAAATTTTGCAAAAATTGAGTTTTGCATAATGGTAAATTTTAGTACCGTATGGCAACCCTATAACTTTTAGTTTTTCATTTTTGTGAAGCCCTTAAAATCAGCTCTCTTTTACCGTTTTTAGATTGAAAACACACCTAATATAACTCTTGTTATACTAATTTAAATATAGGGCTTTTTTAGAATTTTCGGGGGCTGTAGCTTCGTCACCCTTTAAAATTAAGAAAAAGCTATGACAAATGTTGAAATATAATTAAAGAACTTTAATTTTGTACATCATTTAAAAAAAATTTGAATAGGTATTATCCAAGTTACAGGTGTTGAAAAAAAAACAAAATTTAAATTTTCGAACACTTATGCTTCCAAACAAGGGACGTGACCAAAAAATTTTGTTAACTAACTCCCATTAGTAAGTAGTTTTAAAAGTCTAACTTCTGCCAAAATTTCAAAACCCTTGCTTGTACCGTTTACTGTTTAGAAGATATGTGAGGCCAAAAATTTTGCAAAAATTGAGTTTTTACTTAATGGCAAATTTTAGTACTGTATGGCAACCCTATGCATTTTAGCCTTATATTTTTGTGAAGCCTATAAAAACAGCTTTCTTCTACCGTTATTAGATTGAAAATACACCTAACATAACTCTTGTTATACTAATTTAAATATAGGGCTTTTTTAGAATTTTCGGGGGCTGTAGCTTCGTCACCCTTTAAAATTAAGAAAAAGCTATGACAAATGTTGAAATATAATTAAAGAACTTTAATTTTGTATATCATTTAAAAAAAATTTGAACAGGTATCCAAGTAACAGGTGTTGAAAAAAAGCAAAATTTAAATTTTCGAGCACTTATGCTTCCAAACAAGGGACGTGACCAAAAAATTTTGTTAACTGACTCCTATTAGTAAATAATTTTAAAGGTCTAACTTCTCCCAACATTTCGAAACCCTAGCCTGAACCGTTAACTGTTTAGAAGATGTGTGGCCAAAAATTTTGCAAAAATTGAATTTAGCTTAATGGCAAATTTTAGTACTGTATGGCAATCCTATACATTTTAGCTTTATATTTTTGTGAAGACTATAAAAGAAGCTCTCTTCTATCGTTTTTAGATTGAAAATACATTTAACAGAACTCTTGTTATAATAATTTAAATATTGGACCTTTTTGCAATTTGTGGGGGCTGTAACTTCGACACCCTTCAAAATTAAGAAAAACCTTTGACACATGTTGGAATATAATCAAAGATCTTTCAATTTTGTATATTACTAAAAAAAAATTTTAACAGGTATTCAAGTTACAGGTGTAAATTTATATATTTATATATATTGCCCTTATAGCTCCTAAACAGGGGTGTAAAAAAAAAATTTTGTTAACGAACTCCTACTAATTTCCGTTTTCAGATTGAAAATGCACTTAACAGAACTCTTGTTATAACAATTTAAAAATAGGGCTTTTTCCAACTTTGGGGTCTGTAGCTCCGTAATGGGCGGGGCTACAGAAAAAAATTCTTATCCGAAATTTTTTGTTTTGTAATATCTACCCATGGTTAAAATTTCTTTACTCTATTTCAAACGGTGTAAAATTTTTTAAACATACGGACGAACGGACAGAGTGAAGCTATATTTTACTACAAAATTTTTTGAAAATGTAATAAAAATGGACCAGAAAAAAAAAGAAAATCAAAAATGGAATGGAAGGTACATACATAATATAAAATATAGTAGTTGTTTTATCATTATAATTTTCCCTTTGAAAAAACCTTATTAAAAGAATTAATAAAAATTTAAGAAAAGTTATAAAATTCCTTTTTCTGTTAACCGGATAATTCCCATAAGCGAACGAAAATTTTGGAACCGTGAGTGTCCGTTTGTGAGAGCTTTCACTCTACTTCTTAAAAATTACTTGGAATTCCAACGTATAATTATTAATGTCACAGATAAAGTCTCATCTCTTATATTTATGATAAGAGATTTTCAGCCCTCCTGTTATCAATAAGTATAACAATCATTATTGTAATACATGTATAATTATGTAATTGTGCACGATACTAAATTGTTATCACTGGCTATTCAGAGTACTTGCATTTATGTTAAATTTGTTTTGATATTTAAAAGAATTATGTAAAATGTACTAAATTTGTCATTGTATTTTACAAATACATTTATTGCAAGTTTTGTATTTATAAGCCTTTCAAAGTGGTACATGAAATTTAAAAATTTGAACTAATAAATTATGTGACAAAAAGCTTATCAAAATATTTTTGGTTTATTTTTTAATATAAAAAATTATACTTTATATAATTATATAAAACTATAAACCATCAAATTATATTTAAAACTATATATATTATCCCAAATATTTTAAAATAAATAAATTAATAAGAATATTTGCTATTCCTAAAATGCGTAAATTAATTACAAAAAGTTATTTTATGAATTATCAATCATTTATTTTATGTTCTTTTGTTTTTTAATATTTTAAAAAAGATAAATTAATAAGAATATTAGCTATTCTTAAAATACGTAAATTAATTACAAAATGTTATTTTATGAATTATGTCTTACGATAAAATTTTTTTGGTTTCTAAATGACCCTTGGATTTTTAATTTAATGTGAACCAATCAGGTGTAGGATATTACTCAACTTACTTTTTCTTTAATTGTGAAAATTGTTATCCGGTCAAAAACAAATTATTTTTTTTAAAACCAGCAACAGATGAGAAGTATATTATTTAGATTATTTAAATATTGTCTAAGTTACTGCAACAGAAATTGACTCAATAGAACTACCAACTTTGTTTCTATCAGCTTTTATTTACTTTAAAATAGTAATAAAAGCCAAATATATTTGATATAATCGCCGTCTTTTTTATAGGAACACATTTTTATATTTACAGTTACCGAAATTAAACAAATATAATTCATGACTAACTTACGGTTAATATTATGTTTTGACAGCAACCGAAAAAAAAAATCATAGCAATCGTAAATATGTTATGGGAGTTATTTTTATTTTTAAACTTAAGTCAGTTTTTGAAAAATTTTAGTGTTTTTTTTTTTTTTTTTTTTTTTAATTTATAGTTCTTTTTTAATTTAACAAATAAGCAGAACAAAAACTTAACACTAAATCAAAATTCATGTTATACCCTAAAGCGAGCTTACAACAAATCAGAATTAAAAAAAAAAAAATTACAAACAATTATCAACAATATTAGTAATGAAATTAATGAAAAAAATAATAAAAAAACATGTAATGAAATAGAAAAAAACAACAACAAAACTAAAACTAACTTACATACTAATGATCACTTGTTAGTGTTGTAAACCAGCAAGTCAGGATTGTGACTACCATGGTGGTATAACAAAAGTTCACCATCAGAAAACAGTGAATTATTATTAGACAAGTGAAATATAAATGAAGGCGAAAAATATTTAACGTTTTCAGAAAAAGGTTCGATCAAGCCACGAATAAAACGATTTTCGTGATTAAAACAATTAGCGAAAAATTTAAGATTAATTTTAGTTAAGAATCTATCGATTCTATTGATTCCAGATTGTTCATATAGTAGACTATTATTAATATATAAGTAAGAGCCACGCTGTCTATGAAAGCCTCCAGCACGACGAATTATCTTTCTTTCAAGTAAGCGTAATCTCTCAACTTGATGAGCTGAAACTAAAGTAGGATTAAGCCACACCATAGAAGCGTGTTGAATAATAGACCGAATATAGACTTTATAAATAAACAAACGAAATTTAGGTTCCAAAAACTGACTAAACATTACTTTAGAGATTTGAAAAGAAGCGGAGTTAACCTTATATATAATTTTATTAATATGGGAAATAAATTTGAAATAGTGTTAAAAATTAAAATGTTTTTTTTCAGTGAAAAATATATTATGTATAAATATATAAAATTTTTTTAGTAATTTAAAATTAGAGTATTGCAATTTAGGATTCTTAACTTTAAGATAAATTTTTTGTAATTTGAAATTTTTTTTTTGATTTTCAATATTTTATTTTAATTTTATAATTTACGTATGAGTTACATGTAATTTATTTATTTAAATTATTCTTTTTTAATTTTGAATTTATATATGTTGCAACTGTTCTAAAGTCGTTACGAAATCAATAAATTATACAGGGTGTTTCCGACTCGATGGTCTAGACGAACAAAAAATTGTATAGACTCCTTTAGAAATTATGAGGACTTAACTATTTTTTAACTACAATTTAATTTTACTTCGATAAAATTGGAACCAAATAAGAAAGGAAAAAACCAGGTATGTCAATTTAAAGCTTATTAAAGTAGCTTTCTAAATTTTCATCAAACATTACTGTAGAGTGTCCCAGTTTTAAAAGCCAAATATTGTAACAAAATATCAATTAAACGCCTTTTATCAAGAAAATAATAGAATTAACATAATATTTTTTTTATTTTCAAATATTACCCTTCTCTTTCCCTAAATTTTGACTATACTACCACCTTTCTACCTCAAAAACTTTGCAAGTTATTATAAGACAAAACCTTGCATGATTTCTGACCTTTATTTCATAAAGTTAACCAAATTTAAATTTTTTTTTTTTTTTAATTAAATCTTGTATAATAAAAATTGCAATTAATCATTTATCATCAAATCACTTAAAAACAAGTAAAGAAACAGTCAGTCGGTGCAACCGACTTAGAAATACCCTACACCTATTTGTTTCAAATTTAATGGGAAGTCCATAAGTCATTTTAAAACAATAAAAGCTGTTATTAGTTTGGCCGTAAAACATAGCTAACCAAATTAACTTTATAATATTAAAAACATTTTCTAATTAGACTATCTATAAAAAAATATTAAAAATTCTTTCTAATTTATCGATTTAAAAATATTAAAAAACAAAAAAACTTGAAACTTGAAGAAACTTGAAAACTTTTATCACTTTTTGAGATAAAAATTTAATATACTTAATAATTAAAATTTTTCAAAATTGCAATTATTTTAAATTGCTAGTTTCTATACCTATCGAAAACTTATAAACGCAAAATATGCAATAAATGTATTTCTAAAATATAATTACAAATTTAGAACTTTTCATATAATTCATTTAAATATAACAATAAATTTTACACAAATGCAGCAAGTACCTTTGAATATAGCTTAAGTATTGTACTCAATGTCTTAATTATATATCACCTATGGTAATAATTCAATGAAATATATGATAAAAGTAAAAAAAAAAGGAATTTAATCGTTTATTAAACAAATATTTTGTTTTTAATTTATAAAATATTATATAAAATATGTTTTATTGTAAAATTCTTATCCTTTTAAAAATATAAAAGTTTTAAATAAAAACGGAAATAGGAAAGAACCCTCGTGTATCAAATTTAAAGTTTTTATCTTCATGAATCTTGAAAATAAGTTTTTTAATTTTGGGATATCTTAGGAGCCACCTGAACCACCGCTAGAATTAAGTCTAAATTTCGGAGACACATAGGAAATAGGAAATATATTCTTTGGCTTCGAAATTATACTCGTTTGGCCTTAGATCGATCAAAAGCTTCTAGAATCCGAACTCATTGTCCGAACTCGACCAGAACCAATTCCCATGGTACTTTCATTATTAGTAACCTAGAGTTTAAATTTCATCAAAATAGCGGCATTAGTTTTTAAGTTATACTGCTTTTAAGATATATGTTCGTTAGCCTTTGAACTTTCAAAGGTTTTAGAACCCAAAACCATGGTCTGTTTTCGCCCATATGCAGTCCCCGTCATACTTTCAATACTAATTAACTCTTGTACACAATTGGAACATTCTATCTTAATTTTAAGTTACTATTTTTATTAATTCGATGATAAGTTTTTTAAACCTTGGTGGGTCTAAGAGGGGTACTGAACCACCACTCTGATTGATCCAAAATTAGGGGAACGCACAGGAAATAGTAAAGAGCACCCATGTACCAAATTTGAAACTTCTAAATTTGTTTGAAGTTACTATCTTTATTAATTTCGAAAATATGCTTTAAGGTCTTCGGAACTGTGTGTGGTCTATTACTCCAATTGGTCCCAAATTTTAAGGACACTAAGGAAATAGAAAGAAACACCCTGATACCAAATTCGGAGGTTCTATCTTCATTGGTTTCGAAATTATGCTCGTTTGGCCTAAATTCGATCAAAAAGTTCTAAGTTCCGAACCCGTTTTACATTACCCACCGTACGCAATCACCGCCGTAGTTTCATTACCAATACCCTACAACACAAATTTTATGAAGATAGCGTCATTAATAGTTGAGTTATCGTAATTTTTTATATATGTTCGTTAGCCCTTAGACCGATTAAAAGGTCCAGAATCCGACCCTTCGAGTGATTTCGCCCATATGCAGTCCACACTGTACTTTAAATACCAGTTAACCCTTGTACACAAGTGGAACGTTATATATTAATTTTAAGTTACTATTTTTAGTAATTTCATTTATACGATTTTAAACCTTGGGAGTTCTAAGAGGAGTACTGAACCACAACTCCAATCGATCCCAAATTAAGGGGACACACAAGAAATAGTAAAAAACACCCTTGTGTCAAATTTAAAGCTTCTACATTTTTCCAAGCTGCTATTTTTATTAATTTTAAAGATATGCTTTAAGGTCTTCGGAAATGTGGGGCTAGTCCCCGACCCACTATCCAATGGGGTTCAAATTTCAAGGTCACTAAGGAAAAAGAAAGAGACACCCTGATACCAAATTTGGAGGTTCTATCTTCATTGGTTTCGAAATTATGCTCGTTTGGCCTAAATTCGATCAAAAAGTTCTAAGTTCCGAACCTATTGTACATTACCCACCGTACGCAATCACCGCCGTAATTTCATTACCATTACCCTACAACACAAATTTTATGAAGATAGCGTCATTAGTTCTTGAGTTATCGTGATTTTTTATATATGTTCGTTAACACTTCGATCAATTAAAAGATCCAGAATCCGAACCCATGAGCCGATTTCGCCCATTTGCAATCCCCACCGTACTTTCAGTCCTAGTAACCTACTGCTAAAATTTCATTAAGATAGCTCATTATTTTTTCAGTTATCGTGCCTACGGACGGACGGACATGGCTATATCGACTCAGGAGGTCACGCTGATCACAAATATATATACTTTTCCATATCTTGCTCGCTTCCTTTAGGTGGTTACAAACACCATACCAAAGTTAATATACCCCTTTACCTATTCTATAGGTGTAGGGTATTAAAAGCCCTTGTTGAACCTCTGTGAAGAATTAACAAAAAATTAAGTGTTAAGGAACTAAATACCTTACCAGTGGATGAAAGACAAGGTTGATTGAGAGAATATTAGAAAACTTGGCTGATACAGGTAATGAAGATAATGAAATTTTAATAATGTAGGAGTGTCAAAATCGGAAAATTCAAATTTGGAGATTCGCTTGACAAATATAACGAAAGGGAATTGGAAGGCAGAGCAAGATAATATTATCAAAAGAGACACAATTGAACAGTACAAATACTAGTAGAGTAGTTCCTTAATTGGGATAGAAAAATTATAGAGTTATTACCAGAATTCAATTTATTGAAAGGTCGATATAAATGGACTAATTAATTAGTGTTAGCTAGTTTAAATTAAAGAATTTGGCTAAATTATATTTCGATTCACAAGGAATATTGGAGGGAATTCTGTGAGGATTGAATACGTATTTTAAAAACGAACTTAATGCAGCTGCTTATGGTATAATTTTCGAAAAAATCGCTAAAATCGGAGACAACACATAAATGAATCGGCTGAAGATTATGTCATACTAAAGAATCGAATGAGGAAAAATTCTCATTTTAGTGATGAACCTATAATAATTAGGTACGGAATATTTTTTTTTTATATAAAGAAAGGCGAGCTGTTTATTGTTTTTTTTTTTACCAAGTGAATCTTCAATGAGCCCCGTAGCTAGACTAGAAATTAAGGCTAAATTTAAAAGATGCGATTATGAGCACCTCTTTCTTAGAAATGTTTTAATAAGTTTTAAACAAAACGATCTTTCTACTGATGATGTTGAAACAGGAAAAATTAACATTAACTTTAATAGCTTAAAAAATTAGGAAAATAAATATTATAAATTATTGCAATTTATCACTAATTTGATATGTAGTATATGTAATTATTTTTTAAGAGATTTATGTTTTAAAATTTTAAGTATAAATGTACATATATTATACCCCCTCCTTCTCTGAAGAACTATGTTTTCTAAAATTTATGTTTAAAAATTTTTAAAGATTTATGTTTTAAAATTTTAAGTATAAATATACATATATTATACCCCCTCCTTCTCTGAAGAACTATGTTTTCTAAAATTTCACGAAATTAAAGGTATACCTTACAAAGATGTTTCTGACGACTTAAAGGCATACCGTAACCATTGTAGTAGTAATTATTACAATCACTTGCAGGTTTCAAATGACAACCATAATAAATATTTTCATGTTAAATAATATTTAAATAAGACCTCTACATCTTTCATTGATCCTTCAAATTTGATAAATTTATCATTATATTATCAAAATGTCAGAGGTCTTAGAACAAAAACTAGACAAGTCCTACTTAATTCAATAAATTTAAATTTTGACGTATTTGCTTTGACTGAAACTTGGCTAAATTCTTCTATTAACAATCTTGAACTTTTTGATAGCTCATACTCGGTTTTTAGAAAAGACAGATACTCTGAACTTAATGTATCTAATAGTTACATTCCTAAAGGGGGAGGAGTATTGATAGTCGTTAAAAACTCTTTTAATGCAAATGAATTCCTATTTCTGACGCGGACTGTCTTGAAATAATTGGTGTGAACATAAAATTTTCTAATAAGTGTTAATATTGTTAACACATACATTCCACCTTCTTCGAATTTAAATATTTATATTACTCTTTTAAATGTAATAGATTCGATTTGCTGTAATTCTGGTCCTAATGATGAGTTAATTTAATGTGGAGATTTTAATCTCCCTTATATAACTTGGATCAATCATGACGAAGAATCTTTTTTGATTGCTGATTCTTCAGTGAATGAACCTGATTCTCAATTTATTGATGGTTTAAATACCAACGATTTACAACAGGTTTCCCATTGCCGCAATTTTAAAGATAAACAATTGGATCTAATATTTACTTCTGATTGGAATAATATTATTTTCTGTGAATCGATGTTACCGCTTGTTGCGTTGGACCCCTATCACCCTTCAATAAATTTTACTTATTGTTTAACTAACTCCATAAATCATGAAGCAGCACATTCTTATAGGTTTAATTTCAATAAAACCAATTTTCCCGGACTAGTAAATTTCTTAAATACCTATGACTTCACGTCTATATTTAATAATATAGACCTTAATCAAATGACAATTAGGTTTTATGAAATAATGTTCGAAGGTTTTACACAATTTGTTCCTATTTCAAAAAACAGATGTTCTAACTCTGGCCCACCATGGTTCAAAAAGGAGCTTAGATCTCTCAGAAATAAGAAAAACAAAGCCTGGCGTAAATATCTGAAAACAAAAGATATTAATGAATTTAATAATTTTGTCATTTTATAATAGTTACATTAACTTAATGGCAACTAAATTAAAGTCTGATCCGAAAAAATTTTGGAAATTCTTAAACTCTAAACGTAAATGTGATGATTACCCAACATTTATGAATTTCAATTCTCTTTTTCGTGAGTTTTTTAGCACTTCATATAGTGATTCTTCTTTTACGCCATATGAAAATTATTTCTCCTATATGAACACATATCAAAAAACTTCTCTTACTGACATTAATATTAATGAACAAATAGTTTCCAGCTATCTAAATAAACTGGGTGATAATACTTTTCCTGGACCAGATGGTATACCAGAAATAATTTTGAGCAAGTGTTCTAACATTCTCATTACGCCTTTAACATTACTCTTTAAAAATTCATTAAATTCCGGATATTTTCCTCTTATTTGGAAAATTTCTTATATCAGGCCAATGCACAAAATGCTAAAAATGAAATCACTAACTATCGCCCAATAGCTAAATTATCTTCAATTCCTAAATTATTTGAATTAATTATAACGGATTCAATTTATAATCATTGTAGGAATCTTTTAATAGATAACCAACATGGCTTTGTAAAACAAAAATCTACGGTGACTAATCTAGTTGAAACCACATCTCTTCTTCTTAATAACATGGAAGAAGGATTTCAAACAGATGTTGTCTATACTGATTTTAGTAAAGCATTTGATCTATTGCCACATAATATTATTTTACTAAAACTTGAAAAATATGGTTTTCCACTATTTTTCTTTAAGTGGATACATTCTTATTTATGTGATCGCTCCTATAGTGTTTTATTTAAAAATGTGATTTCAGAACCTTTCGTGGCAAATTCGGGAGTTCCACAAGGTAGCCACCTTGGCCCTCTACTTTTTATCTTATCTGTAAATGATGTTTCTTCTATAATTTCTAATTGCGAGCTTCAAGTTTACGCTGATGATATGAAACTTTTTAAAAAGATTATATCTTATAATGACGCCATCCTTATGCAGAATGATCTTCAAAATTTTAACAATTGGTGCGTTATATAACTGTTTACTACTTAATGTAAATAAATGCGCATTGATATCTTATACACACCGATCCGATGGTATTAGTTTACCTAAAGTTACCTCAATAAAGGACTTAGGGGTGTACTTCGATTCCCAACTTAGCTTTAAAACCCATTATAATAATATTATAAATAAAGCTAATTCACTATTGGGATTTGTTAAACGTTCTGCAAAGGAATTTTCAGATCCTTATGTTTTTAAATCGTTGTACACTTGTCTTGTAAGACCAAACTTGGAATATGCTAGTCAAGTTTGGTCTCCGTTTTATATGGTACACATTGATAGGATTGAGGCAATACAAAAAAATTTTCTTAGATTTGCTTTACGCCATTTGCCATGGTCGAATCCCATTATTTCACCACCATATGAACAAAGGCTAAAATTAATTGATTTGTGTACTTTAAATTTTCGACGTGAAGTTTCTGATGTCATTTTTATTACAGAAATTGTCAAGGGTAACGTTAAATCTAATTTAATTTCTAGTAAAATTATTATTATAAATCTTCAACGCCTTCGCTCTTGCAATTTATTTAAAACTAATAATCATAGGACTAACTATGGCAAATTCGAACCTATTAATAGAATGCTTATTATAGGTAACAAACATAAACATAATATTGACTTTACACTTTCAAAACACTCCCAAAAACAAAAATTATACAATCGCTATTATTAGGATTATTTTTGTTTTGTTTTTCTTGTAGTAATGTAAAGTTTATAATTTTTAACTTTTAATTTTAATTTTAGTTTGAACTTATTTATAATTAGTAAAATATGTAATTTTTTATATTGATTTTAATTGTATAATTTTAATTGTTATTTGTATGCTTTTGTAAACTGTTTGTGTTAAGCTGTATAATAAATAAATAAATAAAATAAAAATAAATAAATGTTCGTAAGGATATAAAAATAGGTGACATACAAAATAGTGCTATACATATTTAAAATAGAGAATACATACATTCATTCATTATTCTCTTATTTTTCTGTCGTAAAATTTGAAATAATCGAACATTAAAAGAAAAATAGGTTTGATACAACATAGAATGCTTAGATTCAACTCATTACTTTTATTTATTTGTTTTTATAGTTTAAAAAACAACGAAAATAAAGACAAAAGAAGGTTTGCTACAACACAGAATGCAAACATCCAACTAATTATTCGCTTGATTTTATTTTTGTTATTATCACAAAAATTGAAGTCGACTTGTTTGAGGTAAATAATGCGTAATTCCTCAAAAACTCATTCCTCGCTTCATAAAAAAAAACATTCAGTTACAATTTGAAAATTTCATATAAAAAAGAGTGGGTGTCGTGAAGGAATTCTCTTCCTGTTTTATATTGTTATAATAATAATAGCTTAAAGGTAGGTTTTCATAAGAAAAGTTTGCCCAGTATTCTTAACTTTAGAAATAGAGATATATTATATAGTATACTCACAATAGGAGAGCAAAATGATTATATTTATATTAAAATTTTTTTATGTTTTGACAAAAAAAAATTACATAACCTTATTTTTTAATTTTTAAATGTATATTTCGCGAATTTTTCAATTCAAAGTTAAAATTTTATTAATTTAAAATAAATGATAAAATTTTAATCAATTGCAAATAATTTTAAATAAAAATTCGTTCATCAAACCATAATAAGTATAAAATTTTTAGTACATTTTCAAAAAATTTTGTAAAAATGTACCTATATAGTTTCACTCTGTCCGTCCGTCCGTCCGTCCCTTTTTACCTACGATTGACTAAAAACTATCAGTAACTGATAAGTATTGAAATAAAAATAATTTAATGTTAAAACTTTTTTCTATTACCCCTTCCGTTACAGAGCTACAGCCTCTTTTTTTTTGGCTCTTCATAACTTCTGAACGGCTTAATCTAGAAACTGAAATTTTGGGAGAAATTAGATCCTCAGAAATAAATAGGAGGAATTTTTTTTTGTTACGCCCCCTGTTTAGGAGCTGTGAGGGGTCCAAAACCTTAAATTTTGCTATAAATTTAGCTTTTAAACACCTATAGCTTGAAAAATTGTCAGTATTTTTTTTTATTTATATACAAAATTGAAAGCTCCAAAATGAGAGTTTCAACCAGATTTTCTTAATTTAAACTCTCATTTTTTTTCTTAATTTAAACTCTCATTTAATTTTTTTTTTAACCACAAGGTTTTTCTTAATTTTGACTTTGTCCGTCTGTCTGTCTGTCCGTATGTTTACACAAAGTTTTACACCGTTTGAAATAGACAGAAGAAATTTTAACTACGAGTAGGTATTGCAAAAAAAATAATTTCATGGAAGAACTTTTTTCTGTATCCCCACCCGTTACGGAGCTACAGCCCCTGAAATTTGGAAGAAACCCAATATTTAAAACGTTATAAAAAAATTCTATGAGGTATTTTTTCAATCTGAAAACGTCGAAAGATAGCTTCATAAACTTTTAAAAAACTAATTCATTGGGTCGCCATACGGTTCTAAAATTTACCGTTATCAAAAACTCTAACTCAATTTTTCTAATGAAAATTAGCCTTAATGCGTTGTGGACATGTACGGTATTAAAATATGGTGAAATTGTTGACTGTTTGTTGTGATACAGTTTACTGTTTGACAAATGGTAGTTTATGTTAAGGCAGGAAAATATGTATAGTCATCACGTATAATTTTTATATGTATAATCGTCATGTATAATGTCAATTCATTATGTATAAATTTATTGTGATGCAAATAAATTTTAAATCAAAACTATTTTGTGTGATTTTTTTGGAGTAATATTTTATGTTAGAAAATAAGATTGATTTGATGAAATTTAATAAATTTTTCAATGGATTTTTGTTCAAATTCCAAGGTGGACTAACAAATATCAATTTACAAAACTTGTTAAAAAGGAGGTCTTTGAAAACAATATGTGAGCTCCTAACAGGCTTTAAATGTTTAAACAAGTTTACTATTTTAGAGAATAAAACCGACATAATTCAAATCTATAAGATTAAAACTTAAATTATTTTAGAATCCCTTGTTCCGAAAAAAAAGAACTATTTTATATTTACTACAAATTCGATATAGCCATGTCCGTCCGTCCGTCCGTAGGCACGATAACTCAAAAAATAATGGAGCTATCTTGATGAAATTTTAACTGTTACGGCGGGGATTGCGAACGTTCGGGATTGGACCAAGAGTTCGGAATCTAGAACTTTTTGATCAAATTTAGGCATAATTCCGAACGAGCATAATTCCGAAACCAATGAAGATAGAACCTCCAAATTTGGTATGAGGGTGTTCCTTCCTATTTCTTTACTGTCCTTGAAATTTGGGCCCCATTGGAGTAGTGGGTCGGGGACCAGCCACACAATATTTCCGAAGACCTTAAAGCATATCTTTAAAATTAATAACCCTAACCGAACCCTTGCGTGTACCCCTAATTTGGGATCAATTGGAGTGGTGGTAAAGTACCCTTCTTAGACCTCCCAAGTTTTAAAAGCTTATAATCGAAATTACTAAAAATAGTAACTTAAAATTAACTAGCATTGAAAGTATGACGGGGACTGCATATTGGCGAAATCGTACCATGGTTTCAGGTTCTAGAACCTTTGAAAAGTTCAAGGGCTAACAAACATATATCTTAAAAACACAATAACTCAAAAAATAATGCCGCTATTTTGATGAAATTTAAACTCTAGGTTACTAGTAATAAAAGTACCATGGGAATTGGTTCTGGTCGAGTTTGGATAATGAGTTCGGATTCTAGAAGCTTTTGATCGATTTGAGGCCGAACGAGTATAATTTTGAAACCAAAGAATATATTTCCTATTTCCTATGTGTCCCCGAAATTTAGACTTAATTCTAGTGGTGGTTCAGGTGCCTCCTAAGAAATCCCAAAATTAAAAAGCTTATCTTCGAAATTCATAAAGATAGAAACTTTAAATTTGATACACGTGGGATCTTTCCTATTTCCGTTTTTATTTAACACTTTTATATTTTTAAAAGGTTAAGAATTTTACTATAAAATATATTATGTATAATATTTTATAAATTAAAAACAAAATATTTTTTTAATAAACGATTACATTCCTTTTTTTTAATTTTTATTATATCATATATTTCATTGAATTATTACCATAGGTTATATATAATTAAGACCATTGTGTACGATACTTTAGCTATGTTCAAAGGTACTTGCTGCACTTATGTAAAATTTATTTTTATATTTAAATGAATTATATGAAAAGTTTTAAATTTGTAATTGTATTTTAGAAATACATTTACTGCATATTTTTCGTTTATAAGCTTTTATATAGGTACATAAACTAACCATTTAAAATAATTACAATTTTGAAAAATTTGAATTATTAAAACTATTATGCTTTGATTAGCTTTTTGTCACAAAATTTAATAATTCAAATTTTTTCACTTTTGTAATTGAATTGGAATAAATATATTTTCATTTATTTCAAGTTTTTTTGTTTTTTAATATTTTTAAATAGATAAATTAGTAAAAATTTGTAATTTTTTTTAATAGATAGTGTAATTTGAAAATTTTTTTAGTATTATAAAGTTAATTGGGTTAGCTATGTCTTACGATCAAATTAATAACAGCTTTTATGGTGTGAAAAACTTAATAAAAATTTTCAAATCAAAATATTTAAATTCATATAAATCTACTCACAAATTAAGAATAAAATTTTTTAAGCTTAATATGTACATTATATAAAAAAAAATTTTTCATCATAATTTCAGCTGAAAATCATATGTATGCATGTGTAGTTATGTACACCTTTGATATTATGAAGAATATGCGAACATGTATTCATTTATTATATTAGATTAGATCATAAATTTTTCAAGTCTTGTCAGTTCGACTTCTTTGTCTTAACGGCGTCCTTAAAAAAAAAAATAATTTTTATTTGATAAAAGGATACATGTTAAAAGAGTAGGTAAAAGGAGACATGTTAAGTAAACGTGCAAAAGTAAGAGAGGATTTTGTTATGTCAAATTTTGTGTTAATGTATTTATATTTTGAAATTAAAATTAATAATAAAAGAAAAAGACTTTCGATTTCGAGAGGAATTTTTGAATAAGGTTCATATTATTATACGTTTGTTTCAATATGTTTCCGTGTGTAGTAGTATGTCATAGAATGCCTAAATATATTTTCTAAATTCGCTATACTGTCAAATTATTCGTTGTACAACTAATACATTTTATAGATATTTTACGAGAAATTTTTTATGTTTTGGATATAGAAAGTGAAGTGGAGATAATTTACTGGCACCACTTTTATAATTGTATTTAATTGTAATTGTCAAATTGGATATCATATATAAATTAATTATAGGGTATACATGCAATATTATATAATTCAAGGAATATAGAACAAATTTTCAGTCACTTCCTGCAACTTAGCAAGTTTGAACATTATCCATTTTCACAACTGGATAGTGTTCTATGAACAAATAACCCAATATTTTTTTCCATGTGATGTTACAATAAAAGCTAACAAAGTAATTATTTTATTAAGATCGGTACCACCGGCAATATATAACGCTTCCCATACACAATCGACCGGGTTTTCAACTTGGTACTCGTACTTCCGAAATTGGATCGTGTATGGACAAGTTGAAAGACCATTTTGAAGGTTGAAAAGTTGGTTGGAAGAAAATCAAAAAATTTCGATTTTTTGTGTGCGGAGTCTTTGGTTTGCCTTTTAGTTTTATCGTGTATGGGGGCAAGTTGAACAACTTAAATGTCATTTTGTTTTCTTTTTTTTCGTTTTTGCATTTTTTGACACGAAAGATGGTTGAGATATTCCGATTTGGAAAAATAAGAAAACTATAATGTATAAAATAACAAATAATTAAGTAAAGAATTAGAAATAATTATAAAATTAAATTAGAAAAATGTTTTAAAATATAAAAAAATATTAAATATAATTTTGAAGAAAATTAAATAAGTAGCAAGAACTATAATATTTAAATAAAAACTGTTAAAAATTCAAATTTAAAATTAACAGATTCTTTTGACATTTAACATATTTTTCAAAACAAAAAAAGAACAATTATACGATGGTTCGATGGTAGGTTGAATAGTGTATGGTAAGGTTTGTAAACATGTCCGCGTATCAAGTTGAAAACCTAGTTCGGCATGTATTGGCTACATCAGACAATTAAAAACGCATGTTATCCAAAAGCAGGAAGTGAGAAAGCATTTGAACAACTATGCGGCCTTTGCAAGGCGCAGTTTTCGTCTTTATTTACAGTTAAATTTCTTTACTCGATTTCAAACGATGTAAAAGTTTTTGTAAATATACGGATGGACGGACGGACAGAGTGAAATTATTATATTGGCACATTTTTACAAAATTTTTGAAAATGTTTGTTTTCACGATGATATATTGTTACTGGCAAAAATATGAAAAATCATTTAAAAAATTTAAGAATGGTTTTAAACAAATCAGAAGAAGTCAGTTGAAGTTGAATATTACGGTAATTTCAAATGAATATCAATGGCTTAAATAAAAATTTAGCAAGGACAAAGAATTGATTCAAAACAAAAGGACAAAAAACTGATATTTTACAAAAACTATTTAACGCCCTTTTGTCAATCAAGCCAACATCCACCGATGTTGAACGCGTTTTTTCAGCAACTACACAATATTGTACAAAACTCCGATCTCGATTATCGGACACTTCTTTAAATGCTTTAATTTTTCTAAAGTTTTACTACAATTAATCTAAAAAATAATTAATAAAATAATAAGCAAAATATGTTATTTATAATTTATAAGCAAAGAAGGACTGCATTTAATTTTTTTGTTATTTTATGTTTTTGTTATGTTCTTATTTTATTTTAATTAAAAAAAGTTATGAACTAGTAAATTATGTGTTCTTTTTTTATGTAATATTAAATTATTTTAAAAAAAACAGAAAAACAGTTGTTAACAACAATGTTCAATGTAATGTAATTTATAATTTTAGAAACACCATACAAATAATTTAACAGAGAAATGAGAACTATATTTGAACATATTCACCCAACCTTAGATAAATCCAGAGAAGAAATTAATAAAAAAAAGAAATATTTTAAAAAAAAAATAAACAATTTACTTTAACATTTTCCTCAAAAATATTTTGGTATGGTAATTCTAAGGGACTTGGTTTTAGGTAACAATAATTACTCTTTTCAAAATACATTAAGTAATTTTCCCTCACATTTTTTTGATTTTAATTTTTCTTATCTGCCACTTACCTTTTTTAATATATTCGAATTTAAGTAAAGATATAAATTTTTTTATTTCATTTTATTTGCTTATTTTATTAATTTTTCAAATTTTGATTTAGAAGGCTGGTGTAATTTGTTTAAATATACGTATTACGTATATGTAATATAATACATACTAATATCGCCCTGAGCTCGAAATTCGAGCTTTTTGTGCTTTTAAATTTACATAAAAAATCTGTTTTGTGTAATTTATATTAGACTAATATTATGCGAAACTTATTTCTTTGTTCTAAAATAAAATTTATGGCAACAATGTTATCAACAATTCTTGCGTTTGAAATTTGCTTAAAAAAAAATTTTAAGTTTTTTCAATTATAAAAACGTTTTTAAGTATTTTTTAATATTATTCCTGTAGCTTAACGCGCTATATAAAAAGTATAGTTTTGTACAGTTATTACACAAAAAAAGCGATTTACATTCTAAATACAAATAGTGTTCTGAAAATTTGATGATTTTTCTAAACAAATACATCAAGTAACCAAAATTCGAGTTAATGCTGTCCTAAATATAGAGAACTGTACTTTTTTTCTAAACATTTTAGTACGATTTGAACTATGTTGTATGTATTCTATATCCTAATTAAAAAGCTTATTCATAGAGCATAATATGTAAAACAAAATTTAACATACCTATAATAATTTATAAGTTTAGTATTTTTATATTATATTGAAGCTGCCAAAAGTACAAAATAATAGTTAAGTTGACCGAAGTCGAGATTTTTTTTAAAATCACAATTTTAAGATTTATAACATATCTACAAAGATATTAAAAAAAAATAACTAATCAATTAAAAAATTGATGAATTTTTCCTCCCCTTATTCCATTCTTAAATTTAGTAGCAAATGTATGTATGCAAAAAATGATTCTGAATTCTTTAGTATACCTACTTCTACTTGTCTAGTTTATTTATTTATTTTTTTCTTTGTTTGATCATGACCATGAGTCATGACGCATAAGTTTCTTCAAACAAACAAATGTTATTACTTGCGTTCCTATATGAGGAGTAAACTACTCTTTTTTACTCTCATCTACTCTCAGCTACACCAACCACCTCTTGAAAAAGAGTAGATGAGAGGAGTAGATAATTAAATAATTTTCCGCAGATAGTTTTAAATAAATTTTTTATAATAGATTAATTTTCTCTTGAATAGGTTATGTTAAATCATATTTTTTATTTGATTACCAATAAGCACTAACTCTTCCATTTTAAAAAATAGTCTTTATATATTTCAGCAATAAACCTTAATTTTTAGCACTATATGTGCCTATATAGTTTCACTCTGTTCGTCCGTCCGTCTGTCCGTCTGTCTGTCTGTCCGTATGTTTACAAAAACTTTTACATCGTTTGAAATAGAGTTAAGAAATTTTAACCACGGGTAGATATTACGAAAAAAATAATTTCGTAGAAGAATTTTTTTCTGTAGCCCCACTCGTTACGGAGCTACAGCCCCCCAAAGTTGGAAAAAGGCCTATTTCCACAATTGTTATAACAAGAGTTCTGTTGGGTATATTTTCAATAAGCTTTATAAATAATTAAGGCCAAATGTTTAGGGTTTCCATACGGTACTAAAATTTACAATTATGCAAAACTCAATTTTTGCAAAATTTTCGGCCACACATAACTTCTAAACGGTACAAACTAGGGTCTTGAAATTTTGGGAGAAGTTAGGTCCTCCGAAATTAGTAGGAGTCGGTTAACAAAATTTTTTTATCAAGCCCCCTGTTTAGGAGCTATAAGGGCTCGAAAATCGAAATTTTGGTATTTTAAAACACCTGTAGCTTGACTACCTGTCAAATTTTTTTTTTAGTAATATGGTAAATTGAAATATCTATATTCAACATGTGTCAAAGGTTTTTCTTAATATTGAAAGGTGCCAAAGTTGCAGCACCCGAAAATTTTAAAAAAGCCTATATTTAAATTAGTATGACTAGAGTTCTGCTAAATGTATTTTCAATCTAAAAACGGGAAAATATCTTAATATTGAAAGGTGCCGAAGTTACAGCCCCCGAAAATTTTAAAAAAACCTATATTTAAATTAGTATAACTAGAATTCTGCTAAATGTATTTTCAATCTAAGGGAGCTGCTTTTATGGGCTTCACAAAAATATAAAGTTAAAATGTATAGGGTTGCTATACGGTACTAAAATTTACCATTATGCAAAACTCAATTTTTGCAAAATTTTTGGCCCCACATATCTTCTAAACGGTTCAAGCTAGGGTCTTGAAATTTTGGAAGAAGTCAGACCTTTAGAAATTAGTAGGAGTCACTTAGCAAAATTTTTTTGTCACGTCCCCTCTTTAGGAACTATAAGGGCTCGAAAATTTAAATTTTGCTATTTTTAAACACCTGTAACTTGAAAACCTGTTCAAATTTTTTTTTACAAATATACAAAAATTTACAGCTGCAGCATTATGTTTCAACATATGTTAAAGGTTTTCATTAAATTTGAAAGGGTTTCTTTAAATTGAAGAAATTGTCTCTTAGTTTTAACTATTTTAGCTTAGATAATAAAATTTTAGGTAAAATTCCAAATTTTGGTAAGTGACTCCTACTAATTTCTAAAGGTCTGACTTCTTCCAAAATTTCAAGACCCTAGCTTGAACCGTTTAGAAGATATGTGGGGCCAAAAATTTTGCAAAAATTGAGTTTTGCATAATGGTAAATTTTAGTACCAAAAACTTTCAAAAACAGAAGCGGGTGGGTAGATCCATCATAAGTTTGCTAAACAAAAATTTGGAAACCTTCCCCATTGAAGGGCTATTACGTCTTAAAAATTAAAACTTTTATGTTTATATATAAAACAGTAACTTATTCACCAGTGTAGGTTTTTTCCAAAATTAAACGTTAACATTGAAGCTGCAACATTATTTTCCGCACTTATTAACAGGTTTCCTTGAGTGTATTGGGGTTATATATTCTAAGAATTGCCCTATTAGTCATATAATTAATAAATTAATAAAATAACTAAATTAATATTATCATTTATTTTTATATATATTTTTATAAAAATAAATGATGAAATATTCAATAAGAAACCGTATATAATTTTGAAAATGTGCTTTTTAAAAACCCTTGGTTTTTTTTTCTTACTTGTTTCACTTGTTTTTCATTATCTAAATATATCAAATATTATTGACTTCACAAATGACAGTTAGTTTTAAAATGTCAAATATTATGTAGGATAATTAATCTGACAATTACATACTCCTGAAACAAAAATTAGCTTTCCATTTACAAACAACTTCTACGTACTCTTCATCAACAATTTTTCGTAAAAGGAACGCATGCATTATATAAAATTCGTGCGTTATGTCAAAGTAAAACTAAAAAGAGTTTTTTATTATAAAAAAAAACATAAGTATGTTTAAAATGTAGAATAAACTTTTCATTTAATAGGGCCTAAATTAATCTAAATTAAAACAAACGACGTACAATTTTTATACGGCAGTACGTCAATATGTCTATCTACATACCCATAAATCGATACGCGCGTACGCACAAAAATATTTATTTGATTTTTTTAATTCATTACAAAAAATTTTTTTAATTTCATATAATACATAGGTATATTTTGAATTTTTTTCAATATAAGATATTTTTTAAAACATAATCTTAGAAATATAAGAAAAACCACAAACAATGTTTTTATACATTAGGTCAAATTGTAAATTTTAAAAATCCGAGTTACAGTCCATCGCGTTACGCTTATTTTGGTTTCTTTTATGTAATTTCATGTACCTATTTATATGTATATTTTTTGACAGAAATTATACGCCGAACGCTTTTATTTAAGTTGAAGATTATTTTTTAGTTTTTTTTAGCGAACATAATATAGGTATTTTCAATTATTTTGAATGTATGTTTTTTTAAAAAAACAATATTATTTTAAAATATTTTATTTTGAAAACTTAACTTAAACTTATTTTTATACGCTTTGTCAAATTTTAAAATTTAAAATTCCGAAGTACAGTACATAACATACCTACTTATTTTAAAATTTTTTGACAGAAACTGCACGCCATACGCTTTATTCTGGTTGATCCCTAAAGAACAAATAATTTTTTTTAAGAAATGTCATGAGATATCCGTATGACCGTTATATAAACATTATATCATTATTATTATAAACATTAATTATTTTTGGCAAAATCTATAAACATACAAGCTTTATTAGGTGTAGTGTAATGCTCATATAAAAGAAGGGGTTGTATGGCAGCTACTTGAACTCACTGCAGCACACCACCAAAATTTTGCAGAAACTTTGGCCATAAAATTAAACTACCAAAATAGCTGTATTTAAATAGCGATGACGGTTATTGCAAAAAAAAGAAATTGGGAAAATATCAATATCCTAGCTCCTTTAGTTTTTGAGTTATCGTGCGGACGGACATAAAGAGTTTTAATAAGTCTTATAGTCTTATACAAGAGTTTTATAAAGTGGTAAAGAAACATTTAGGTTACAAAATGTAATTTTCGTTACTTAAGCCTTAATTATTAAAAATATTTATATTTAATATATTTCGAAAATTTTTGTATATTCACCTATTATTAGTTCTAATAAAACCTAACTAAGGTTGATAATCTGTTGTTTTAGTTTATTTTTCATTTTTAAACCTATTAAAGGTAGATACGTAAAATAAAATATAAGGTCCCTATATAAACATTAATTATAAATTTTCTTAGGGACACTTAACACTCTATTAAAAATAAAGCCGTAACGCTTTAATAAGATCACGCTAAAAATCCAAAAATTAAAAGCCAAATTTGCAAAATTCAAATGCATCAAAAGCGAAATTTGAAAATTCAAATACATCAAAATTCAGCTCTTTATTGTTTAGGTATATGTATAGTATTTAGAAAAATTGAATTTTTGTGCTACAATATTGGTTTCAAACTCAGTATTTCAATATATCAATGTTCCATTATATGTCTAGCGGAGGTTTGGGAGCGGCAGCTTCCACTATTTTAAATACTTCGTTATTGAAATAGTTGAGAAGGAGTTTTAGAGTTTGATACAAAATAAAGGTTATAAAATCTGAATTACTTCCTTTTCCACATCTTTTTGTAACTAACTAGGTTAGAATGACATTCCTTTAAAAGATTAACAAGATTATCAAAGATTTAAAATATTAGATAAGTACACCAACTAAATAACGTTGTGGCTACTAACTTATTATTTTTATTTATTTTGCTTTTTTTTACTTTTTTATAGAAAAATGAAAATAATATTAAACAAAGATCATGTGTCTATGAAAATTTTTGCATTTTTTTTTTTTAGTTTTTACATTTTTTCTGTTGCTCGTTTTTGGAATGGTAGTTAAAAAATTAAATATTAATAAACAAAATTTGAGTTAATTTTTTTCATTTTGATAACAATTGTACAAGATATTTTGATTTCAGTTAATATATCCCAAAAAATTTTGTGGAGTGTAGGAAAATAATATTGAAGCTAACTGTACATTTGGCAAAATGTGATTGAAAAATTTAACAATGTGAAAAATTGAACAAAACTGGTAATTTTAGAAATTAACAACCCATTACAAATTAAAGAGTACTTGCAATATTATCTTTAAGAATATCTATCTATTATATCGTAGGTTTATATATATACTAGCTAATACCCGGTGCGCGTTGCTGCCCCTCTCAATGGAGGTTTAATCGAAGTTGATGTTGCAAAAAGTTAACACAAAAATTACACATGGTGTAAATGTTAATTTTAAAATGTTTGAAAGAATTTTTTTAAAACGATTTTTCTAGGATTATTCTAGTAATTTTTGAAACTTTCTGGAATTCAAAACAGTACTTACTACTTTCCAAATTTTTTACTTCCAAAAAGTTTTTTTTGGCCAATCGTAGGACCGACATGTGTTACCAAACACCAAACCTGTTAACAGACTCAACTCCATTTTCAATGTGCTTCAAGCATAAAAAATTTGGAGTCAACCGGTCAAACTGTTTCTAATTTACAGTAAAGTAACGAATAAACCTATAAAAAGCTGTTGGGTCTCAATGGGTTAACGGAGATCAACAAAATTTTTTTTTAGGCTTTCTGTTTAGCCAAAGTAGTATTTCTCAAAAATGGACTACATTTGCTTACAAAAATTTTTCTGACCAACCGTCGGCCCGACATGGGTTAACAAATTCCAAAATTGTTAATAGTGTCAACTCAATTCTCAAGGAGCATCACGTATACTATATTTTAAGTCAATTGGTCAATTCGTTTCTAATTTAGAATAAAGTATTGAAAAAACCTATAAAAAGCTGTTGGACCGCAATGGGTTAATGGATTGGGTTTGTTGGGTAATGGGTTTTTAGCCAACGCAATATCGTAAAATCGGACAAAATTTGGAAACAAATTTTTTTTGACCAACCGTCGGACGGACATGGGTTAACAAATTCCAAAACTTCTAATAGTGTCAACTCAATTCTCAAGGAGCATCACGTATAAAAAATTTGAAGTCAATTGGTCAAACCGTTTCATTTTCGAATAAAAAAGTTTAAATACTTGCACTACAGCCCCAACTTGGCGGTCCGTTAGAGCAAAATTTTTGGCCCACGATTTCTTTCCGTACCCAAAACACTTATATACAAATTTTCATTAGAATCGGCTGGGCAGTTTAGGAGTGTATTCGTAAAATGTAAACAAACAAACAAACTTTCGCTTTTATATACATATATACAATATAGATAGGTATTAACTTTTATTAATAAAATATTCAATTTAAATACTCAGGTAGATAAATAAAAACTTTTGAAGTAATTGTAATATACATTTACATATATATAAGTTTTTGTCTGTTCTTTTTATCTTTTTTTCGATCCTTTAGCTTTGGTTCTCTTTTCTAAATATTGAAGAATTAAGACGTAAAAAAAAATCAAATGATTTAAATTAAAAAAAAAATTCTTGGCCAACAAATTTAAAATAAAAATGGGAATGAATAACTATATAAATACATATATGTGTTATGTATTATTATACAAATTTTCTGTTTCTAAATCGTTCTTTTCTCTATCGTTGGCCCTTTCTTGATTTTCGGATATTTTTTTTGTTAATATTTTTTGTTTTATAACTTCTTCTTTTCTCATATAAACTAAAAATATTTATACAAATGGTTATTGACGTTTCAATATTAGAATTTTTGCAAGTGCTGGTATATAGAAAAATTCATGAAAATGTCCTTGCTTTTGTATAAAAAATTTTTAAATTTTATTTTCTCAATTTTTTTGGTCTTTTGCAATACGTGGTCATATTTTTTAAGCTCCAGTTTTTAAAGTCGTAATTACTCAACAAAAATCAAAAGGCAACATTCAAGTTGATTTTTGAAAAATTATAAATTTGTCTTTCTGGCTTGAAGTATAAATGAAAAACAATTCAAAAGAAAAAAATATTTTAATACAACATCTCATTCTTTCGATAAATTACTTAATAATTGAACAAAAATTCAAAAATATTTTATTAGTTTAAATAACAAAAGAAAAGAATCACAAACAATAGCTATCATTTTTATTATTACATGACAAAAACAGCATTTCATTTCAATAAATTTATTACTAAATGCACATTCTTAAAAAGATTCACTATGTTTTCTGTCATTTAACTTTTTAGACGTTTTCTAGATTTTGCTTATTTTTAATATTGTTTTTCTAGGTTTTCTTTTTAAGCCGTCCAAGTTAAAAAAAAAAAAAAAACAAAAAAAGGGCAAAACCAATTATATATTATTTATAATATACAATAAAACGTTAAGTATTTTACTGTATTTAATTTTCCAAAAAGTTAATTTTTATTTGAAATAATGTTTTTCTTCTTCAAAACCAATATAACAGTAGCAGCAATGAATGAAATCAATATGATAGTATGTTATTTTATTTACATAAAAAAAACACCAACACTCGCAAGCTACAAACATATAAAATAAAACATGTATAATATTAATATCATACATTAGTGATACATTCCTACCTAATATTTATAAGAACTTATATACAACTTAACAAAAAATTAAACGTATTCACGACTACTATAAAATTTATCTATAATTTTTGTTGCATACAGAAACGAATCGAACAGACGTTTTTTGGATAAATAATAATAATATATGTTTGTTCCAATATATGTACACACCTTTAAGCATTAAAGAACTAAACAAAATTTCAAAAACGATTGTTAGGAAAAGAACGAGAAACAAAGAATTCTATAAATACTATATTGATAATAATACATATGAAATTAAATATAACTTATTTTATATTATAATTTCTTTTAAAGCTTTGTGTTGAAATCGTCGCTCAAGCTAATTTTATAATTTTTCCCAGCAGTTTTTATAAAAGTGGACTATACTATATATGTATATACTACAAATTTTACGAAATTTTCATGGACTGTAGCTTTGTATTATATACCATTTAAATATTTTTTAATGGCGTTTATATTATATTTTTTGTATTTTTTAACAATGTAACATTAATTATTTATAGTGAAATATTTATTATATACAACTACATATGATTAGTTTCTTAAATTTTTTTTAATTTGAGTTTTTCATTTAATTAAAATAAATATATGATAAATAGATGTTTTTATTTCTAATTAAGCTGCTACATTTAAATACATACATACGTATATATGTAGGTACCATATCATTAAAAATTAAATATCTTTGAAAATTGTTTTTTAAAGCTTTGTATCTACATGCTTCTTAAATTAAATTGATATATAGGAAAAATAAATTAATTTCTTATAGGTATATTAGGTACTTTTATTTTAGTAACCTTTAAAATTTTTGTTAATTTCTTATTATTCAATAACCTTTTGATATAAAAAGTAAACTTTAAAAAAAAGTAAATTTAAGTTATAGAAATAGAAAGAAAGCTTTTTTTAAAAAGATATAAAGCTTTTTTAAAAATTTATAATTAAATAAAAAATTTCTGTGTTTTGTTTTCTTTAAATATTACAAAAAAATTATTATGATGAACAATAAGTGCTTTCAACTTAATTTAATGAATTAGCAAAATCATCTAAAAAACCTGCTACATATATTTAATTTAACTTGTAGTTTTGTAATATTAAAATTAGTCTTTTTCTGAAAGTATTTAAAAATTAATATATAATAGTTACTAAAATGAAAAATGAAAAATTAATTTTAGTCCATATAAAAATGTTTATATTTACTTGACTTGCTAAAATAATTTGAACATTATATGAACCAGAAATCAGTTATGTACTATTATTTTTTTAGCACTAAATCAAAACGTATGTGTGATGTGACGCATATACTATATTTAAAAAAATATTCCAAGGCTGAATTCTTTGTTTTGCTAAAATACTTTTTTAAGTTTCTTTTCAATTTTTTTTTACTCTAGGTATTTAATTATTATTTCAATATAAATTTAAAATAAATAATTTCACTTGAACAGAATTATTAAAAAATTTTATACATATACATACATACTATGTACATAGCAAAAAAAAATGAATATCACTCAAATAACAAACAACCCAATAAAACTAAAGGTTATATAAAATATTTTTAACTTTTTTTACTTTTTTATAATTTTGTAAAATTAAACACTTACATTTCTAAGATTTGTTTAAAAAAAATACATTTATCACTTTTTTTTTGTATGAATATGAATTTTTTTAACTTATACCTATGTAATTTAAAATTCCATTTATAACAATGGTGAAGTAATCCAATAAAATCAATTTGCGTAAGATTCTAAATTCTTTGTTAAATAATTTAAAAGAAAAGATTGAAGAAAAGTTTATATTATCAATTTAAAATCTTTTTTAAAAAAAATTGTGTAAACTGGCTTCAAGTCGCGGCGACAATCAAGTAAAAATTAACTTTTTATTTCTTTTTGAATTTTCCTGTACGACTACGATTAAAAAATTGTTTTTCATTGTTTAAAACATCGGACTTTGATATTTTTTATTTACGACGAAATAACAGAAATATGTATATTAATATATGCTTTTTACTTTTTTAAATTAATTCAATTGTTTTTTTTTTATATTAATCCATACATATGTAAGTATAATTAATATTATTTGGGAAATTCCATTTTTAATAAATATGCAGTTTAATTAAACACAGTGAATTTTATTTTTAACATTACTTTATGAAAAAATTTGAAAAAGAAACCAAATTCTACTTCTTTTAATTTATACAAAAATAAAAAACAAAAAAAAATAATATTTTTTACTTTTGTCAAAATAATATTTGAAGTGAAGTCTCCAACCGATCAATTCAGACTAGCGAGTAGCGAATATTGAACAATGTTTCAAATAAAATTCAAAAACGAGCTAAATTAGTTACTTTGTTTTTTATTCAAAAGAGCAAAATGTATGTTATATATATATTTTATTAATTTTACTAAAATAGCACTGCCACCAACTGCCATATCAGCACTGCCTGTAATCTATTATATGAATTTATGGTATAATTATCTATTCTATAGAAACCGTTTAATGTAGTAGTATAGTGCAGTCTGCTGTACTGAAGCTACAGTCTGTACAATGCAATACCAATTATAATTTAATAAAACTGCGACTTTGATATTTACTTCTTAAATATGTATGTGGTGGTATACACGGTATGAATGGTATGATATGATGACTATGCTATAATATATTACATATGTATTGAGACAATGTGATTGTATGTATATGATTATTTATTATATAAAATAAACAATGAAGTTAATACAGTTTCATCATAATTACTAGACTAGAATGGCAAAAAAATGTTCCCGACTCTTTTCTTCTAATGTGATTTCCTATTCTGAGGTATTCAGACAAAAAAACACATATGCATTTTCTTATGCGTATACAAAAATGGTACGAATATTTCTTTTGTCATTATTTAATTTGAGTAAATGAGAATGTTTAACAACAAGCAGTTTCTCATTAGTTTTTTCGTTTATATTTTTACATTGAAATAAATTTGGATTGAAGATTTTGTATATTGTATGTTATTTCGTATAAAGATTTTTACTATTTGATTTAATTTACTTTTAATTTTAAATATTTACTTTTTAATGTTATATATATATAACTAAGAAACAAATTTTAATTATATTAGAAGAAATTGCAGTCAAATATTTTTAAAATAATGGAATCTCCATTAAATATATTTTAGGGTGAATTTTAATAAACTTATTATAAATTTTGATTTATCTTCAGGTATTTATTTATCGTGGAAGTGAAAATAAGTAAATCAAAAACAAATCATAATTTTTTGAACAAACCAAAAGGTATTTATTGTCTCTAATATTTATAATTGAACAAAATATCCAGAAACAAATTTGAATAGTATTAGAAGAAATTGCAGTCAATTATTTTTAAAAATAACGGAATCTCCATAAAGTATATTTTTAGCTGAATTTTAATGAATTTATATATTTTGATTTATTTCCATGTTTTAATTCATCGAGGAAATAAAAATAAGTATTTATTTTTTGGAAATAAAAAAAAAAAAATTTCCCTAGCCTGGATTCGAACCGAGACATTTTGGCTACAAGTTTCATGTCCTAACCACTACACCATGAATCGATTAATAATTTAACTACATTTTGTTTGTTTTTATATTTGGTTTCTATTTAGTTATTTTATTAATTTTGAAAATATTCATATAATTTCGAAAAACTACCCGAAGCCTTTGTCCGATTTTAACCAAAAACAATAGGCACCTACAAATTGTCTAAAAATTACTTTGTGAAAGTTTCAGAACACGATAATAGTTTTTGAGTTATGGTGCTGACGGACGGACGGACGGGGACACACATAGCTAGATCGATTCAATTTTCGATGCTGATTCGATACGTACCCTGACACTATATCTAGCTCGTCTATTTCGATGCGTTACAAACGGAGAAGCAATTTTAATATACCCGATGTTCATATATGTATGCACGGGTATAAAAACAATTTTTTGGTAAATTTACAGAACGGTCCCTTATAATATTGAAAAATGGAAAGCAGAAACCAAAACGAAAATACCTTTAAAATAATTTAAAAAAAAATCAGTTTTTATATTTCACTTTCAAAAAGAAATTATTCGAAGTACACGTACCTATTTTTGAAATTTGTCTGAAAATTTTTTCTCTATTGCCATTCTAGTACTAGTAATTCTATGATAAAAACGGTACACGTACTTATTTTTTAAAAATGTCTAAACATTTTTTTTCTATTTTTTCGCCATTCTAGACTAGTAACAAAGTATAGGTATCTATTGTTAAGAATCTATTGTTTCACTTGGTCACGTGATCAAAAATTTTCTTGCTAACTTTAATGCCCGAACCATAATGCACATATGTACGCATAGATAAATTTCATTTTTTTAACGACTCGACATAGCAAAATGTCAAAACTAGTCAAAACATACAAAAAACATAGTTCCACCCATAATGACATAAAAGCGCATAGCTAAAATTTTCCTTTGTCGTATAAAAATTTCTGAACAAATACTTCAGAAATTAGGCTTTCAACAAAATTATTGTCCCCTTCAATAATATCTTCCACTTTTTTTATTTCAATTTAATTTTTTTTAGAAAAATTTCTTCTCCCTTCACTTCAACTGTCAATTTAGCTATGTAAAGCTATGTTTTTTCAAAACATTTTGAATTACGCATAGCTATTCTATGCTTAACGAAAACTGAACGAAAAAAAACAAAAAAAAAAAAAAATTTACATATGTCATTATGGGCAGTTGCATGCTTTCTCCATTAGTAGATATTTACATACGTAATTTTGAAGTTTTGCTATGCTATGTCTATGCGCATTATGGTTCGGGCATAACTCTTTCCACACATGCACATGCAAAAATTTACTCAAATTGTTGGAAGTAGATAGTAATAAGAATATTTCATGCAAGAAAAAGTCGAAAAATTAAAAAAAAAAAAATTGAAATTGAAATAGCAAAATGGCATAGTGTGTCGTAGGTAATAAACCAATCAGCCAAGCAAAACGGGTAGCATCGAACTGTATTAACGAGGTATTTTGACGTAATCAATTAAAATTCTGTATTCACCAAAACCGGTTTCGTAATTTTTGTATTCACAAAAAACCGGTTTCGTTGCAATCAAATTTTACTGGTAATACTCGATGTACTCACCAAAACAAACAAAAAAATGTTTTTAAAAAATACTAAAAAAAGAAAAAATGAACAAATATATTTGTATTATATTAAATACTAGTAAAAAAGCCTGTCGGATCGGACGACAGGTATAATTTTAATTTATCTTTTTATATATATTCTTTTTTCCTGCTATTGCGCTACTGAATCAATAAAAGGAAATTCGTTACCTAAAGAACATTAAGTTAACTTTATAATAGTTTGTTTTAGTTTTGTAAGTGAGAATAAAATAGAAAAATATATATACATAGTGTAAAAAATTTCTTTATACGTTTTTATTAAAATTTTCTGTATCTACCTGTTAACAGATTTCTCATACGTTTTGAATTTTTTTTAAGTTCATAATTTACATTTTATCAGTTTCATGTTTTCTTTCTCCTTTGTATGTAAGAATTTGTAATTAGAAGTATGTTACATTTTATGTGTGAATAACACTTAACATAACATAGGGCACGCTGTTTTGCAGCAGCAGCAGCAGCAGCAGCAGCAGCAGTTTGTCTTTTATTATATTAAGATATAAATATATTTTAATTGATAAAATATAAAATTTAGTTAATATCAATAATAAAATTATTAAGAAAAATAATTAATTATATAAAAAACAATTAGTTTAAGGAACAGATTTAGAAACTAATTTTAAAATTGTATAATTATGAATGTTTGCTCAGTCAAATAGATGATAATTAAAATAATAATCCATTTTTAAATGACCTAGATGTGATATAAGTAAAATAAAATTACCTACCCACTCAATGTAAATAAAAAATTAAATCTCTTATATTATCTACAAATCCATTTTTTTATTTAGGTACCTACTGCATACATTTTTCCATAAAGAAATCTTAAATCGTGATAATCATGATAAAACAAAAATAAAATCTTACAATAAAATTTAGTATACGTATACAGAAATGCATCGAATAATGAATGAAGAACTCTGGGTAATGACGAAGCAAGAGCCGATATTGGTCAAAATTAGAAAAAAGAAGTGGAAGTGGATTGGTCACATTCTAAGGCGGCCAACAACATCAGTAGCAAGCCAAGCACTAGATTGGAACCCGCAGGGTAGGAGAAATGTGGGAAGACCAAGAACAACCTGAGGAGATCAGTCCAGAGAGAATGTGACCTATCGGGAAAAACATGGTCCGAATTAAAGAGATTAGCACTAAACAGAGACAGTTGGAGAGGCTATGTGGAAGCCCTATGTTCCATAGGGGAATAATAAGGAAAAAAAAAACAAATTTAATTTAAGTTTAAAGAGAAAAACCTTTATGAATTACGACTCATTAGTCATTATGTTGCAAAATTATTAGAAATTTTTAAATTTACATTCAAATGCAATTTAAAAATTAATAAAAAAAATGTAAGTCCTAGTTAAATAAAAAAAACTTTTCCAAATTAGCGTGGTAGCCTATGACAGGTAACCTTAACACCTGCTACAGTAAAAAAAATTTATTAAAATTTATGTATAATTTATATAAAGGATTACCCTTTAAAGATTAAAAGGTTTTAATACAAACTAATGACAACTCAAAATAATTAATACTAATTAAATATTTGCTAAAAAGTGATCAGTTCCACAACCTGAACCTAATGCGTATTTCGTCAATATGCTGTCCCCGCCGTTCTTTCAATACTAGTTAATCCTTGTACACAATTGCAAGTTCTATCTTAATTTTAGGTTACTTTTTTTATTAATTTCAATGATATGTTTTAAGGTCTTCAGGACTGTGTGGATGGTCCCCGACCCACAACTCCAATCGGTCCTAAATTTCAAGTACTCTAAGGACATAGGAAGAGGCACACTGTTTAGCCTAAATTCGATCAAAAAGTTCTAGGATCTGAACCTATGGTCGATTTTGACCGAACGCAATCGTCGCGGTAGTCTCATTACTAGTAAACTACAGCACAAATTTTTTGGAGATCGCGCCATTAGTTAAGATATCCTGACTTTTTTTATATGTTCGTTAGCCCTTAGAACCATTAAAAGGTCCAGATTAAGAACTCACGGGCCGATTTCGCCTATATACAACCCTCGCCGTACTTTAAGTCCTATTAACCTACAGTTAAACTTTCATCAAGATAGCTCCGTTAGTTTTTAAGTTATCGTGCATACCGACGGACGGACATGGCTATATCGACTCAGCTATATAGACAGCAATTTTTCTACACACTTCTGTTTGCAACTTTTTGTCTCCTTCTTGCAAGTAAAATTCTTATTACTGTCTAAGTTTTAAATTTTTTTAGTAAATATGACCATGTAATGTAGTTGTTGGACAGCAAACATTTTGAGGTCACGTGATAGGGACTCCAACTTCTTATTGTAATTTGTAATAGATATTTTTTGCTTTCTATTATATTAGATTATATTCTTTGTTTTAAAGATTTGGAGAATGAGAAAAAAAATTCTTAACTAAATCCACACTCGCATAATGAATTATGTGTATTTGCAGCTGTAGTACTGTAGTGCTCATGAATGACTACTGTACTGAGTACTGATTGATAAACTATAGTGTAAAGCAGGGATGAAAAATGAGTAAAATTAACTGTATTAAAAGAATGATAAAAATTGTACTAAATTGGGAATAATTGTACTGAAATTTGTTTATATTATGTATCTGCATAATACCACAATAAAACTACATTAAAAAGGACTAGTTTTAATAAAAAAATTAAACATTAATAAAACAGAAATAAATATAAGTTTATTAAAAAACAAAAATCACATAATTCTTATCTTTAAACCTTAAACTAATATTTCGTCTGCCACTCTAGCAGCATTTTGTAAACTTTTTTTAATTAAGTCTCTCTCCACCGTAAAGCTATGGCACTGGTCATTTATAATTAAATCCCTGCTTTGAATTAATGTGGAACAAGTACTTATTTGCAGTATATTTCTGCATTTTGTTTTTACTAAATTTTGATTTAAAAAAATATTCTCTCAATATTTGCAGAGGAATGTGGTTGAGCTAAGCGATATATATTTCTAAACATACTTATTTATGTTTAAACTTTATTGATGCAGTTCATTTTTTATTAGAGAAACTTTGGTCCAAGTTTTATATATTACTATATTTTATATTTTCGAAAAAAATGCGTAGTGGAGTGTATTGAATTTAGACTCGAGTGTACTACTGTATTTTCTGGAGTCAATTGTATTGAAAAAAGTACAATTGTATCGAAGATTTCATCACTGGTGTAAAGTGTATAAGTGTACACAAATACATAACAAACACAACAAACAATATAAATACAATTAACAAATTTTATAAAGGTTGAATTAAATCATATGATTTGTGAATCATTATTTGTGGTTGTATTTAAATCTACAACTACAAATACTACAATGTGTTAAATAAGAGAAATTCATAAATCTCTCCAAATTATTGAAATAAATACGTTACGGAAGTAGTTTTTTGTTTTTATGTTTTGAAAATTTTTTTTTCAACATTTTTAAAAACCAAATAACTAAACAATGTGTGTATACATGTACATGTGCAAAGTATATAACATAGAACGGCAGAAATGAAAAAAAATTTAGTAAACTTTGTGTCTGCCGAGTGCCGTTTATTTGTGTTTTTTTGTTTAAATCTAGTTTCTCCTGAAAAAGTGCCCTGTAAAAACATAAATTTTGCGCATTTTGAAAATTTTTCAATTGAATTGAATTTCATCGATTGTTTTGTGAGCTAAATGTTAAAATACAAAATTACAATAATAAATAGTGATTCTAAATTAAAAAATTAATAAAAAATAAAATGTAAATAAACCTATTGTTTTAGAAGCTAAAAACAGTGAAATTATAAATTAGCGAATTTGTTAAAAATAAAAAAAAAAAAATGTTTAATTGTCTAAAATCTGGCTGGGTAAAGGGATGTTTAAATCCAAATTAATAATGCAAAAGTATCTCTTTTTACAAGGTACTAGATAAATCCCTGGTTTGTAGCCAACATTTCAGTGAGGAAAATTTGGTCAACTTCTTCAAAATTTACATAGTATGTAATTATATTATTTCCCAGGTATCACTAACAATCAAAATTTACATAGTAATTATATTATTTCACAGGTATCCACTAACAAAAAAAAAAACGCAACCTTTTCTTTACCTCATTGGTGATGTGAAAAAAACAAATTTATTTTGCTATAAAATAAAAATAAATAACATGAAAAATAAATTCATTCCATTTAAATTTTTTTTATAAATTTTTATGAATAATTTTAATAAATTTTAGTGAAATAATTACGAAACACAAAACTGTTTTTTTGTTTAAAAATTTGAACATATCCTTTCTTTCTTTTTAAGTTGTTTTTTACTATCGACATTTTCATTTAATTTTAAAAAGGAACTGTACACATCCCCACAAATTTTTAGAAAACATCTAATTTTCAAATTACGTCAAATAACCGACATTATAAATAGCATAAAAATTCATTCATTTAAATTTTTTTTTATAAATTTTTATGAATACTTTTAATAAATTTTAGTAAAATAATTGAAAACCAGATGTTTTATTTTCGAACAAATTTTCTTTTATAGGAAAATACATTAGAGGGAAAGAGAATCTGCCAATCTATTATTACTAGTATATCTATAGTATATATCTATAATTTGACCAATGGCGTAGTGGTAAAGACGCCGCCATTCATGTAGAAGGTCTCGGGTTGAAATCCCAGTCAAATCATATCTAATAAAACATCGTAAAATTGTATAATTATATCGTAATAGTTTATATCGTAATATAAAATAAGATTTATTAAAAATATATAAATAATAATTGCGTAAGATTATAGATGGCGCACAAAGTTAACATTTGTGCATTCATATTTTATAACCTTATACAATAGCTACAGCCGATTAATCAACGGCTTACTAAATATTTTGATTAAAGAAACTGAAGCCTAGTTTAAAATAAACTTGGTGAATGCCCTATACTCCTTAAGGAGTGGAAAAGAAATAAAAAAAAAAAATATACCTATAATACAGGGTGGAGTCGCCAATGGCCAGACACACTGAAAAGTTGGACACTAATTTTTAAAAGTTTGAAAAATGGATTTTTAACAGGAACGGACGTAAAAAAATATTTTGGAAAAATAGTTTTTTAAAATGTTTTATCGTGTAAGAGAAACTGTGTTTATATACTTTTGCGGTAAATATTTTAAGCGCAAGATTGTTTTTTTATATTTTTTAAAATTCGTAAATTAAAAATAAATACTTAAAATAACCTTTATTTTAACATATTCTTTAAAAAAGCAATTTAAATACTGTCCGACTATAAAGTCAAAAAACTAAAAATCGGACAGTGTGTCTGAGTAAGAGAACTATGTGTTATTTTTAAATCCCATAGTCGGACAATATATTTTTACTACAAGACTCTATTTTATAGGAAAATGAGCTATGCTTTTTTCAACTGGTCCTAGGTCTAGGTCAGTAGTTTAATATGAAAATACAACAACATGTCAAAAAAATTTTATCTAGGTTTCAAATAGTTGGTGACAGGTACTATTTATTAAAGTAAATAAATAAAAAAATTATAATATTGATTTAATCTCAAAGGCTGTAGAAGATTTCAATAAAAAATTAAATATTTGCCCGAATTGCTGCCATAAATAGAGTGTTCCAGGACAGACTAGCTGGAAAACAGTCATAACTAAGTATTCGACCAAAACAGTTTTAACTAAGAAAGAAAAGCAAATAGTTTAATGGGTCCAAAATATAACCAAATTTCGTATTTTAATAAAGATAAACGATCTACTTGACACAGTCCAAAAAATCGTATAATAAAAGAAAAACACCGTTTACAAATGGACGACCTGGAAAAAAATTAAACCATTGTTTCATGAAGAGGCATCCAGAACTGGAATTATTAAATCCAGAGAGTAACAAAATAATTCTTTGGAAAATGATTTTCTGCTCTAAAAATGTACCTTCATAAAAATTATTATGAAGATGTTATGTTGGACCCAAAGGACATTTTCGATTTTTGAGAATAAAGTGAATTTTTTTATTTTTGTAAATATTTTTATATTTTGTTTGATTTTTTTTACTTTATTGATTTTTTTTAAATAAACACTTCTTAGCAACATAAGAAATTAAAAAATGTCTTTTAGCCTATGTCCGGCTACATAAGAAATTAAAACAAGTGATGAAAAAACAAAGGGTTTTTAAATTTTTTTTTTTTTTTTTTTTTAAGCGCTAACTGTTCAACTGTTAGGCTAATAAGCCTGTCTATACCATAGGTACATGTTGGAACAGGGGGTCATATTATTATCGTGTTATTAGAATTGGTCTTATTGAATTCCACATAAAATTTAAACATGAGATAGTACTAGGCCTTATAACATGTAGAAACGTCTTAGATATTCATTATTTACAATTCTATTTTTTGTTTATATTGTAATATTTTATATTTTACTTATATGGTATTCTATATCTGCGAGTTATATTATTTTATTAAATTATTGGATTATATTTAGCATTTGTTTATATTTTATATTAAAGTATTTTTTATTAAAGATTTTTAATTATTAATTATTGATTATGCCATTAATTTGAACCCAATGCCGAATGGTAGCTGAGTCGAGTCGAAAACCCGAAAAGTTTTTTCACTTTTACTAGAATTCGAACCCAGACCCTTCCGCATGAAAGGTCGGCACTCAACCACAGTGCCACCCAGCTGTATCAATTTAAAAATATTAAAAAACAAAAAAACTTATATTAAATAAAAATATATTTATTTCAATTAAATTACAAAAGTGAAAAAATTTGAATTATTAAATTTTGTGATAAAAAGCTAATCAAAGCATAATATATTTAATAATTAAAATTTTTCAAAATTGCAATTATTTTAAACTAGCTAATATCCGGTGCGCGTTGCTGCGCCTCTCAATGGAGTTTTAATTGAAGTTGATGTTACTGCAAAAAGTTAACACAAAAATTACACATTTAAATTTTAAAATGTATGAAATCTTTTTAAAACGATTTTTCTAGGATTATTCTAGTATTTTTTGAAACTTTCTGTAGTTCAAAGCAGTACAAACTACTTTCCAAAATTTGACGTAATTTAATTCCAAAAAAATTTTTTTGACCAATCGTAGGACCGACTGTTAACAGACTCAATTCCATTTTCAAATTGCTTCACACATATAAAATTTGAGGTTAACCAGTCAAATCATTTCTAATTTAGAGTTAAGTAACGCAAAAATCTATTAAAAGCCACTGTGCCCAATTGGGTTAATGGAACTACACTTTCTGTTTGGGCAAAGCAGTATTTGGCAAAATTGGACGTAACTTGGCTCCAAATCTTTTTTTTGTCAATCGTCGGGCCGGCATAAGTTAACCAATTGCAAGTCTGTTAAAAGAGATAATTTCATTCTCAAAACGGAACACATATACAAAATTTGAAGAAAATCGGTTAAACCGTTTTTAATTTAGAGTTAAGTATTGAAAAAACCTATAAAAAGCTTTTGGGCCCCAATGTGTTAATGCAACTCAATAAAATTTTTTTGTGGGCTTTTTTTTTAGCCAAAGCCCGATTTTATGAGAATTTCATTGGACAAAATTTGGACCCAACATTTTTTTTTGACCAACCATCGGCCCGACATGGGTTAACAAATTCCAAAACTGTAATAGTGTCAACTCAATTCTCAAGGAGCATCACGTATACAAAATTTGAAGTCAATTGGTCAAACCGTTTCGAATTTAAAGTAAAGTATTGAAAAAACCTATAAAAAACTGTTGGGCAGCAATGTGTTAATGGAACTCAACAAAATTTTTTTTGGGGCTTTCTTTTAAGCCTAAGCAGAATTTCGTAAAATCGGGCAAAATTTGGACCCGAAATTTTTTTTGACCACCCGTCGGCCCGACATGGGTTAAAAAATTCCAAAACTGTTAATAGAGTCTACTCAATTCTCAAAGAGCATCACATATACAAAATTTGAAGTGAATCGGTCAAACCGTTTTCATTTTAGAACAAAGAAGTTTAAATACTTGCACCACAGCCCCAACTTGGCGGTCCTTTAGAACAAAATTTTTGGGCCACGATTTCTTTCCGTACCCAAAAACCTCTATATACAAATTTTCATGAAAATCGGCTGGGCAGTTTAGGAATCTATTCGCTACATACAAACAAACAAACAAACAAACAAATAAACAAACTTTCGCTTTTGTATATACAGGGTGTTCCCGACTCGATGGTCTTCCTTCAAATGGGTGATCGGGCATATCGAGCAGAACAAAAAATTGTATGGGAGGGGGGGGGTATATTTTCATTAGTTTAGAAGTTATGGGGCCTTAACTGTTTTTCGACCATAATTTAATTTTATTTCGAAAAAAATTCAAATTTAGTTAAATTTCAGGTATCACAAAAAAGTTTTTACTTTATAACTTTCAAAGTTTTTGAGCTATAAAAGTGCTAGTATACTCAAAATGCAGGGAAAGAGAAGGGTAATATTTTGAAGTAAAAAAACTGTTATGTTAATACCGTTATTTTCTTGATAAAAGAGATTTAATTGATATTTTGTTAAAAATATTGGACTTTAAGCCTTTATAACCTCAGACTGAGAAACTTTAGAGTAATGTTTGATAGTACTTAAGAAATCTGCATTAATAAGCATTTAAATGCTATACTTATTTTTGTTTTATCTTATTTGGTTCCAATTTTATCGAAATAAAACTAAATTATGGTCGAAAAACAGTTAAGGCCCCATAACTTCTAAACTAATGAAAATAGACCCCTCCCTCCCATACAATTTTTTGTTCTGTTCGATATGCCCGATCACCCATTTGAAGGAAGACCATCGAGTCGGGAACACCCTGTATAGATTGTTATTTTATGTACCTATTAGAAAAGTTATAAAGGCAAAATATGCAATAAATGTATTTCTAAAGTAAAATTACAAATTTAGAACTTTTCATATAATTCATTTGAATATAAAAATAAATTTTTCATTAATGCAGCAAGTACCTTTGAACAAAGCTTAAGTATCGTACACAATGTTTTAATTAAATATCTCTTATGGTAATAATTCAATAAAATATATGATATAATAAAAATTAAAAAAAAGGAATTAAATCGTTTATAAAAGAAATTTCGGGGACGCATGGGAAATAAGAAATATATTCTTTGGCTTCGTAATTATACTCGTTTGGTTTGAAATCGATTAAAAGCTTCTAGACTCCGAACTCATTGTCCGAATTCAACCAGAACCAATTCCTATGGTACTTTCATTACTAGTAACCTAGTGTTTAAATTTCGTCAAAATAGCGGGATTAGTTTTTGAGTTATGCTGTTTTTAAGGTTGATGTTTGTTAGCCCTTGAACTTTTCAAAGGTTCCAGAACCCGAAACCATGGTACGATTTTGCCCATATGCAGTCATACTTTCAATACTAGTTTACCCTTGTACACAATTGAAACGTTCTTATTCTATTTTCGTTTCTATCTTAATTTTAAGTTACTATTTTTATTAATTTCGATAAGCTTTTAAGCCTTGAGGGGTCTAAGAGGGGTACTGAACCACGATTCAGTTCAAATTTAGGGGGACGCGCAGAAAATAGTAAAAAACCCCCATGTGCTAAATTTGAAGCTTCTACATTTTTTCAAGTTGCTATCTTTATTAATTTTGAAGATATGCTTTAAGGTCTTCGGAAATGTTTGGCTGGTCCCCGACCCACTACTCCAATGGGAGCAGTTAAATTTCAAGGACACTAAGGAAATAGGAAAGGACACCCTGATACCAAATTTGGAGGTTCTATCTTCATTGATTTCGGAATTATGCTCGTTTTGCCCTAAATTGATCAAAAAGTTCTAGATTCCGAACCCATGATCCAATCTCGACCGTACGCAATCCTCGGCGTAGCTTCATTACTAGTAACCCACAGCACAAATTTGATGAAGATAGCATCATTAGTTGTTGAGTTATAGTGATTTTTATATATGTTTGTTAGTCCTTGTACCAATTAAAAGGTCCAGAATCCGAACCCATGGGCCGATTTCGTCCATATGCGATCCCCGCCGTACTTTCAGTCCTAGTAACCTACATTTAAAATTTCATCAAGATAGCTCCATTATTTTTCGAGTTATCGTGCCTACAGACGGACGGACATGGCTATATCGACTCAGGAGGTCACGCTGATCCAATATATATACTTTTCCATATCTAGCTCGCTTCCTTTAGGTGGTTACAAACACCATACCAAAGTTAATACATCCCTTTACCTATTCTATAGGTGTAGGGTATAATAAATGATATTATAAGTTATTTCATCAATTTATTATTTATGACTAGTAGTGAAATCAATACTTAGAATACAATCCCAATACACTCAAGAAAACCTGTTAACAAATGGAACTTCAATATTAACGTTTAATTTTGGAAAAACATACACTGGTGAATAAGTTATTGTTTTATAAAAACATAAAAGTTTTAATTTTTAAGACCTAGTAGTCCTGCAATGGGGAAGGCCTCCAAATTTTATCTTAGCAAACTTATGATAGATATGCCCAACCCCTCTTGTCTCCACCCGTCCATTTTTTTTTGGTTCTGCATCAATTAGCAACTAAAAGTTGGTATCGGGAAAATTTTTTCAAACAATATTTTTGATATTTTTTGTCAATGGAAAATTTGTAATTGATTGAAAATTTGAAAATCAGCTAGGTTCAATATTTTTTAGCATTTGAGGAATGTATTTTTAAAAATAAAATATATGTATATTTTTGTGTTTTTTTAGTAGAAAATAGTTAATTATACTTGTTTCTATTAAAAAAAAAACTTAAATATTTCGATTAAAAGGCGTATTTTATATTTTTAAATAGGTTTAGTTTTATGTCTTTTACATCTTGCTCCATTTTAAATTGAACAACCCAACTCTATTAATTGTTATACAGTAATACTATTTTCAGTTTTAAATTGGGAAACTCCCCTTTTTTTTAACATTTAAAACTGAAATTAAAATGTTAATAGAAAAGTAGTTAGATAGTTTTATATTACAGTATAAAGATTCATGGTATATGTATTATAATCAGTTGGGTTATTTTTTCTATAAAATGTAAGTATTTAATAAAAATTTGTTATTAATAATTTTTCTTTTATTTTTGGTAATTTTTTTGTGCACACTAATGTTTTTTCTTTTTTAACTTAAAAAAGAAACAAAAGTCATAAACGTCAATTTAACAACTATTCACAATAGAAAAATTATTTATCAATTTGCATTCGCGATACGAACGTAATTGACAATTGAATAATTTTTTACTGGTCACGACAAGCACCTATAAAACCAGCTCTTTTTTACCGTTTTTAGATTGAAAATATATTAAATATATAACAGAACTCTTGTTTTACTAATTTAAATATAGGGCTTTTTTTAAATTTGCGAGGCTGCAGCTTCATCACCATTCAAAATTAAGAAAAACCTTTGACACATGTTGAAATATAATGAAAGACTTTTCAATTTTGTTTATCACCAAAAAAAAAAATTTGTGCAGATATTCAAGTTACAGGTGTATAAAAATAGCAAAATTTAAATTTTCGAGCTCTTATAGCTCCTGAACAGGGGGCTTGACAAAAAAAATTTTGTTAACCGACTCTTAATAATTTCTGAGGATCTAACTTTTCCCAAAATTTCAAGACCCTAGCTTGAAACGTTTAGAAGATATGTGTGGCCAAAAATTTTGCAAAAATTGAGTTTTGCATAATGGTAAATTTTAGTAACGTATGGAAAGCCTAAACATTTTCCTTTTGAAAATTTATAAAACCAGCTATCTTTTGCGGTTTTCAGATTGAAAATACTCCTAACAGAACTCTTGTTATAACAATTTAAAAGTAGGGCTTTTTCAAACTTTGGGGGGAATATTGCAATTATTCCGTGGTTAAAATTTCTTTACTCTATTTCAAACGGTGTAAAAGATTTGTAAACATATGGATGGACAGACAGAGTGAAGCTATATAGGCATATTTTTACAATTTTTTTTGAAAATGTGCTAAAAAGGCTTTTGATCAATGTCCGACTATTGGTAATAGGTTGTCCAACTATAGATTTCATTGTCCGACTATTAGCAAAAATCGAATAATTGATCTTATTTAAGAAAAACTATTAAATTTTTCAATAAAAACGAATATAAAATTTTTATATTTACAACTGAAAAGACTACTTATATTCACTATTTAAAAAGTGCTAAAATAACAACGTTCATTCACCACTGTACTAAAAAGGTGCTAAAAAGAATAACCCTCACAATTCCAATATGTTAGTGCAAAAGTAATAAATTTTCTCACCACTTTAACACCGTTTGAAATAAAGAAGAAACTTTAACTGCGGGTACGTTACGGAGCTACAGCCTCCCAAAGTGGGAAAAAAACCATATATTTAGACAATTATAACAAGAGCTCGATAATATTTATTTTCAATCTGAAAAACTTTACCATTTACTAAGAGAATTACTTTTATAAGCTTTAAGCTTTTTGAATAACCTGCCCAATTTTTTTTCGAAACATACAACATTCAAAACTGTAACATTATATTTTAGAAACCAATAGTTTAAAAAATTTTTTTTGTCATGCTTTTGTTTAGGAGCTCTAAGGGGTCCCAAATTAAAATTTTGCTATTTTTAAGCTCCTGTAACTTAAATACCCGTTCAAATTTTTCTTTAGTAATATATAAAATTTAAAGCTCCAATATTATATTTTAACATGTTTTAATTTAATTTTTGTTTCATTTACTGTGTTTTAACTTATTTTAACTTAACTTATACATATTTAAAAATAAGTCTTACGGTTTTTCAAAACATAAAAACACAAATAATAATTTTATTTTAATTATTTGTTTATATGTTAAAAGCTTTTCTTAAATTTAAAGGGGGTCCTTAAAATTGAAGAAAATCCCTTAGTTTTAACCATTTTTGCTTATCTAAGAAAAATTACAAATTTTGAAGGAAGTCACAATTTAATTCTTAAAACCTGAAAATTTTGGGCTGGAGGAGATGGGGTTAGATCCCCGGGAAGCACCATAAGTTTGCTAAGTAAAAATTTGGGAACCTTCTCCATTTAATTGCTATTAGGATTTAAAAATTAAAAATTTCCCATTTTTATCAATTAGTTACTTAGTCACCAGTGTATATATTTTCAAAGTTAAACGTTAACATTGAAGCACCAACAACTTATTAACGGTTTCTGAGTATATTGTGACTATATTCATAATTAACAATGAAATGATGAAATAACTTAATTATAATATCATTATTTATTTCTATACATATTTTTACCCTAAACTGAGTATAAAAAAACACTATATAATTTTGAAATTGAAACTTTTTTAAAAACCTTAATTTTGTTCCTCACTTGTTTGTTTTCATTTCACATAGTAAAGTATTATTATTATCTAGCTCTGTTTTGTTGTTTTATGTCCTTTTTTTCAAGTAGCAAATGCTAAAATCGGTCTCGTGACATAGTGATCCATTTTATTTAATAAATAATCTTTGAAGTCTATGTTCAAGATTCACAATCAGTGTAGATTACTAGTGATGAAACTACGCCGTGGATTGCGCACGGTCGAAATCGGACCATGGGTTCACATCCTAGAAGCTTTCGATCCAATTAAGACCAAACGAACATAATTCCGAAACCAATGAAGATAGAACCTCCACATTTGGTGTAAGGATGTTTCTTCTTATTTCCTTAATGTACTTCAAATTTGGGATCGACTGGATTAGTGGTTCGGGTGCCACCCACACAACTCTGAACACCTCAAAGCATATCTTCAAAAGTAATAAAAATAGTAACTTGAAATAAATATAGAAGCTTCAAATTTGATTTAATGTAGATTTCATTGGAGTGGTGGTTCAGGTACCTCTCAGACCTCCCAAAATTTAAAAGCTTATCTTCGAAATTAATAAAGATAGCAACTTAAAATTTAGTACTTAGGTGTCAATCATGAAAGTCTTGTGAGAAGACTTTTTTCTTTTTTAGAAAAATTTCTTTAATTGTCAATCATGAAAGTCTTCTGGGTTAAGACTTTTTTCTTTTAAGACTTTTTTCTTTTTTTCGTTATCATGAATGTTTATTGGTTTGACTTTTGTCATAATTTAAGACTTTTGAAGTCATATGCATTTTAGCTGCAGACTTTGAAGAGAAATCATTATGGATTCAATTCAAAAAAAGTAAGCAAACAAAAAAAATAAATAAACATTAAAAAAAAAATTATTACTTTGAAAATAACAAAAAAAAATATTTTTTTAGAAAAATTTTTAGTAACAAGAGGCAGTTAGAGAAAATGGTCCATTTAATGGAAAAAAATGATCAAATTGCAAAAGGAATAACAAAAAAAAGAGAAAGTGATTTATTTTGGGAAAAGGCGGCAGTTGAATTAAACGGCGCAGGACCTCCACTAAGAACACCAGAAAAGTGGTCTAGAGTAAGTAGATGTCGATTAAATGTCTATTAAAATTAATGAAGCTACAATTTTAATCTATAAATAAAATTTTAGGTTTGGGCTGATATGAAGGCTAAACTCAAAAAAAAACTAATAAAGAATAAAAAAGAAATAACAAAAACAGGAGGTGGGCTAAACACCCAAGAAACTCTAAGTCCTCTAGAAAATAGAATCTCTGAGTTCCTCTCCTTAAATGTTCATATTGAACCAGAAGGGAGAGAATTCGGAGAAAATATTAATATTTCTGAACAAGAGAACTTCATCCAAAATGAAGCTCCAAATAAAACTCATTTCAAAAAAAAGTAACTAATACAAAACAGAAATTTTAATTTTAAATGTTAATTTTTTTTTACACAAATTATTTTTTTAAAAGTCAATATTTGTTTAGACAATTATTATTTCAAAAAATTTGTTATTTCAAACACAAATCCACACAAATCTATTTATTTAACAACTTCAAATCTATCAAAAAACTAAAAATTCATTACTATTCAAAATTATCAAAATAAAAATTCAGAACTGACATTTAATTTTGAATAAGATAATGCAGTTTTCAGTTTTTCCACAAAAAATTTTTCACACTACGGCAGTATTGTTTATGACAATTCTTTTAAATTTTTAAGACTTTCATGATTGCGTGACTTTTTTTTAAAGACTTTTTTTAAAAGAAAAAAGTCTTTTCTCACAAGACTTTCATGATTGACACCTTAAGATAGATAGAACCTTTAAATTTGGGAGAAGGGTTTTTTATCCTCGTGTTCCTGAAATGTGGGAATAATTGAAGTAATGGTTCGGGTATCTCCCACGCACCTCGCAAGATCAAACCAGCATATCTTGAAAATTAATAAAGTTCTGTTTTCATTACGTTCCTAATATATGAAATTTGTAACACGAGTTTTCTTTCCTATTGACTTTCTTATTTAACACTTTTATATTTTTAAAAGGCTTGAAGGTAATTTAATTATATTTCAATAAAAAGCATATTATGTATTATATATCATAATTTAAGAATTTAAATATTTTTTAATAAACTACTTTAGTTTTTTTTTAAATTTTTATCATATCAGATATTTTATTGAATTATTACCATAGGTAATATATAATTAAGAAATTTCGTACGATACTTAAATTGTGTTCAAAGTTTTAAATTTATCAATGTATTTTAGAAATACATTTATTGAATGTCTTGCATTTATAAGCTTTTCTAATATACCCGAAATTTAAATTATTTTGAATTTTTAAAAATTAGAATTACTAAATTTTGTGACAAAAAGGTAATCAAAGCATTAATATTTTTAGTTCCTTTTAGTTTACTAATCTTTTCCATACCTGTAAAATGGATCAGGTCATATTTCAAAGAAATGTAAATAAGAATCCTATAAATCTATAAATTAAATTAACTCAGAATTTTTCAAATTAAAAAAAAAATAAACTATTAAAAATTGAATTATGTATAACATTAAAAAATATGTAAATTAAGAGGATTACTTTAAAAATAATTTAAAATTGATATAATTAATCAAAAGTACTAAATCATTCAACAGTAAATGAAATACAGTGAAAATTAATAAAAGCTTTATGGTTTTAAAATGGCTTAGGTGTAATTATTTCTAAATCCGTTACACCGATTTACAGTTTCCTAACTTTTTTTTATACTATACCGGAAAAAAAAACACGGACGTGTTTTTTAACCCTTTTTTTTTGTTTATTGTGTAAAAAATAACGTTTTGTTACTGTATAGCTCATAAGAAATGCATATAATAAATTAACACTCATATATTCATAATACACCAGAAACGATGTCGTCGTTTTCGTTCAATATGAATATATGCATTCATAGAAAAATAAAAAACGTTGTAAATCGTTGTCACTGTGCCATTGTAGGTCGACCTAAGGTATTCCCCCCTAGACTAGTGAAATTTAGAGTATTTTTTGATAAATTTGGGGGAAAAATCCTAAAAAATAATAGAAATATATTACCCTAAATTAAATTTTTGTTATTCGACACAATTCACCTTTGTAAATTTTAGCAAAGTTTTTCTGGAAAATATCTAATATATTATAAAAGAAAAATTTATAAAAATTGATGAAGAGGTTTTTCAAAAATCTTTGAAAAATTAATAAAATTTAGTTTACTTAATTTCTTAAATAAATTCAATTTATGTTTGAAATCTCAAATTGGTTTCAGATCTGATTTATCAACAGAAGATGCACTAGTAAAATTTTGTAACAATATCTACGATTGATTAAAAAACGGCATTTGATACGGTAGACCACAAAATTTTAGAGTATAATTTGAAAAAAATTGGTTTCAGAGGAAATATACATAAATAGTTCTCTTCCTATTTATCAAGACAATAAAGTATAAATTTGGAAAATATATAGTAATTATTCAAACATTGACCTAGAAGTTCAACAAGGCTCCGCGTGGAATCCAATTCCAACATTTTGTTGTTTTAGTATATAAGCATTGATTTATATAATATAATATGTTATTCTTTTCATTAAAAATTTATACGCCACTTTTAGCCGCCACAAAATACTTAATGATATTTTTTAACTCTAAAGAGTCCCATATGCCTTTTTCTATTGATATAATTAAAAACTCTTAAGTACAATGAGTGAAAACTTTTACCTAGATTTTTGCCAATATTGGAATAGAATTCATTGAATCGATTCAAATTATAGAAATTTTCTATATCAGTATTATGTTCATTGATAAGATTTCATTTTGTTGCTTAGGCTTATAATTTAGTGTGCGTTTAATATGCTCTCAATATTCCCAAGATTAAACCATGAAATTTTTTTTGATCGAATATTCAGCGTTTTTCTCTTTTATTAGCTGTATATAATTAAGCCAGAATTTGTATTTATTGTTTTGTTCATTATCATAGTTTTTTACCAGTTTTTGTTTGATTTTATTAAGTCTAGCCCATTCTATGTCAAACCAAAAGTTATTTGTGCAACTCTAATTTTTTTATTTAAATTTGAAATTAAATTTGAGCAGTTTGTGTTGACATCATTGTAATTATTTTAAGTGCAGAAACAAAAATCATGATTTTTAGTATTAAAGGAATAGAAGAAGAACTTGGTGTTTTAATAATACATATGTGGAAACTGTCCAAAAATTTTAAATCGTTCTGATATTATTCTAAAATTAACATGACCTATATAATATGTGCTCTGCTAATTGCTTTAAAATTGAAATTGTTACATTAATTAAAATATCTTGGGTTACAAATTGACTTCAAACTAAACTGGTTAGAAAATTCTTTAGCTTTAAAAAAATTACATCAATAATTAATTACAATTAGACAAATATTCTTACTTAAACAGTTGTGCACTATTACTTTTGTTAAGCTCTCAAAGAATTCTGTACGTTTATGGAAATTGAGTACAGAAAACTTTTATTTCATTCTAAGACAGGGTGGCTATCTGTATTTCCAGTAATCAACAGGCTACTTCAAATGTTTCCTGCGTTACGATCTTTTTTTCTATTAGAAGAATAGCCTCCATTACGCCTAAAAAACTTTTTTGAAAATTCGTTGAATAAGAGCTACTTATAGTTCGCTCATTCTTTAATGTCAATTTTTCATAGCAGAATGGAGGCAATGGAAAGAGATAAAAGTTCTTTGTTGGAAATAAGCTTAATAATAAGTGAGATTGTAAACATATTAATTGAAAGAAAAACAAAAGAATTCTTACCATTAAAAGTTAAAGAAATAATAAGGAATAACGAAAAAAATGCTAGAAGTTGGACAATAAAATATGAATTTTTAAATATTTGCAAACGTAGTAGTATATCATATTTAACTAAATGAACGAGCCCTTTTGAGCAATTTAAAATATTTGAATGGATGAGATCAAACGTGGAACCACTTTGGAACATGACTGAAGAAAAAGTTCGGTATCTGAAAGAAAACGACGTTCAAATCAACGACTGTTTATTATTTGACCAAAATATTAATTTAAAAGATTTTGTACAAGACATAGCAAACAATACAGCATTTTTGAATTTTTTATTGGATGAAAAATGGATAAAATATTTCAAATGTAGAACTGACAGCACATCCTCAGAATCTTTAAAAATTTCTAGTTTTTTTCGCTATACCCGCACAATGCTTTTACCGAAAGAGTTTTTAGTCTAATGAATGCGCAATGAACTAATGATAGAAATTAACTATTTCCAGATTCAGTTAAAAATTTATTTATGGTTCAATTTAATTACAAAAACCTAACATGTGATCAATTTTATGATTATTGTCCAGCCAACAAAGATGCTGTGCGAAGTAGCGAAAAGTACAAGCTGTATTGTGATTAATCATAAAATATAATTTATTTTGTTATAATACATATTTAAAACATAAAGTTATAATAAAGCTATTGAAAAGCTGTATTAATGTCCTGTTTATTATTTATCAACGGAATAAGTACATATTTTAATCTTTTGTTTGTTTTAATTGATTGAATGAGATATTTTATTTTATATTATAATTTTTTGTTTGAACTGAATAAATATTTTAATTTTGTTATAAATAAATTTTTTTGATATTATTTTATTGGTTTGAAATATTTTAATTTTTTTTTCCAGTTTTCAAAAATAAAGTGGAGACGCGCTTCTGAAAAAAACATAAATGTACTCTTTTTTCAAAAAACAATATAGTTTCAAAAAAACAAAAAGATTTTTTAGGTATTAGTTTTTAAAAAATTTCTTTTAAAAAGTTTTTTATTATAAAAAATTTAATTACTCATTAGTCAACACACATATAGCTAATTTGAAACTAGTTTTTTCCCCACATAATTAAAGAAAACTAAGATCAGAAATTTATTGAATGAGGAACTCTAGCCGGAATATTTATTTATTTATTTATTTATTAATTTATTAGTTTAATAAAAACTTTTACAAATAATATTACATTAACATTTACTTCAAATTATAATCCAGTGTTAAGAATATTAGTTATATTATAAACAAAAAAAAAATAATTAAATTTATCAATCATTAAATAAAAAGATCAATTAGAAGTCTGAGACAAAATATACAAGCTTGAAATATTAAAAAAATTTAAAATTTAAAAAAATTAAAAAAAAAATTTAAAATTTATTCCTAATCTCATCCTTCACCAATTTAATAAATTTGTTAATATTTCTTTCTAATTTAATACTACATAACTACTACATAACTGAATTTTTTGTTGCCACCTTATTGAATCTGTGCAGTTTAAAGTTGTTGGAATTCCGAACATTATAGTTAGTTACTTCACTGACATATGTTAAATTGTTTGCTAAATATCGAGATAAAAGATTGTTTTTAATTTTAAATATAAAAACTAGTACCTTGAAAATGGCTCTTTGGATGACACTCATCCAATTCAGTCTTGTATTCATCTGCCATAACGAAGTATATCGGTCACATTTTAATATAACTCTCATAGCTTTGTTTTGAAGGACTTGTAATCTTGTGATAAATTCCGATTAAGTACAGAAGATAATTGATGCTGAGTAATCAAAATGGGGAAGTATTAGCGAGTTATATAATAAAATTGCTGTTTTTTGATCAATAGTATTTCGAAGTCTTCCTAAAAAACCAATTTTCTTGGATATTTTGTTACTAATTCCATTGATATGTTCATCAAAACTTAATTTATTGTCAATAATAAAACCTAAATATTTAAAGCTATTTACCACCTCAATTTGTTCATTGCCTATTTTTATAATTGGATTATGTTTGGAGTTAAAAATCATACATTGTTCATACATGGTTTTATTAATATTTAATTTTAATTTATTCATATTTATCCAATTATACACATCTTTTAGATCCTCATTTAGCTTACTTTCGATTTCTTTAAAATTTTTCCCAGCTATGTATATAAGACAATCATCAGCAAATAGTGACACTTTACTAAATTTTAAAGCCTCCTTTATATTATTTATATATATTAAAAAAAGAACGACACCCAGTACGGATCCCTGGGGAACACCAAATTCATCAAACATGGAAGATGACGTAACATCATTTATCCGAACCCTTTGTTTCCTCTGAGAAATGAAACTCTTAAACCAATCATGTTCTTTCCCTAATACACCATATTTTGCCAGCTTGTTTAAAAGAATTTCTCGATCTACAGTTTCGAACGCGCGTTTAAAGTCCAGAAATATTGTCAGAACTATGTTACCTGCGTCCATCTCTTTCTTCCATTCAAATGTTGTCCAATTAAAAGCAGTGCCACAGGAATGACCCTTTCTGAAACCTGATTGTTCAGGTATCAAAATGTTGTTTTTTTCAAGGTGATCTTCCAGTTGTTTAAATACTAATCTTTCCAAAATTTTCTCAAATAAAGACATCATGTTAATAGGCCTAAAATCCTCGCATTTATTTGAATTTTTTATTTTTGCTATCGGAACTATAATTGATTGCTTCCAACTTTCCGGAAAAACACCATTCGCTAATGAACAATTAATTATATTCAATAAGTGAGGTCCTATTATTGCCAGTGAATGTAAAAACATTTGAATATTTAATCCAAAAGAGTCCTTTTTATTTTTCATATTTTTAAGCGTTAGTTCAAATTCAACATCCGTTACTAAATGAAAATTAAATCTATTATACAATGCATTAATGTTATCACTATATTGAACATTTTGTATGGAATCATGTATTTCTTTTATACTTTCAATAAAGTATTTGTTAAACTCCTCTGTAATTTGCAGTACATTTTTTATTGTTTTACCATTAAAATTAATTTCATTAATAACATCATGATTATTTTCATTAAGTACTAGATTTTTAATATTTTTCCATAATGCACGCTGGTCACTTCCACAAGTTATAATTTTGTTTTTAATAAAATTTTGTTTTGCTTGTATAATTTTATTTTTATAATTATTTCTGATGTTTAAATATTGATTCCAACACTCATGGTTTTCTCTCATATAAATAGCATTTATATAACTTTGAGTTTTCAATTGTTTCAAGCTACTTAAGTCATTAGTGAACCAACCTGGAAAATTATTACAAATTTTTACTCTAATGTTTTTTGAAAGTAAACTAATACATTCTATAATGTTCATTTCGAACTGCAACGCCTTCCCGTGAATATCTAAACCAAAAATACTATTTTGCAAAAATAGTTCCTGTAGAGTACTTGAGAAATTATTTTGATCATATTTGAAAATCTTCTTAATTTTGTATATTTTATCTAATTGCTTATTAATCCTACATTCTATCAAGATTGACTCATGATCTGAAATTTTCAGGCTATGGTCAATTTTATATTCTACATAATTACAATAATTTTTAACCAATAAATAATCTATTAACGTTTGACTTGCATTCGTTATTCTTGTGGGCTCTCGTACAATTTGTTTTAGCCCAATCTGATTAATAGTATTTATCATATTTTTAGCATTTAACAACGTATCCGATTTCATCAAATCTATATTAAAATCACCAACAATCGCACAATGGTTTTCTTTTTCAATGAATTCATCACACCACTCACCAAACTTATCAATAAAAGACAAGACTGGATATTCCGATGAAGGTGATCTATAAACAACTGCCATTGTCCATTCAATTTCATTTAACAAGACCTTAACAGATAATATCCACATAAACTTCATTTTTAAGGAGCTAGTCACATTATATTGCAGATCCTTTTTTATGTAAATTGAAGCTCCTTCCGTGTGTCTTGAATGAGAGAGACATGATACAACAGTGTATTTTTTTAGCTGAAATTCTTTTTCTTCAATATCATCCGTCATATGAGTTTCACTTACTAAAATAATATCAAAATTATTAGTACTTAAGATTTCTAAATGATGTAAATTATTTAATAATCCATTAATATTAACATAAACACATTTTAATTTATACTTATCCGAAGTTGATTGCTAAAATATCTTTCCTTTTTCAATGTTTAATTTTCTCTTGTAAACCTCACATTTTACCGTATCGAAAGCATTATGGTCAATTTCAAGATTTAGTTTGAACTCCTCATTAATATTTATACAATTTATACATTTGAACATATTTACCTCACATATATATTTATTATCATGTTCCTCAGCACATTTATAGCATTTTTTATTTGTATCATTTTTAAACGATTTTGAACAATCCTTACTTATGTGTCCAAACCCTAGACATTTGAAACATCTTTTGACATAAACTCCATCATAAACAGCACAAATATCCCATCCTACTTTTATTTTTCCCAGTTTCATAATTTTGTTATAAGTATCAATATCAATTTCAATAATAGCAACAAATGGATTAAATTTAAGTTTACTTTCATATTGCGTTATAATTTTTAAACAACTTTCTTTCAGTACATCATTTTGTAATTTTATTTTGTTTATTAATATCGCATCCTCATATTTTTCCGACAACCCCATTATTTTAATTCTAGGATTTCTTCCTACATTTAAACTTACTTCATAATTTTCAAGACACTACCACCACTCCATTTCTTGAATTACTTACGCTAGTAATTGCTATGTCTTCTTTAACTGGATCCACCATACTTTTAATATCATTTTTAGTTTTCCTAGCATCTTGTCTAATTTTTGGTTTAATAATAATATTAGGTCCTTTCTTGACAATTTCCGAAAACAAAACCTTTGAATTACTTTTACCAACTATATTGCTAATTTTCATGTTATTGTTTGTATATTCATTTGTTTTTGTTTCAATACTTCGCTTTAAATCCCACACATTGTTATTTTCACCCCTATTCTGAATTACTACGTAACACTAATTTGCGTAGAATCTACGCAAACTTGATCCTTAATTCCTTTGTTGTAAATTTTTTTTTCGAAATTCGTAGATTGGCAATTCTGAATTCCTACGTAGCGTAAATTAACACCCCTATTCTGAATTACTACGTAACGCTAATTTGCGTAAAATCTACGCAAACTTGATTCTAAATTCCTACGTAGTATACTTTTTTTCGAAATTCATAAAATGGCAATTCTGAATTCCTACGTAGCGTAAATTAAATGTCAAAAATCTACGCAAGAAATATTCATACGTAGTAGTGCTTTGAATTCCTTTGTTTGCAGTTTTGTTTATTATTTACAAAAATTTGAATAAAAATTTTAAAAATATAAGTATTTTTTTTTGTTTCCTTTTTTAATAATTCCTGGAAGTCCACTTTTTGCATGAAAATCCATTTTTGCCTTTTGTTGTTCTTCTGGTGTCATTTTATGTTTAATCCACAATGGACATGTTTAATCCACAATATAAATGCTTAGATAAATTTTCAAATTGAGATATGTAGGTATAAATACTTACGATTTCTCACTCAAGTCGAAAGGATTATAAGAATCTCTAAGAATTCTTCTTTCTGATCTAAGAATCCTTTGATTGGTTTCTTCTTCTTCTAAGGCAATCAATCCAAATGCAATTGAATTCATATTTTTTCATTTATTTTTGTTATTGTTTATAAAATAATTTTTTTAATTTTTCAATAAAATTTCAAACCAAAATGTCAAATTTTGAAACTTTGAAAAAAAGTATTGCCATTGACATTAATTGTTTTCTCCGGCGTAATTCAGAATAACTAAAAAAAATCCGACTTAACGTAGCTAATTTTACGTACAAAATCTATGCAGGAATTCAGAATAGGGGTGTTTGCTCCGTAAGACAATTATGAATTTTGACAATATCTTCCCTTACAGCTGACACATGCATTTCAATTTTATTAATTTTGTTATTTCTCTCTCTACAAGCGTCACACACTAGCATGATGTACTTATTTGAGTTGATAACATTTACTTCATGTGCAGATATACCAACACATTTAATGTGTAGAGATAAACCACAGCAATTACATATTATCGTGTCATTTTTACCACGAGAGAAATTAGAATTGCAGATTAAACAGTTATCTATCATTTTTCTCACATTAAAAACAAATATGTATAAGTTAAAACATGTGATTATAAAAATAAAAAAATAAAAAAAGCACTCTTCAATAATGCAAAAATTTTTTATTTAAATATTCAAATTGTTTTAATTAATGACCAAATTCACTTTTGAAGAGCATGCATATTAACAATTAGAGTTCATTAAAGTTCAGAAAAAAAATGTAGAATTCAAATTTATATATTATTCAATTATTCTTATTTATTTTTTTTTTTACTAAGCTATTCAAAACACTACCGATCTCGACAGGCGTATGTGACAGGCGATTATATAGGTTAAAGATTATATAAAGAAATATAATAATAATTGCTATAAAATTTGATACTATTAATTTTTTAGAAATATAATAATAATTGCTATAAAATTTGATACTATTAATTTTTTAAATAAATAAGTGATAAAGATGATAATTATAATAAAATATTATTTAGCTCATCTGAACATGAAACATAAGTTTTTCAAAATTTAGGTGTGGTCGTAAATATAAACTTTTTAACGTAAAATATGCCATTTGACATTTATTATGATTTTAAGACCAAACAATTTGCAATTAGTAGACATTCAATTTACAAATAAATTTTTGTGGTCGTAAAAGTAAATTTTTTAGTTTTGCAATGGATATAAAATCAACAGATTGTTTTTGTTTTCTACTTTTGAAAAGAGTTTCCATCGCTAATTTTGTACAAATTAGTAGTTTTAAGGTGGATGTGTCCCACAACAAACTTTGTGATTCACTTTCAGTTTCACTCCTGTTAATTTAAATTTAAATTAATTTACAAAAAAAAGACATAATATTTTCTTACTTATATTATTAATTATAAAAATAAAACAACGCTGAACGCTCAAAAAACTGTACCTTACTACTTGGTAAACTGATTGTAAATAAAAAATTTAGTTTGCATAGTTGACGTTTACTTTACACATATTTCACATTTACGACCAGGTTCAGTTAGCAATTTTTACATAATTTTTGGTCGTAAATTCAAAATATGCATTTTGACAGCAAATTTACGACCATAAGATTTGTTTTTTATATTTTGTAGTTAAGGCTGCACTGTATATTTTTTGTATCATGTACAAGGTTGTATAAAATTAACAAAGAGGAAGTTATTTTTTTGTTATTTAGTTTATTTCTTTTGGTTTTTGTATTGTTATTAAGAAAATTTATAAAAATGTGATCAAAATGAAGTTTTTTTTTAAAAAAAATTTTATTAATAAATACAAAACAAAAACATTAATTTGAATATTCAATTATTAAATAAAAATATTTACAAAAATCTTAAATAATAGTGTTTTAATTTTTAATTAAATCTAAAACTACATATTAACGAATGGAAAATATAGTATGTATTCATCCACTTGATCAACCGATTCTTAATCAAGAAATTGAATTTCGGCTATTTATACTTTAAAACAAGTAAAGAAACAGTCAGTCGGTGCAACCGACTTAGAAATACCCTACACCTATTTGGTTCAAATTTAAGGACATATCCATAAGTCATTTTAACACCATAGAAGCTGTTATTAATTTGATCGTAAGACATAGCTAACCAAATTAACTGTATAATACTAAAAACATTTTCTAATTACCCTATCTATTAAAAAATACTACAAATTCTTACTAATTTATCTATTTAAAAATATTAAAAAACAAACAAACTTGAAATAAATGAAAATATATTTATTCCAATTCAATTACAAAATGAAAAAATTCTAATTATTAAATTTTGTGATAAAAAGATAATCAAAGCATAATATATTTAATAATCCAAATTTTTAAAAATTGCAATTATTTTAAATGGTTAGTTTATATACCTAATAGAAAAACTTATAAACGCAAAATATGCAATAAATGTATTTCTAAAATACAATTAAAAATTTACACCTTTTCATATATTCATTTAAATATAAAAATAAATTTTACATAAATGCAGCAAGTACCTTTGAACATAGCTGAACCACTACAATTAAGTCTAGATTTCGGAGACACATAGGACATAGGAAATATATTCTTTGGCTTCGAAATTAAACTCGACCACAACCAATTCCCATGGTACTTTCATTACTAGTAACCTACTGTTAAATTTCATCTAAATACCGGCATTATTTTTTGAGTTATGGTGTTTTTAAGATATATGTTTGTTAGTCCTTGAACTTTTCAAGGGTTCCAGGACCCGAAATTATGGTACGATTTCGCCCATATGCAGTCCCGTCATACTTTCAATACTAGTTAACCCTTGTACACAATTGGAACGCTCTATCTTAATTTTAAGTTACTAGTTTTATTAATTTCGATGATAAGCTTTTACACATTGGGGGGTCTAAGAGAGGTTCTGAACCACCACTCCAATTGATCCCAAATTAGGGGGGCACGCAAGAAATAGTAAAGAACACCCTTGTGGCAAATTGGAAGCTTCTACATTTGTTTCAAGTAACTATCTTTATTAATTTCGAAAATATGCTTTAAGGGCCTAAGAACTGAGTGGCTGGTCCCCGATCCACTACTCCAATGGGGTCCAAATTTCAAAGACACTTACGAAATAGGAAGGGACACCCTGATACCAAATTTGGAGGTTCTATCTTCATTGGTTTCGGAATTATGCTCGTTTGGCCTAAATTCGATCAAAAAGTTCTAAGTTCCGAACCCATTGTCCAATCCTCACCGTACGTAATCACCGCCGTAGTTTCGCTGCCAATAACCTACAGCACAAATTTCATGAAGATAGCCTCATTAGTTGTTGAGTTATCGTGATTTTTTATATATGTTCCTTAGCCCTGACATCGATTAAAAGGTCCGGAATCCGAACCGTTGGGCTGATTTCGCCCTTATATAGTCCGCGCTGTACTTATAGTACTAGTTAATCCTTGTACACAATTTGAACGGTCTATCCTAATTTTAAGTAACTATTTTTAGTAATTTCGATTATAAGCCTTTAAAACTTGGGAGGTCTGAGAGGGGTACAGAACCACCACTCCAATTGATCCCAAATTAGGGGAACACGCAAGAGATAGTAAAGAACACCCTTGTGGCAAATTGGAAGCTTCTACATTTTTTCAAGTAACTATCTTTATTAATTTTAAAGATATGCTTTAAGGTCTTCGGAAATGTGTGGCTGGTCCCCGACCCACTACTCCAATGGGACCCAAATTCACAAGACACTTAGGAAATAGGAAGGGACACCCTGATACTAAATTTGGAGGTTCTATCTTCATTGGTTTCGGAATTATGCTCGTTTGGCCTAAATTCGATCAAAAAGTTCTAGGTTCCGAACCCATGGTTCAATCCCGACCTTACGCAATTCCCGAAGTATTTTCACTACTAGTAACCTACAGCACAAATTTGATGAAGATAGCGTCCTTAGTTGTTGAGTTATCGTGATTTTTTATATTTGTTCGTTAGCCCTGAAACCGATTAAAAGGTCCAGAATCCGAACCCATGGGCCGATTTTGCCCATATGCAATCCCCGCCGTACTTTCAGTCCTAGTAACCTACAGTTAAAATTTCATCAAGATAGCTCCATTATTTTTTGAGTTATCGTGCCTACGGACGGACGGACGGACATGGCTATATCGACTAAGGCGGTCACGCTGATCACAAATATATATACTTTTCCATATCTAGCTCGCTTCCTTTAGGTGGTTACAAACACCATACCAAAGTTAATATACCCCTTTACCTATTCTATAGGTGTAGGGTATAAAAAGATAAACGATGAATATTCATGTCCAATACCAGTAAGAAAATATGAAGGTGAAACGGTTAAATTGAATTTCATTATTGATGTTACAAAAATTGCAATAATTGGTGTAACCTTAAATATAACAGCTAAATATCGACCAATGGATCCCTGTTCTTCAACAAACTGTAACCTATTTAAAAATTTTTCTGATTTTACAAATATTGAAATTTTTTTATGAAGATTTCGAGAAAAGAATAAATTATTGATCATTAATTTCTCGAATAAATGATTTTTTTAATTAAATTAATGAATAAAGAATAAAAAAAAATTGTTCTACTTTTTTATTTGGCGATAAATTATGATAAATTTTTCTATGTTTTTTCTATATTTACTAAATACTAATGATTTTTTAAAACGCTCTTTTTGTACGTGTATTCTTATTATGAATTATAAATATAATATAAACTGAAGTGTTTTTTTTTAATTTAAATTAAAAAAATTGAGAAACTAAATTTATATGTAAACATTAATTTATATATTATTTATTGCAATAAGTTCATATTTTGGACCGCAAATTTTTAAACAAATTAGTTAAGACTCACTATTTAAAAATTAATTTTGTATCACTAGTCATTTCGATTTATCACATAGCGTATTGATTTCATCAGCTTATCCTTATCCTGCAATATGTTACTTAAAAAAATAGTAATCAATAATCATACTAACATATAATATGTAATTTGTACATATCTATGGAGTACATTATATTTACTTGCATGTAAAAACAAATTTGAATTGTGATTTTTAAAAGATAAAATTAATGCATGTGTGTAGTGTACCTAAAGAAAAAGAATATTTTAACTCGTACTTTTAATTTCTTCAATTTCTAATTTTTTTTTTTTTTTGCCGGCCCTTCTACGTGCTAACTGTTCACTGTGATAGACTTAACAGCCTGGCTATATATGTGCATGCCGGAACAGGGGAGATATATATATATTAGAACTGATCAAATGAATTTCACATACAATTTAAGCATGAGATAGTACTACGCCTTATAACATGTAGAAATGTCTTAGATTTTCAATAAATGCAGTTCTATTTTTGTTTATATTGTAACATTTTGTATTAGAGTTATATGGTATTCTATATCAGTGAGTTATATTATTTAATTGAATTATTTGTTTACATTTTGTATTTGTTTATATTGTTATGTTTATGTATTTTTTATTAAAGATAAAATAATTATTAATTATTAATTAAGCCATTAATTTGAACCCAAAGGCGAATGGTAGCTGAGTCGAGTTGAAAACCAGATAAAAGTTTTTTCACTTTCACTGGGATTCGAACCCGGGGCCTTTCGCATGAAAGGTCGGCACTCTAACCACCCACCCGATAAAAATTGATTCCCTTTTACATATTTGTGAATGATGAAAGTATAAATGTATTTATTCTACATGCATATTTACGTACATTATGTAGAGTATATATGGATACCTATAAAACCACTTTTAAAGGGTTGATATTTGAGATCAATAACACATACATACGAAAGTACTAAAAACAAAATTTTATTTATGAGTTTTAAAAATTTCCGCTCAATTAATAAGCATTAAAGAATGCGTAATTTATTTTCAAAAGTAAATATAATTTTTACTTCCTAAAAAATTACTAACGGATTTCTTTTGAGTCAATTCTCTTTATTATAGGTACTTACTTTATGATTGAGCTTTATGATTTGAGTATAATATAAGATTTACGTTTTGAATAAAACCGAGGCTGGCATTTTTATATATTGAGTAACCTTGGGACTGACAAATTTGTTTCTGAGGGAAATCTCTAACAAATTTTCTTTTTACTATATGCTAAAACTTAAATTTAGAATAACATAAAATAAGTATCAATATACATATGGAAACAATAAGTAGTTTGTGCTGCCCATTTATGCACTCTTTTACAATGTATTAACCCTAATAAAAACAATCAATATGATGATAAACAATTATTAGGACTACAAAATTTTTATCATACTCATTTTGCACTTGGTTACAAAGATGTTGATAAAACCATTAATTAATGCAGAATTTTTGATAAATAATTATAAATAATATGTTAACATTATATAGTTCTGTAGAGAAACTTTTATCTAGCGGTTTGTTTAATCTGTGTGAAGGCTCTATAAATTCTTAAATGAGGTACAATGACTTTTTTAATAAGTTACCCCTTTAAATTTATAAAAAAATTTGTGAAGCTTTAAATGCCTCTATTGCTAACTAAGACCCATACATCTTTTCATCACATGATCTAAACTATATTTCAGAAAAATTTGAAAAATATCGAACAATGTATCTAATAAAGTAAAAGTATATTGAAAATGTAAGACGAAATAAGTTACATGCAAAGGAATCGTTACTACTTCTTTATTAAGTAGGATTTACACTACGAACAAAAGAAAAGATAAAAAGTTAAAACCAATTTTAATAATTAAATATAAACTAAGGAAATACATATACTCTTCAGCAAAAGAAAGAATAATCCAGGCGCTGAATTGCAAAACATTAACATTTTACAATTAAAAAAGTACATTTTATGTCATATTTGTTTATTATTATACTTCTGTTAACAGATTATAGAATGATTATGTAGGTTCTAGTCTAGTTATTTTTAGTTGTGTACACTATTGATAGGACTACAGAGAAAGAGATTAGAGTAAATGTAATAAATTAATCAACGAGTAAAAATAAACGAATATTTTTATAAAAGAAAAATTCAGTCATGTGCGCAGCTCGAGGTACGTATCTTATGCCGAACACCACAACAATAACTAACATATTATAAGTTAACTTACTAACCATCAATACATTATTTTGATCTTATATTATTTTTGCTCACATAATCATATTTCTAAATTATTAAAAGTAAATTAAAGGTAACTACATGTCAAAACCAATTATAGTATAAAATATCAAATTATTTCTCACAATTATTGTAGACATAGAATCAGCATTTTTTAATTAAACATGTTGTACTTACCGGTGCTGATTCAAAAAATAAATAATATATAAAGAACCAAATTTGAAAAAAAATCAATTAATTAATAATATCCAAACAAATTAAATAATTCAATTAAAATGGAATTTCTTTATTTAAATCGTGAACCAGTCACTTATTTGGTGCAGTCGGTCTATCTTCGGCTAATAACAAAATCACTAATAGGCAAAACGTTCTATCTTCGTGTAAAAACAAAATCACTAATAAAATAAAATATTATGTGAATGAAGCCATAATTTTTTTTTTTTTTTTTTTTCCTTTATTTTTATAATTTTAAAATTTATATTATTTACAAAACATAGTTTAGTTAGAATTATAATAATTTGTTTTTTAGACCTTAGCCTTTGGATTGCAATCCCCATAATAAAATTGAAATTTACAATTTTTTTTTTTTTAAAATATATACATTAATGTGGTAATATTTAATATTAGATATCATTTAATTAGGTAAAATTAATATAGATATAAAAAATAGATATTAATTAACTTATTTACAATTTATTTACATCTAATTATACCCTACACCTATAGAATAGGTAAAGGGGTACATTAACTTTGGTATGGTGTTTGTAACCACCTAAAGGAAGCGAGCTAGATATGGAAAAGTATATATATTTGTGATCAGCATGACCTCCTTAGTCGATATGGCCATGTCCGTCCGTCCGTCCGTCCGTAGGCAAGATAACTCAAAAAATAATGGAGCTATGTTGATGAAATTTTAACTGTAGGTTACTAGGGCTGAAAGTACGGCGGGGATTGCAAAGGGGCGAAATCGGCACGTAGGTTCGGATTCTGGACCTTTTAATCGGTCTAAGGGCTAACGAACATATATAAAAAATCTCGATAACTCAACAACTAATGACGCTATCTTCATAAAATTTGTGTTGTAGGGTACTGGTAATGAAACTACGGTGGTGATTGCGTACGGTAGGTATTGTACAATGGGTTCGGAACTTAAAACTTTTTGATCGAATTTAGGCCAAACGAGCATAATTTCGAAACCAATGAAGATAGAACCTCCAAATTCGGTATCAGGGTGTCTCTTTCTTTTTCCTTGGTGTACTTGAAATTTGGGCCCCGTTGGAGTAGTGGGTCGGGGACCAGCCACACATTTCTGAAGACCTTGAAGAATATCTTTAAAATTAATAAAGATAGCAGCTTGAAAAAATGTAGAAGCTTAACATTTGGCACAAGGGTGTTCTTTACTATTTCTTGTGTGTACCCCTAATTTGGGATCGATTGGAGTGGTGGTTCAGTACCCCTCTTAGACCTCCCAAGGTTTAAAAGCTTATAAATGAAATTATTAAAAATAGTAACTTAAAATTAATATAAGTATACCGTTCCACTTGTGTACAAGGGTTAACTGGTATTTAAAGTACAGCGCGGACTGCATATGGGCGAAATCACCCCAAGGGTTCGGATTCTGGACCTTTTAATCAGTCTAAGGGCTAACGAACATATATAAAAAATTACGATAAGTCAACAACTAATGACGCTATCTTCATAAAATTTGTGGTGTAGGGTACTGGTAATGAAACTACGACGGTGATTGCGTACTGTAGGTAATGTACAACGGGTTCGGAACTTAGAACTTTTTGATTGAATTTAGGTCAAACGAGCATAATTCCGAAATCAATGAAGATAGAACCTCCAAACTTGGTATCAAGGTGTCTCTTTCTATTTCCTTAGTGTCCTTGGAATTTGGCACCAATTAGAGTAGTGGGTTGGGTACCAGCCACACAGTTCCAAATACCTTAAAGCATATTTTCGAAATTAATAAAGATAGTAACTTCAAACAAATTTAGAAGTTTCAAATTTGGTACATGGGTGCTCTTTACTATTTGCTGCGCGTTCTCCTAATTTTGGATCAATCACAGTGGTGGTTCAGTACCCCTCTTACACCCCCAAGGTATAAAAGCATAATCGAAATTAATAAAAATATTAACTTAAAATTAAGATAGAACGTTCCAATTGTGTATAAGGGTTAACTAGTATTGAAAGTATGATGGGGATTGCATATGGGCGAAATCGTACCATGGTTTCGGGTTCTGGAACCTTTAAAAGTTCAAAGGCTAACGAACATATATCTCAAAAGCAGTATAACTCAAAAAATAATGCCCCTTTTTTGATGAAATTTAAACTCTAGGTTACTAATAATGAAAGTACCATTGGAATTGGTTCTGGTCGAGTTCGGACAATGAGTTCGGATTCTAGAAGCTTTTGATCGATCTAAGGCCAAACGAGTATAATTTCGAAGTCAAAGAATATATTTCCTATTTCTTATGTGTCCCCGAAATTTAGACTTAACTGTAGTGTTAGTTCAGATGCCTCCTAAGAAATCCCAAAACTAAGCTTATATTCGAAATTCAAGAAGATAGAAACTTTAAATTTGATACACGAGGATTCTTTCCTATTTCCGTTTATATTTAACACTTTTATATTTTTGAAAGGCTAAAAATTTTACCATAAAACATATTTTGTATAATATTTTATAAATTAAAAATAAAATATTTTTTTAATAAACGGTTAAATTCCTTTTTTTTAATGTTAATCATATCATACATTTTATTGAATTATTACCAAAGGTGATATATAATTAAGACATTGGGTACAATACTTAAGCTATATTCAAAGGTACTTGCTGCATTTATGTAAAATTTATGTTTATATTTAAATGAATTATATGAAAAGTTCTAAAATTGTAATTGTACTTTAGAAATATATTTATAGCATATTTTGCGTTTATAAGCTTTTCTAATAGGTACATAAACTAACAATTTAAAATAATTGCACTTTTGAAAAATTTGAATTATTAAATATATAGTTAACCTTTGTACACAATTCGGAATGCATTTTACGCTTTCTACTACTTTTTGCATTAACAGATTTTGCATTACTACTTGCTGTAAATAAAAATTTTTATGATAGTCTTCAATTTGTTTGATTAAGAATAAAGAATAAAGTAGGTATACTGGGTCGGTAAGGGTCATGTAGGTATACTGGGAGATTCGACCATGGGTTCGGAACCTAGAACTTTTTGATCGAATTTAGGCCAAACGAGCATAATTCCGAAACCAATGAAGATAGAACCTCTAAATTTGGTATCAAGGTGTCCATTCCTATTTCTTTAGTGTTCTTGATTTTTGGAGTAGTGGGTCGGTGACCAGCCACACATTTCCGAAGACCTTAAAGCATATCTATAAAATTAATAAAGATAGCAACTTGAAACAAATGTAGAAGCTTCAAATTTGGCACAAGGATGTTCTTTACTATTTGTGTGGCCCCCTAAATTGGGATTAAATGGAGTGGTGGTTCAGTACCCCTCTTAGACCTACCAAGGTTTAAAAGCTTGTAATCGAAATTATTTAAAATAGTAACTTAAAATTAAGATAGAACGTTCAAATTGTGTACAAGGGTTCACTAGTATTTAAAATACAGCGCGGACTGCATATGGGCGAAATCGTACCATGGTTTCGGGTTCTGGAACCTTTGAAAAGTTCAAGGGCTAACAAACATATATCTTAAAAATAGCATAACTCAAAAAATGATGCTTACTAGATAGGTTACTAGTATTGAAAGTATCATGAGAATTGGTTCTGGTTGAGTTTGGTTAATGAGTTCGGATTATAGAAGCTTTTGATCGATTTGAAAAATTTGAATTATTAATATATTATTTGATTAGCTTTTTATCACAAAATTTAATAATTCAAATTTTTTAACTTTTGTAATTGAATCGAAATAAATATATTTTCATTTATTTCAAGTTTTTTTGTTTTTTAATATTTTTAAATAGATAAATTAGTAAGAATTTGGAATATTTTTGAATAGTAAAAGTAGTAATAAAGTAATTAGAAAATGTTTTTTAGTACTATAAAGCTAATTTGGTTAGCCATGTCTTAAGAACAAACTAATAAAATCTTTTATGGTTTTAAAATGACTTATGAACTTCCCATTAAATTTGAACCAAATAGGTGTGGGGTATTTCTAAGTCGGTTGCACCGACTGACTGTTTCTTTACTTGTTTTTCATTTTACATAGATATTAAAGATTACAAGTTTTTCATAATATTTCTTTTTAATTTTTACTTATTCAAATATTTTACTTTATACATACTTAATTCCTTTACTTTCCATTCAGAGTTTATTTTATATTTTATTTTATATTTCAGTTAAATTTCTTTACAAACAAAAAAAAAAAAAAAAAAATTTTCTATTTTATTATGTGTACGTTTTCTTAATGTTGCTCCAACACATATGCTTTAATTCTATTTTTAAAGATTACTATGTTATCTATTATTTTTAAGATTTCAGGGAGTTCATTGTACACTTTTAAGCAATTATATAGACAATTATTTTTCTGGTTGTTAGTGCGAAATAAGTTAAATAGAAATTGTCTTTGTTGCGAGTATTATGAGCATGAATATCAATACTTCTATTTAATAAAAAGTTATGCTTAATTTCGTTATTAACTATTTTGAAAGCTAGAATATATAATTCGTATTTGCATATATTAGTAAAGCTAATATATTGAGTAGAGTATAGTAAGCTAGAAGGATATTGAATTGGATATCTATGGATTATCTTGATACATTTTTTGTTAAGGACGTCAAGTTTATTAAGGTAAATTTGAGGAGCTATGCTCCAAATTGGATTTAGATAAGTGATGTGTGACTTAATAAATGAAGAGTATATCTTGAATAATGCTTAAATTGAAAGAAAATTTCTTAGCCTACGTAAAATGAAGATATATGGAGTAATATTTTTTATTACGTGCTCAATGTGGTGGTTCCAAACTCCTTTACTATCTAGAATTAAGCCTAGGTAGTTGAACTTTTTAACTACTTCGATAACATCATTGTTGTAGGTAAACCTGGTCGCTGAGTTTAGAGATTTGTTTTCAAAAAATAAAATTTTGGTTTTTTGCACATTCAAACTAAGACGATGTTTTTCTAACCAAGCTTGAATGATATTAAGATCATTTTTTATTGCATTGGTTAAATCTGCCTCATTATCAGCGGCATACTTAATCATCGCATCATCTGCATATAACTGCATAGTTCCTTTTATGTTTAAACGGGTGATATCATCTATATAAAGTTTGAAGAGATCAGGACCCAAGATGGATCCCTGTGGAACTGCTTTAGTTATTGATTTTTTTGAGCTATAAATGTTATTTACCCGAACCATTTGCTCTCGATTACTAAGGTATGATTTAAACAAACGCAACTGTGAGTCAGTAAGATTCAGTTTTGCTAATTTATGTAACATTATTTCGTAGTCAACGCAGTCAAATGCTTTCTGAAGATCAAGGAAGACACATCCCACATATTTTCTATTGTCTATATTTTTAGAAATAAAATCAGATAAGTGTAAGCAAGCAGCTGTAGTATTTGATCTTTTTTCAAAACCAAACTGGTCTTCGCTTAAAATGCCATTAGATTTTATAAAATAATTTAGCCTATTTTTAGGAGAAAGCTGGTAATATGGAGATCGGACGATAATTGGAGCAATCAGTTTTATCCCCTTTTTTAAAAATTGGAGTTACAATAGCTGTTTTGAGTGAAAGTGGAAAAGTACCCGATTGGAAAGTATTGTTAATGAATTTTACCAAGATTGGAATCAGGTATTCTGCGAACCTTTTAATAAATTTGGTTGAAATACCATCAAATCCTGTTGCAGCGTTAGAATTTAAAGACTTTATCGCTGCACTGACTTCATCTGTATTAGTTATTGTTAATTAGAATATATTGATCGCCCGAATTGATTCATATAATTTTGATCAATAACATTATTCGAAATTTGTATTTCGAAATTTAATTTTACCTAAGTGCACAGAAAATTAAAAAAAAAACTCTAATAAAATAGTGAAAAGTTAAGTGTAAATAAATCAAAGACATTGAAAGGATTTTTGAAACTATTTGGTTATATTTTCCAAATTGTTAGTAGTGTTTGGCTGTTTCGACGGATTATTGTGATATACAGACACACGAAGATTTCCGGAGGATTTTTGTTGCCTTCCTGATATAATGTAGTTTCACATCATTCCAATTTTTAATCAACCCGGTATAAATCCACACATTCCACAAAATCCAAGAGAAAATGTTGTAACGTTAATACAACTGATATTTTCAACTCATTAAGAGTTCCAGACACTATAAAAGATGTTCCGAAATTTGAAGCAATTGCGAAGAAATTCTAGTAATAATTGCATGCACAGACGGAACTCCATATGGACAAATGTTACTTAGAGCAGTTAGAAATAAAATTGTAGGATCGGCTAATGAGGTTCTAAATATGAATGATACTCTGTTACAATGGACAAATATTAAAGAAAATTTAATTCTCTATTATTCAGATAAGAGAAACGAAACCTCTCTTATTCGAGACTTTCACGATCTTAAACAAAATAATAAAACTGTATAAACCTTCTTCAGCGAGGTCATAGAAATTTTAGCTACTATGACAAACCATATTCAAATACACGAAAGAAATTCTGCTGTTATAAATTCTAAACGAAATGTGTTTAAATGTCTTTTTATCAGGTTTAAGAGAGCCTTTGGGCTCAACCATAAGAGCTATAAAACCTCAATCATTATCGCTAGCTTTTTCATACTGTATTAAGGAGCAAAATATTTCATATTCTAAATTTAATAATAATTCAATTACAACAAATATTTGTTTCTCACACAATTCACCACAACCACACCATTTGTTTCTCATACAATTCACCACAAAATTAATTTAATTTAAACCCATAAAATTCCTTTTTCAATAATATTAATAACCAATTTAATCAAATTGGATTCCTAATAGACCAAACAATCAAAATTTTACTAAATCTTCTCCCTTGGATATTAGTACCGGTAATACAGTTCAACATCGGTTAAACTCTTTAAGTCCAGAAACTAGAAATTTTAATCAAAACCAAAATTCCAATAGAGAGTTATACAACATATCAACAAAAACCTCACAATGTGCATATCAGCCTTCCTTACATATCAGCTCACCCTTCGGTCGTTATTTAAAATTTCTTATTGACGCCGGTTAAGAATTATAATAATATTAATTTCATGTTAACTTTTTCGCAAACTTTACTCTGTCTGTCATTCTTAGATTCATCAAAAACTTTAGATTAAACAAAGAGGCTTTCACAATGGTTTTAGATATTCTTCCTAAAGAAACAAAAAGAATCACAGCAGTTACAATGTATTATATACCTAAATCTAAAATTATGTATTAAAACCAAATGGACTACAACAACCAAAAATAAGTTAAACTAAAATAAAATTTTTCAAATTTATCTAATAATAACATCTTAAAATAACAATCATTAATTGATTCTAAAAACGGCAGCACGTAAGTTGTTTCAAATTTGTGGCGTTTCACTTAAATAAACGTTTCAAGTTACGTGCTTTCACTTTTTTTTTGATACGCTGGCATTTTGTTTCAACAAAAGCGTTTGAAACAGAGTTTTGTGCTTCCACCCCTGATTTCTTACAAAATAAAAATTTTGAACAAATTAAACCTATTTTTATTTCTACCGCTTTCAATAACATTGAATTAAATCAACAAGTTGCACTATTGAACTTTGCTGAATAAATTTGAACCCTATATTTAAGGTGGTGTCGACAGAATCAATTTTTTTATGACTTTCAACTTAATGATAAAAAAAATGATAAAATTTTAATCAATTTCAAATAATTTTAAATAAAAATTCGTTCATCAAACCATAATATAAATGTTTTTTTTCTTTGTTTGCATTCTCCTGTTTGTTTACAAAATTCAAATGTGATGTATCCATAAAAATATGTAATAGTATGCAAAAAAATTTTGTGTAGAATACACTTTTTTTTTGTATGTAGTAGCAACTTTATAGGAAAAAGACCTAAGAGAACATCTTTTTGCCAAGGATTATGGCACTCTCTCAATACTTGTCTAAGGATTATGGATGACTCTCCAAGGAATATGGATATTTCTCCCAGTAATTTATCGTTTTTTCTTTGTCGCACAAATAGTATTTTTGTATCTTCTGCCTATGCTCTAACTTTTGTCCAGTAAATTGCCGTAATGAAAATTAGCCTTTATGTTTAAATCTATTCCGTTAAATTTATATTGGCGTTGTTTGTGTTTAAAAATTTAAAGAAAAATTAAAATGAGTAATTTAGAAAGGTAAATAAAGATAAATAATTTATATAAATATGAAAATTTTTATTTATTATTTTCCGGAAAAAATGTTTCAGCAACAGTAAACAATTAGAAAAATTAATCAATCTAATGGAAGCAACCACAAAAAACTCATTGCAAAAATTATTAGTAGTAAATATAATGCAGCACAAAATAAACCGTCTAAAAACTAAAAAAAATTTTTTGTTTAAATTATTTTTATAATACTGACATTTCTGTTGTCAAAAAATCAAAATTGAAACAACTTGATTCAATTAATTGAAACTAATTCAATTGACTTAGCCGACACCGTGAAATTTTTGAGTGGAATTGAAAAATGTCAAAATCAACCAAGTTGAATTGATTCTCCCGACACCACCTTTAATTTGAAATGACCTTATCTTATATATTTACTATGTGTATTTATTTACTTTTTAAACTTTGTATTTGTGAAAATATGCCAATGGTTGTGTATATATATTAAGTGCTGTGTGCGTTGCTGTGTGCATTGTACGTATATTTTGAAATTTTATTTTTTAGCATATAAATATGTGAGCAAATGTGTTTATAATTTTATTACAAAATGAGTAAATAAAATCTTTTCTGAATAAGTATTCATTAAAAAATTCAAAACCTTGACCATCGTTTATTTTTCTCAGAAATACTTCATACTAAAAAAATTTATATTGTCCCTATCTTTAGAGTAACTGTCCTGCAAATTATGGAATACTACTTTTTATTTTGATTGTGTGCACAAAAATTATGTCAAAAACCTGGAAAATGGCTTGCAATGATCCTTATTAATTTCTCTAACTTATATTCAATCTTTTGAATCGCAAAGTTTATAATTTTAGGGTACAAAAATTTATTTAAAAAAAGTCGTAATTGGGGGAAAAAAATAGTGTCCCTTTTATGGAATATTCAATATTAGGGTTATTTGTACCTAATATGAGATATGCCATATTGAAACCATATATTTTTGTATTAGAATATACCATATTCTTTTTTTTTTTTTTTTTGAGAAACGTAATTCATTAATGTAATTGTAAATATAATTAAATTAATATAAAAGTAAGTAATAGTTCAAATTTAAAAAATAAATAAATAAAAAACTAAACATTAAATACATTTCAGTTTAAAAAACAAAAATTCAGTATAAAAATTACAAATTTTTAATTAAAACAATTACTGCACGACGTGCAAATTAATTGGTCCTTCAAACAATTTTTATGTGTTCAAATTTCTCATTGAAAGCACGCAATCCACACTTCACCATCTTGTACAAATCCAGACAAACAATACAGGATTAATATTTCGATGGATGTTCTGCCAAATCAAAATCCATATTTATGTCATCTGCACTATCGGCGCATTACATTTTCATCGAAAGATGAATCAGTTGTGCTGCAGTTTTTTAAATTTTTTTTCTTATTTTTAAATATTGTGTTTTTTACCTTTTCTGTTTTTATTTTTGCTGTTTTTTGGCTTTTCTTGGAATAAATTAATCCTTTAATTATTTATTGGTTTTTTTTGTTGGTTCTTTAGTGGTCTTAATTAGTAATAATGATTCTATATAAGGTGTAATTGTCAAACATGTAGCTCGTGTTAATTTTCTACCTTTTTGCGATTTCGGCTTAATTCTATTGACTTAGGCTTAGCTTGTGTTAGTGGTGTTTTTGAACGATATGTGCTTGGCCCGGCATGTTTTGTTTTCCAGGTGTTTTGTGGTGCTCTGAATTACATCCATTTCTTTAGAACCAATAAAATCAGCGTCTGTAAATATTTGTGGATTAAAAGGATAAATTCCACAACATTTGAACCCATTCAAAGCTAATTCAGCGGTTTGACATTTTGAAAATGCTTTTGAAAAAATCTCTGCCATATCATAAATGGTAACTTTTCGACCATAGTCTCTTATAGAAATTTTTAAAGCTTCACTATAGTAAGACTTTAATGGTCCCATGAATGCTCGATCTAATGGCTGCACCTTTTCCTTGGAATTTGGTAGCAAGGATATAATTGTAACTAAATTTTTTTTGGCCAAATCAATAAGTTCAATATTCCTTGTACGGTTGAAATGTCTATCTAAAATTAAAAGCACTGGATCTTCTTTTGTTGGATTAGACCATTCAGTGAATAATGTTAATTGTATCCACCCTGAATCCACCATTAATTGTATCCACCATAAATTATAAAATATAGATTTTACATTTATTTCTATGCCGACTTTGTTTGAACTATAAATTCAAATATCAATAAAAAAACTTAGTTTCTTTAATTCCATAATTTTTTTTTTGTATAACAGATGTCACAATCATACTTAAAGGTGCTTATCGTGACCAGCAACTGTCAATCAATTGACTATTGACAAAATTATTCAATTGTCAATTACGTTCGTATCGCGACTTTAAATTGATAAATAATTTTTCTATTGTGAATAGTTGATAAATTGACGTTTATGACTTTTGTTTCTTTTATTGAAAAAAAATTATTAGTGTGTACAAAACAATTATCAACAACAAGAAAAAAGATTAAATAAAATTATTAGAAATCTGAGGATTAAATTAAATTAAATAAATATGTCGTTGGCTTTTTTTTTTGGAAGATGAAAGTGAAGACGATGAAGTGAACGAAATGAGGAAAATTAGGAGAAATATAAGGGATGCTTCAAATCCTTTGGACTTAGATAAACAAACGTAAGTAACATAATATTTTTTAATGGTTTTCCTGCATTCAAATAATTTTAGATTCATCAAAAATTTTCGACTTTCAAAACAAGCGTTTTCTGATTTACTAAAAGTAGAAATCAGATTAAAACCAATTAAATCTTACGGAGCCGTACCGAATATTATTAAATTGACAGCCGCTCTACGATTTTGTGCTCAAGGAAGCTATCAGTTAAGCGTAGGTAATGATTGTAATTTAGGTCTTGGTCAATCAACAGTGTCGGGAACTTTAACTGAAATTTTTAATGTGCTTGAAAATTTTATATGTCCAAAATATATAAAGTTTTCATATAGTACAGAAGAAAAAAGAAGAGTGAAAATGTATTTCTTCCAAAAATGTGGAATTACAAATGTAATAGGATGCGTTGATGGGACAAATATGAAAATAATTGGACCCAGTCAAAATTTACGCCATCTATATTACAACAGAAAAGGCTTCTACAGCATAAATGCTATGATTGTAAGTATATAGGTAGTCATATTAGAAATTGTTGATTTTAAAAAATTTTGAAGTTTTAAGATGTGTGATCATTTAATGTGTATGAGGTACATAAATGCAAAACATCCTGGTGCTTCACATGATTCGAGCATTTGGAACATGTCGCGATTAAAGGGAAAATTGGAAGAAGATTTCAATAACGGTAGAACTGATATTCGAATACTAGGTAAAATAAATTTATATATAAAAAATTAACTTTAAATTTATTTAAGTGAACAAATTTTTATTTTTAGGAGATGGTGCGGGTACCCATTACCATTATCACCATATCGAAACACGGAAGAAGCATCTGTTCAGGCAAAATTTAATTATAAACATGCTCAAGGAAGAAATATTATTGAGCGAACAATAGGTGTATTAAAAAGCAGATTCCGTTGTTTACTTGGCGCACGAGAGTTACATTATACTCCCAAAAAAGCAACGCAAATTATAAACGTGTGCGCGGCTCTGCATAATATATGCATCACATATAAAATTCACAATCCTGAAATTGAAAATGAAGAACAACTTGGGGCAGATATTACAACAAACGAAATGGAAATTCTAAATGAAACTGCAAGCAGTATTTTAGACCAAGGCAGGAGAATTCGGGATGTAATTTGTATGTCTTTTGAATAAAAAAATGTTGTGTAAATTAAAAAAATATATTTGTACTTCAAATGCATTAAAATATAAAAAAAAAGAACCAAACAAATAATTTATGTATTAAAACTTAAAAAAAAAGAGAGCAAAATAAATAATTTACCGCATGTAGCTTAATATTTTTTCTTTTTCTAACTCTAGTATTTGAGATTTTAATTCTAATTTTATTTTCATATTATTTTCCTTATTTTTTATGTAATTTTTGTACGTTTCAAATTTTTCTTTCTTCAAATAATAGTTTTTTCGTTGGTAATGTTCAATATTTCCTAGGGTTTTTTTTATGTTGTCTATTTTTGAATTTAATTGGCTATAAAAAATGCTTTGATCTTTTATCTGTTTTTCAAGCAGAGTGGTCCTCTCTTCTTGTTCCCTTTTTTTACTTTGTGCTTTTATGTTTAAAGGTCCTGGAGTTGGAGATTTTCTACGCGTGGAAGGTCCAGGAATTAGAGATTCCCTACGCGTGGTAGATCCTGGTATTGAGGATTCCCTTATGTTATTTTCAATTTTCGTATTTTGATTTTCAAGCCCAGAGTCACGGCCAGATGGATCTACACAAATATCGAGTTGTAGTATTTCAATTATACTTTCCTCCACATCTGTGAAATTTTGAGTATTGTTTGGACCTCCCCCAGTGGCTGTCAATTCAGTTTTATTTTGAACTTTCTTTTTTTTGGTTTTACATTTGAGATCAGTCCAAACCTAAATTTTAAACGATAATTGAAATAACTGAAAATGCGAAATTAAACCTACTGTGCTATTTAGTTCCTTAGCAATTTCCTGCCATCTGCTTCTAGCTGCGACTTTTGTACACATCCCTCTTACAATATCCAGATTTTCTTCCATTAACTCTGTGAGTCTGGCTATTTTCCTTTTGTTACTGACAACCTTAGACCTTGTATATTTTATTGTATATTTATATATGTATTAATATGTTAGTTATTACGAAAAATTTTTAATAACAAAATAACAATTTTTTAATAAATACTTACATTTTATAGATTAAATAAATAAACTGATTATAATATATATACCTACCATGAATTTTGACACTGCAAAATAAATAAACTAAGTAACTGATGGTAATTAATAAAGTTGGGTTGCTCAATTTAAAATGGAGCAAGATGTAAAAGACATAAAACAAAACCTTTTTAAAAATATAAAATACGCTTTTTAATCGAAATATTTTAAGTTTTTTAATAAAAACAAGTATAAATAAGTTATATAATAATTTTGAAAACACATTCCTAACTGCTAAAAAATATTGAACCTAGCTGAATCAATTACAAATTTTCCATTGACAAAAACTATCAAAAATATTGTTTGAAAAAATTTTCCCGATACCAATTTTTAGTTGCTATTGACACAGTTCACAATATGTCAATTATTGATTGATAATTGCTAGTAACGATACAAAATTAAAAAATTGATTGATGGCTGTCAATTTGCTATTGACAATTGATGTTCCCGATAAGCACCAAAAATATATTGCGGTATTCTTATAGGGAATACCGCATAATTCCTTAGTAATTTTTACTGTGTATAGTACATAAATAAGACCAACATACAAAAAATAAATAAATTACATATTAGTGTTTTAACTGCGAAAGGTAATTTTTCTTTTTAAAGAATTGTGCTTCGCAAAATTTTATTTTATCCTTTTACGAACAAAATTCCAAGTGCTTGAAGTACTTGTAAAATACGATCCCATATACCGCAAATATTATCAGCTTTTAAAGCTAGTGCCAAAATCGGTTTATAACACAAAAAAAAAGATAAAAACTACAGCCTACCAAAGATCATCAAGATCAGGTCCCATGCAACCACGGAAGGGAGTACAAGACGTTTACAAAAAATGTGATGTTCCATTGAGCCAAAGGCATCACGCCGTACCATTCATAGACATTTTAAGTTTTTTTTTAGTTATTTAATGTTCTTTACACCTATGAAATAGGAAAAGGGTATATTAACTTTGGTATAGTGTTTGTCAGCACCTAAAGAAACGAGCTAGATATGGAAAAGTATATATATTTGTGATGATCAGCGTAATCTCTTGCGTCGATATAGCCAAGTCCGTCCGTCCGTGAGTTCGTAGGCACGATAACTCAAAAAATAATGAAGCTATCTTGATGAAATTTTAACTGTAGGTTACTAGGACTGAAAGTACGGTAGGGATTGCATATGAGCGAAATCGGCCCATGGATTCGGATTCTGAATCTTTTAATCGGTCTAAGGGCTAATGAAAATATATAAAAAATCACGATAACTCAACAACTAATGACGCTATCTTCATCAAATTTATGCTGCAGGTTACTAGTAATGAAACTACGACGGGGATTGCGTACGGTCGGGATTTGACCATGGGTCGAAACCTAGAACTTTTTGATCGAATTTAGGCCAAACAAGCATAACTCCGAAACCAATGAAGACAGAACCTCCAAATTTGGTATCAGGTTGCCCCTTTCTATTTCCTTAGTGTCCTTTAAATTTGGGACCATTAGGTAGTGGGTCGGGGACCAGCCACACAGTTCCGAAGGCCATTAAAGCATTTTTTTGAAATTAATAAAGATAGTAACTTGAAACAAATGTAAAAGCTTCAAATTTGGCACATGGGTGTGCTTTACTATTTACTGCGCTGCCCCCTAATTTGGGATCAATTGGAGTGGTGGTTCAATACCTCTCTTAGACTCCTCAAGGTTTAAAAGCTTATCATTAAAATTAATAAAAATAGTAACTTAAAATTAAGATAGAACGTTAAAAAAATAGCAGTTAACAAGCGTTAACTACTATTGAAAGTATGACTGGGACTGCATATGGGCGAAATTGTACCATGGTTTAGGTTCATATATCTTAAAAACACCATAACTCAAAAACAAATGACGCTATTTTGATGAAATTTGCTAAGTTACTAGTAATGAAAGTACCGCGGGAATTGGTTCTGTTCGAATTCGGATTCTGGAAGCTTTTGATCTAATTGAGGCCAAACAAGTATAATTTCGAAACCTAAGAAGATATTTCCTAGGTGTCGAAAATTAGACTTAATTGTAGTGGTGGTTCAGGTGCTTCCTAAGAAATCCCAAAATTAAAAAGCTTATCTTCGAAATTCACTCCTTTAGAAGTTATGATGCCATAACTGTTTTTTAACCATAATTTAGTTTTATTTCGATAAAACTGGAACCAAATAAGATAGAAAAAAATTAGGTATGCCAATATCCAGCTTATTAAATGAATGACTTATGCCAAATGAAAAACAAAACAGTTTGAATAAATTATTTAAAAAACAGCTAAATTTTGATAGATTTTTAATTAAAAAACATGTAATGAAAAGTAAGAAGTCAACCGAATTAGTAAAACCCTTCACGTAAATGGTTCAAATTTAATTAGTTGTCCATAAGTCGTTTTAAAACTATAAAAGCTTTTATTAGTTTGATCGTAATACATATCCGATTTACTTTTCCTTGAAATATGACCTGATTCAGGTTACAGGTATGAAAAAGATTAAATTCGGACTGAAATATTCGGAATATTCTATATTCGGATAGAATTGGTTAATTCTCATCTTCTATTTTGAGCACCATACCAATGTTAATATACCCTTGTAGAATATAACAAGTAACATATGCTCAAGAACAGGTAAGCAGACGTGTTTATATTGAGGAAATACATAACTAAACTATCATAATGTTTCATCACTTGATATTCCAACATTTAATGATGATTTATATACGGCTGGGTGGTACAGTGGTTAGAGTGCCGACCTTTCATGCAAAAGACCTGGAAATGCGAAAGACCTTCTGAATTTGGACTCAGCTCGAATCAGCTACCATTCGCCATTGGGTTGAAATTAATGGCATAAACAATAATTATATAGCTTTAATAAAAAATACATTAATATGAACATATAAATTAATTGAATAATATAACTCACAGATATAGAATACCATATAACTAAAATATAATATGTATCAAATATAATATGACCCCCTGTTCCAACATGTACCTATGGTATAGAAAGGCTTTTATTAGCGTAACAGTAGAACAGCCAGCGCTTATAAAAAAACACTGACACAAATAATTTAGAGCAAAACACTGATACATCTGCTAATTGTTCAAAAACATTTAATCTGTCCGAATACCACATCAACATTCAAACAAGCCTTGATCCTGACACAAGAAATGGTGCGAAAACTCTACTATTACATATTTATTGTAATAAAAATTGCATTAGTCAAAAATATCCCTACGAGAAATCTATCAAAAAAGCAAGTTTTATACCGGCAAAGTAGGAAAGTCATATAAATGAATATGTTTTTCGAAAAAATTCCAAAATGGTGGATTCATACGCCGACATTATGTTATATATTCGGAAAGTAACAAATCAATCTATTGTCCTTGTCGATTATTACCTTTAAGAGCAAAAACTCAAATCATTTGAAACTTCGGTATTGGAATTGCCGAATTTGACTGTTTTCAGAAGCGCACTTTGCAAAATATGAAAATTAAGAACATCAACGAACCAGCACATTTTATACCTTGTGCAGCACACTCAATGAACTTTATTGGGAAATTTGCTTTAAAACAAATATCAGAAAATGAAACTGTATCTTCTCAAGTTAGAAGTCAAACTCAAAATATTAATAACTTTGGAAAAATTACATTTTGGATTGGATTCTTTAAAAACCCTTGTTTTTTTTTATCATCTGTTTTTCATCTGCATCTTGCATAAAAACAAAGTTGTGAAAATTTCAGACAATAAACATTAATTCTCTCTATACTCGCAGGTTCTCAGATCCCCCAAACCAACAACACATAATCGCAACCGCAATTGTCGTCAAGCCAAACAAGCAGAACATGCCGTCAACCTTAAGGCAAATCACAGAGAAGGTAAATTGGGTCAAACTCAAAATAGCAATACAGCGAGCTAAAACTCTAAATAGGCGTTTTGATCAAACAAGGAATCGTGAACATCTTGCAATGTTAAAAACTGAGATTTCCAGTGTTATGGGTTCTGCCCATACTAACAGATTATGCTAATGAAGTTAGGTAGTTCATTTCAAAGAAGATGTTACTGAATGCAGTCAGACTACAATTAAAAAATTAGTAGACAGATACATTAACATCGGTTGGAGAGAAAACTTTGTTTATGAACATGTATATAATCCTTGATATGGCAAATGCAGCGATTATGGTAATTTTAGAGAACAATGTACCAGGTAATTAAAGTGCAGTAAATACCGTACAATAAATACGAAAAAAAACGCGCCATATCCTTTACCTCTTTGGTGGTGTGGAAAATAGAATAAATTTATTTATTAGGGTGTTCCACATAAGAACCAATTCGTTATAGAACTAGTAAGGGGTTTTTAGAAAAATTTCATAAAAAAATCTATAACTTTTGAACTGACTGGCAATGGGATAAGTAGTATATTTTTTTGTAAAGTGAACTACGAGCTTTAAGTTTTTTCATATCATATGAAAATATGTTGCATGTGAACATTATTAGTATAAAAAACAATAACAATTGCAAGATTTGAGGTGATTTACAAAAAACAAATTTATATTAAACTCAATTTTCTTTTGAAACACCCGATATTTTGGGTACATGGAAAAGCATATTTGAAAATAATGTTATATTTTGAGCTCTTCAATTCTGTACTTAATAATTTTTTCTTATCTCTCACCGTTTTCGAGATATAAAGAATAGAAAAATGTGTTACAATGGGTAAGAATTTTAAATTTTAAATTAGAATTAGCGAATTTTAAAATACATTGATTGCTTGTCAGTAATTAGCACTTATTAAAAAAATTTTAAAATTAATGCGTGATGGGTATGAATGAGTGAGTGAGTGAGTGAGAGAGTGAATCTTCGGCTCTCAATAATCTTCTTTAAGCTGAGTGATTGAGAATGTTGAGACAAACAAAAAATTGTTCTGGAAGAAAGGGTCTAATTTTAACGGTTTCTCAGATAACTCATTCATTATTCAACATTATTCGTATAAATAAAATCATATCTTTTTCCGTATACCACCTAAGACGATAACATTTTAAATATTAGAATTATTTGCTAACATTTTAAATATTAAAATTTTCAAAACCGTATAAGTTATTAAATTAAGTGTAATAACAAAAATTAAAGCTGAGAAAAATATTTTATATATTTTTATGTAAGTACCTATATAATTTAAAAACGTTAAGAATGTTAGCATTTATCTTTACCGTTTCTATAATTTTTTAATTCAACAAAATATTTTTTGTTTCAGATTTTCTTTTAAACATTTCCACATTTTCCTTTCTAAAATTACAAAAACAGCACACAATCATTCATAAAAAACCTTTTTGTGAAATAAAAAAAAAATCTATTAAACTTCATTCAACAATAATATTTAATAGCATGTATACATATCGCATTCATATACATGCTTACAAAAACAAATACAAATAAAAAATTCTTTCTCAAAGTACCTTCTTTAAATCTTTATCTAAAAACCTTTTTGTGAAGTAAAAAAAAAATCTATTAAACTTCATTCAACAATAATATTATTTAATAGCATGTAATGTATACATATCGCATTCATATACATGCTTACAAAAAAAAATGCAAATAAAAAATTCTTTCTCAAATTATCTTCTTTAAATCTTTATACTATAGTTAATCGACAGTCACGTGACTTATTTATATTTTTAACTCTCTTAAAAGCTTTTTTAATTTTTAACGTGTATGAATGTATGATGATATTAATCATTAGACCCATATTAGGGTTTTATTTTTAAAAAAATTTTTTATATGAGAGTGCACATCTAGTTGTATTCATTATCTTTGCTATTACTTACAACTTTTGCCCTTAAATATTTCAAACATTTCTTTTTAAATTTTTGAAAATTATATCTTTAAAATTTACTTACATTTTCTCTTTTTTTAATCGGAAATAAAAATTTTTTCTTTTTATTGGCAAGAAATTTCTGGCCGATTCAAAAATAATAAAACTGAAAATTTATGAAATTCATAATAACTGTTTCCCCGACTACAATATAAAAATATGATAAAAAAAGCTTTTTTCGACCTAACATAAAAATTTCCGATGTTTCTAACATAACGTACAATATTTCAGGCCATGACACTCAGAGAAAAAAAGATGTCTCGACGGCTGATTTAAGACGTAGTCTTATGGGAATAGGGAGCTTTATCTCGACGGCTGATTTTAAAATTATAATAACTCACAAATTTGCAACTTTTTTAATTTCGTTCGAAGATGACCGTAAAATTCAGTCTTTTAAAATTTTTATAACATATTCAAATATAAAAAATTTTAATATTTTAATTCAGAAATTCTTTTTTGAAAAAATAACTTCCATATATTTTACTTTTTTTAAAAGCTTCTTACTAAGCTTTCAATGAGAGTGATAATTTTATTAATATTCTACAGTGTTGGCAATAAATAAATCGACAAAACTAGTTTAAATAAAAATATTGAAATGAAAAATAACACAGCAAATTAAATTTAAAAAACCAAAAAAGAGTTTATATAAAAATAATATTGTGAAATAAATTGTATATAAAAAATATTTTTATCTGTAAATAATATAAAATACGATATTAAAGTTTTTCGCTGAGACAAAAAGGCTAGTTTTATATAATTCGATAAAATATTTTTAAAAGTTTTGGCTGGTCTTTTTGCAAGGCCTGAGAAGCATGCAACTTGCAAACTATTATCAATTATAACTCCATACTTAATTTCACATCCGAAATAGTTAACATTTTTCAAAAAATATAAAATGACATTATTCGCATTCTTATAAACCAGCCATTCTTATTTATTATACAGCAAGACCTGCCAATCAGGTCCGTAATTTTTAAAAAAGCGCTTATCCGTAATTTTGGAAATTTAAAATATGAAACTTTAATCGAGCAAGAATCATAATTTAACAGCCAGAAACAGAACATTTTAAAATCATAATTTATTAAAAAATTGCAAAATGTTAATCTTAATATACTTAAAAAATTTAATTTAAAATTTTAAAAAGAGCTTTAAAAAACTATCTATTAAAGTACGGCTATTTTTTGCACCCACTTTTTTTTTTTCACTGTTTAAAACTGTATACAAATAAATAAATATTGCCTACCTGGCCTGAAAATATTGTACGTTATGGTTTCTAACAGAACGTACAATATTTTCAGGCCATGACATAAAATTATTTGAATGTATTAGTGAATACATTCAAACAAAATGAGAGTGAGTCTCGAAAAAAAATTTTTTTTTTGTTTTGTAATTTTTTAGAAAAAAATAAAAATTTTTATGATTTTAACCATATTTTCTTTTAGACTTTTCTTTATTAAATATTTCCCTAAACACTCTGAATTTTACATAAAAATAAAATTTGGAGTTTTTTTTAAAACATATCAAAAATTCAGCTATGAACTCAAAATTTTTAATATGTTTTCCTAAAAAAATATTTTTCAATTTTTTCCGTGCATTTCATAACGTAGCCATTTTGATACTGTAATGAAAGTACACAAGAGTAAAAATTTTAAATAATTTTAGAAAACCTAACCTAACTTCAAAAGCTTTATAATAATCTGTGATGTAATTTTGGTAGGTAAATTGGTTTTAATATCGAGTTTTTATATTTTTAATTTTAATAAAAATATATAAATTATATATCAAAATAAACTTTGAAGTTTTCTCTTTATGCTCAAAACAAAATTAAATTTCAAATCGTATTTTTCAGCATAAAATTAAAGAATTCAAAATTTTATACAGTTCTTAGCATCATTCAACCATATTTCTGGGTAGGCAATATTTATTTGTTTGTATACAGTTTTAAACAGTAAAAAAAAAAAAGTGCGTGCAAAAAATAGCCGTACTTTAATAGATAGTTTTTTAAAGCTCTTTTTAAAATTTTAAATTAAATTTTTTAAGTATATTAAGATTAACATTTTGCAATTTTTTAATAAATTATAATTTTAAAATGTTCTGTTTCTGGCTGTTAAATTATGATTCTTGCTCGATTAAAGTTTCATATTTTAAATTTCCAAAATTACGGATAAGCGCTTTTTTAAAAATTACGGACCTGATTGGCAGGTCTTGTTGGTTAATAAATAAGAATGGCTGGTTTATAAGAATGCGAATAATGTCATTTTATATTTTTTGAAAAATGTTAACTATTTCGGATGTGAAATTAAGTATGGAGTTATAATTGATAATAGTTTGCAAGTTGCATGCTTCTCAGGCCTTGCAAAAAAACCAGCCAAAACTTTTAAAAATATTTTATCGAATTATATGAAACTAGCCTTTTTGTCTCAGCGAAAAACTTTAATATCGTATTTTATATTATTTACAGATAAAAATATTTTTTATGTGTTACTTTCCAATTCAATATTTTTATTTAAACTAGTTTTGTCGATTTATGTATTGCCAACACTGTAGAATATTAATAAAATTATCACTCTCATTGAAAGCTTAGTAAGAAGCTTTTAAAAAAAGTAAAATATATGGAAGTTATTTTTTCAAAAAAGAATTTCTGAATTAAAATATTAAAATTTTTTATATTTGAATATGTTATAAAAATTTTAAAAGACTGAATTTTACGGTCGTCTTTGAACGAAATTAAAAAAGTTGCAAATTTGTGAGTTATTATAATTTTAGAATCAGCCGTCGAGATAAAGCTCCCTATTCCCATAAGACTACGTGTTAAATCAGCCGTCGAGACATCTTTTTTTCTCTGAGTGTCATGGCCTGAAAATATTGTACGTTCTGCTTTTTACGATAAAATATCGTTTACCGGCGATACCGATGTTTGTAATAAGGCCGAATATTTTATAATTTTACCTTTTTTTATTTTCATTTATTTATAATTCAAAATATAAAAAAAAAACTCAATATAAAAAATAAAAAATATACGTGTAGAATTTGCAATCCTTGGTCAAAATTGGAAACATTTTTTGCAGAAATGAAATAAACTTAGGTTTACTACTGAAAATATTGAAATGCTTTACATTACCAATATTCTTGTATGGATCCAAGACTTGGCCATTAAGAGAGGCTCTATGGTTGTAGAGAAGAATTCTAAAAATTTGTGATGGAATAAACAACCAAGAATTACAGCGTAGGATGAAAATAAAAATTAACCATTCGCGAAATACAGACTACAAGTAGTCGGCCCGAAACACATAAGAAGCACCAAAGTTCGTAAATCAAGTACATACAAAACTTCGACGTAAGAAGTTTTGCAAAAATACAAAAGTACAAAAAAAATCTATTGATTGTTACCAGCATCAGATAAAAAGAAGAAAAGCCTCACTGATGTAACAGGCAAGCATTTGGCTTATTAATTGAAAAAAAATTATTCTTTTAAAAATCCCTTTGGTGAACATATAAATATTTGTAAAAAAAAAATATATAATATAAACTAAAAAAACATGTAAATAATAAAATATATGATATAAACTAAATAATAATGTTACTTATAAAAAGTATTATATCTGCAACACCTGAAAAGAAATGCATGCTTAGTCCTTTCTCACATTGGATTATGCAAGGGGTTGTATATAAATAAATAAAAATAAAAAAATTGTTTTACATATTATATGATCCGCCTAGTTCACTGAAACATGTTATAAAGATTAAATATGTTTCAGCAATTAATAATTAGATTTAATAATTGAAATAATTTAAATTATAAGTTATTAGTTTAATAATTTTATTACTAGTTAAGTGTTAGTTATATTACATTTTAATTACTAATAGTATTAATAACTTACTCTCATTTTTTCTAAACTAAGTTAACAATCATAGTTCACTAAGTTAACAATATTGACTAATGCTTGAATTGAACAATTTCTGATACAATTTAATTTGAATTACAACAACTAGTGTACGGGAAGGTTGTGAAATTAATTAATCTAATTCGTACAAGCGACTTAAACCATAGACAATTTAAAGAATTTCTTAATGAAATCGCATGCGAATACGACGATGTTTTGTACTTCTATTAAGTCCGATCGCTAAGTAGAGGTAAGGTTCTGAAACGATTTCTTCTCTTGATTGAAGAAATTAAAATACTTTTGATTGAAAAAAGTCCGATACCAATAGATGTTTTGGAAGAATCGAAATGAATCCGTGACTTCACCTTTTTTAACAGATATATGCATATTTAAATGATTTGAATCAAAAACAAGGAAAAATTACAAAATCGTAATACGAATTGAAGTTAGTATGCTCTTTATTTTAAACAACTTCAACAATCTTTCAAGGACAAATTTATTCAATCCATTATTTCACAATATTTTCAAATACAAATCTAACCTGCCATGGTTTACTAAAAATGTTAAAAAATTAAAAAATAGAAAAAAAACTTTACGTAAATTTATTAAGAGCAATTTTAAGTTAGGTTTTATTATACTTTGCACAAGAGAATTTGAAGATCCTTTTGTATTAAAATCTCTTTACACCTGCTTAGTTAAACCGAATTTAAAATAAGCTAGTCAAGTATGGTGCCCATTTTATTGTGTTCCATATAAGCAGAATTGAATTGGTTAAAAAAATCAAAATCTTAGATTTGCTTTACGCCTTCTTCCTTGGGAAGACCCTTGAATAATAATTAATACCCAATTAATACGCTAAAAAGATACGAATATTTTTTAAGAAAGAATTATAAAACTACATGGAGAACTAATACTACATAAATTTTTTTTTTCAAAATATCAATCCGGATTCAGGAAAAAATTTTAATTCGAATTAGCAGTCAACTATGTTATAAACAGATGGAAAAAGAGGGATAAGAAAAATAAGATTATGACATTAATTAAGATTTTAAAAGGGCCTTTGACAGAAAGATACTTAATATTTAAAATAATGAAATAAAACATAGAAAAAGTAATTTGTAAACATTTAAAGTTCAAAGAGCACGTTGACTACCTAATGCAAAACTTAAAAAAATAACAAAATAAAGCAATGCGATCAATTTTAAAATACAAATGGTACACGTCTATAGCCTTTATGTTAGATTCGTTGAATTGATTAAATATAAAGTAAAGGGTGAAATTGAACACGCTAATATCGCCACAAAAAATTAGAATGGAAAAACACCGGAATACTTGTGAACAAATGAAATATGTGGAGATATTCGACTGTAGCATCCCAGAAATGCTGACAATTTTAGACTAAAATGACGAAGAGTATAATAGAGTAGACTGTGTTAACTCTGTGATACTGTATGACCGTAACAGAAACATTATATCATCCGGTTAATTACTATTGGCAAAATTTCAAACATTCAGCTTTATTAGGTGTAGAGTAATGCTCATATAAAAGTAGGAGTTGTATGGCAGCTACTCGAACACACTGCAGTAGACCAAACAAATTTTGCAGAAACTTTGGCGATAAAATTAAACTACTTTTGGCAAAATTTCAGATAGCCAACTTCAATAGGTATAGAGTAATGCTCATATAAAAAACGAAGTTGTATGGCAGCTACTCGAACCCGTGGAGCAAAATGACTGGATTTAAAAAGCGATGACGACTATTGAAAAAAAAATTAATTTGTGAAAATTTCAAAATCCTAGGTCTTTTATTTTTTGAGTTATCGCGCGGACAGACGGACATACATAGCTAAATCGATTTATTTTTCGATTCTGATCCGATCCATTCACTTGAGTCTATATCTAACCCTCCTCCTTCTCCGCGTCCCAAACGTAATGGCAAATTTAGTATACCCTTTGACTTATAGTTATACGGGTATAAAGAGCGACAAGTATGCAAAGTTAACTATTCTAAAAAGGACTTCTTCTCTTTAGCTGCTTATCCACTACTGGATGTCTGCGATCACATTTCTGAAGCTCTCTCTATCTTGTGCTGCGTGCATTAATTCTCCCACCGTTTGGAGGCCCGTCCATTGTCTGATGTTTCTAAGCCACGACATTTGCTTTCTGCCGACACGTCTTCTGCCTTCAATTTTACCTTGCAGAACCAGTTGTAGAATATAATATTTGCCATTGCGCATTATATGACATAGATAAGATGTTTTCCTACGCTTGATTGTTAATAACAACTCACGGTCTCTATTTATTCTACTTAGAACCTCACTATTGCTCACTCGATCTATCCATGATATTTTCAATATTCTACGGTATATCCACATTTCAAATGCTTCAAGCTTATTGATGGTCGCTATTTTTAGAGTCCACGCTACCATACCATAGAGGAGTATGGACCACACGTAGCATTTAACAAACCGGATTTTTGTTTCGAGATTGATATCACGGTTGCATAAAACTTTTTTATATTTTACAAAACTGCTACGAGCATATTCCATTCGGCATTTTATTTCCATATCTGAGTTCCAGTTTTCATTTAGCCAACATCCTAGATATTTAAAACTTGAAACTCGTTCAATTATGGTGCCATTTATGGTTAATGTTGCGTTGTTGAATGTGTTGGTTCTAGAAATAACCATAAACTTGGTTTTAGCGATATTAATATTTAAGCCGAAAAGTCTGCTGCGGTCGCTTACTGAATTTATAAGTTCTTGAAGTTCAGTTATATTATCGGTAATTAATGTTGAATCATCTGCGTATCGTATGTTGTTGATATTAACCCCATTTACTTTTATTCCAATATTTGTGTTATGTACTGTTTCCTCAAATATAGCCTCGGAGTACAAATTAAAAAGTAAGGGTGACAATACACAGCCTTGCCGTACTCCTCTTCTAATTTCAACGTCTTTTGTAATGAAGTTTTCTGGAACTACATAGGCTTTTTGGTTCCAATACAAGTTCTTGATACACTGAATTTCTTTTTGATCTATATTAATTTTACTCAAAACCTCCATAAGTTTATTATGTTGAACGCGGTCAAAAGCTTTTTCATAGTCTATGAAACAGAGAAAAATATCCATATGAACGTCTCGGCAGTTTTGAACCAAAACTTGGAGGCCGAAGAGAGCTTCTCGAGTACCAAGACCTGCTCTAAAGCCGAATTGTGTATTACTAGTTGTACTTTCACATTTCTTGTAGATTCGGAAATGAATAATTTTTAAAAAGATCTTTAATGCATGGCTCATTAAGCTTATAAGCCGATGGTCACTACACTTTTTTGCATTTACTTTTTTAGGCAGCGTAATAAATGTTGATTTAAGCCATTCTTCTGGGTATATTCCCGTATCATAGATTTGGTTAAAAATTCTTCTAAGATGGTTAAATTGTCATCATCAATTAATTTAAGAATTTCTGCGGGTAATTCATCAGGGCCAGTAGCTTTATTATTTTTTGCTGTTGTAATAGCTTTCCTGATCTCATCTTTTGTTATCGGCGGACCTGAGAGTGTTGCTTGTGGTAGAGTGTGGACTTCGGTTCTATTTAGATCATTGAATAACTCTGCTATGTATTCTTCCCAAACTTGTTTTTTTTTGTCTGGATTTTGTCTGGATTATTTGGTTATTTCTGTCAACTAGATTCGAATATATTTGCTTACGATGAACTCCAGCAGCTTCCTTAAGTTTAAGGAAGTTTTGTAAATTTTCAATTTCTTGACATTGTGAGTTTAGCCACTGTGTTTTTGCTGCTTTAATTTTTGATCTTATTATGTTTTGCAGGCGCTTATAGTGGTCACCATTTCCGGTGTTTTTATAGAAACGTCTCTGATTCATTAAATCTAAAATCTCATTTGTCATCCACTTCTGCTTCGGTGTATATGTTCGTGGTCCCAGCTTGGTTGAAGCTACATTTTTTATTGTGTTCTTCACTCGGTTCCACAATTCATGTCCACCAACATTTTTCACGTTGTTTTTTCTGATGAGAGATGTGATTTGATTATTAAGTTCTTCTGCAATTACAGTTTTGCTAGAGTTATCCATTAATTTTCCTAGATCTAAATGTTTTTTCCGTGTTGATTTTTTCGCTACAGCTAGTTTGGTTTTGACTTGCGATAGCAGTAAGTTGTGGTCTGATGGGACGTCGGCACCTGGATACGTTGAAACTCTTGACACTGATGTACTGTATCGTTTATTTATTAAAATAAAATCGATTTGGTTTCGGATTATGTTTTGATCGTTATCTTGTGGGGATTTCCATGTGTATAATCGGCGAGGTGGTAAAGAAAACCATGTATTCATGGCTTTAAGTTCTTGCTCTGTACAAAATTGAACTAGTCTGTCACCACTCGGGTTTCTGGTGCCTAAACCATGGGGTCCAACAATATTTTCTACTTTACCACTTCCTATTTTGGCATTGAAGTCTCCCATAACGATGTTAATCTCATGCCTTTTTGTTTGTTTCATAAGTTCCTCGATTTCACAATAAAAAGATTCAACGTCTTCATCAGATTTATCTGTCGTTGGTGCATATACTTGAATTATATTCAGGTTTACGGGCTTTGCACATATTTTAATCATCATAGTTCTATCCGAGTTGGGTATGAAGCCAATTATGCTTTTTTCTATTTCATCAGAAATAATTATACCGACTCCATTTCTATGATCTTAGTTTTGATTTCCGGAGTAATATATTGTTCCACCTGTTGTTTTACATTTCCCGGAATCTGGCCACCATGTTTCCGATAAACCAAGTATACTTATTTGCAATCTACTCATTTCTTGTATAGTGTTTGCTAGTTTACCACTTTCGTAAAGACTACGTACATTCCAAGTACCTATTTTTAGTTTTCTTTTTGTTTTACCTCCGGGGATTCTTAGCACTCTCGTAATGCCGGAGACTGAGGGCCTTATTTCTGGTTGTACTTGCATAATGTGATTTTCTTAAAAAGGACTGCGGTTATTTAATATGCTGCCGAATAACACGAAGCCTGAAACACTTATTAATGCCTTTAAAAAAAATTATATTTTCATAAAAAATAATATAATTCAAACTATGTAAATGTATAGAAAATACGAATAAGAAAGTTTTACATAAAATAAAATTAATACTTCTAAATAAAAAAAAATGGAAAAACATTAAAAAAACATTATGTGAATATTATAAATGAAAAACGTTGTTAAATATCACTCATAAAATATTTTCCAACATACTATGCGAAAACCTGAAGCCCCATTGCGATGCTGTGATAGAAAATCCTCAGTGCGGCTTCCGACTTTTGAAATCTCTACCGACCAGATTTTTTCCCTACGCCAAATTCTGGAGAAAACTTGACTATACAAAATTGAAATCAACACGTCTTTATCTGATAAATTTTAAGCATACTTTGAATTCAGGCGAGGTTATGGGCTGTCCTATAACTTTTTCAAATTTGATGGGACGAACACGCTGTTCATTTACTGAAGTCTTCCCCCACGACTCAAGTTTACGAATCCCATCAACATCTTATTGGTTCGTATATATAACTTTGAGGTAGTTAGAGAATTTATCCAATATTAACATCGAAATTTATTTAAATCTAGAAATAAGACGAAGAATAACCATGGCAAATCTTTGTTACTTCAGTTTGTTAAAAGAGGATGGTTCAAAACTCTTATCACGAAATATTAGAGTGCAACAGTACAAAAACGCTCAAACTTTCAGTTTTTGTGTATGGTTCAGAATCATGGGCATTCCGAAAAAGTAATTGAGCTAGCATTAGATATTTTTGAATGAAAAATTCTACCTAGAAAATATGATCCTGTAAAAGATGGCGCGATATGGCGGAGAAGATATAATGCCGAACTCTATGAACTGTATGACGTTGCTGTATTTAATATCAACCGATTCAACAGTTAAGAGAATATTTTGAACCACACCTCAAGGAAAGCGACGTCTAGGAAGACGAAACCTCCATTGAAAAGATGAGACATCGGCAACTTACTACAATATCACATCACCAATTGAAGGAAATTTGAATAAAACAGAGAGGAGTGGAAGAAAATAGTACATCAGACACAGAACTTTCATGGTTTGTAATGCATAAAAACTAAGTTCGAAATATCAATATTGGAGTTACAGAGGGTAAGACCTAAACTTGAACTTATTGATATTTGGTGTAACGAATATTTGGTGAAATAAATTTAAAGACGGAGACTATGAATTTCTATATGTGTTGTTCTCCTAGTTGAAATATTTGCATATTTAACATAAAATTCTGCATTGTTCTAATAAGTCGCTTTATCCAGAAGCTTGATTTTAATTTTTATTTCTCAATTTTTTTTTTGTTTTAATAACAAAAGAATGTTACTTGGTCTATTTATTTAAAAATTTATTTAATTTAAAAAAAAAATGTTATTGAAACTTTCAATACAATTTACCAGGAGTATTCATTTTCAGCTCTTTTACTCATTATATTCTGCACCAAACTGAATGGGTCCATTCATTTAAATTAAGTTTTTCAAAACTTATATTTTTAATTTCAGTAACACGTTAAAGTGAACTTCCTTCTTGTCTGAACAAAATTTGATCAAATTTATTTTCTGTTAGTTTAATATTCTGTTTTGCAATAACTTTTTATAATTTTTTTGTTTTAAAAAATTACAGCTTAAAAGTAAATGTATTTAATTTAATCTTAAATTAACAACAAAGTTTAAAATATGCTAGATTAATTATAATTTAAAAGAATTTAACTATTATATATATTAAATATAAATTTAATATAAAATTAAATTTTGCGATGTACATATTTATATTGGATTTTCTTATAAAAATGTGAAAATCAAAATTGTTTATATAAAAATTTAACTAACCTTTCCTTCATCGACCATATTCTATTATTTCTGTATTCGGAGAAATCCAAAAATTTGAACTTTTTTTTAAATAATAATGCGATTTACTACTTAATATATATCTGAAAAATGGTAAATAAAAATTAAATTAGTTTAAACATTTTCATTTGTAACTTTTGTGAAAAATGACATATGATAAAATTGTTACTTTAAGTAAAATATTTAAAATTATTATAAATTCGCTACATTTATGCAGACATACATATATCTAAATTGAATAACTTATCAAAGTCATTTCTTTGTTGTAATCATTTTAGAAAAGTTAAGTGATAATGAAGTGCATATTTTTTCAAATATACATACATAGTTAATCTAGAATTGCAATATTTTTATTTTAAATACTTCAAGTTCAATTTTAAATACTTTAAAATCTAAACAATACAGAAGCTGTGTATTGAACTTTTTTTTTGATTTAAATATTTCGATTCTTAATATTTCATTTTCGTAATCAAGTCAAGATACATTTGTAAATTGTAATAATATTGAAGATAAAATTACAAACATGTTATTGTATTTTTTTTACTAATTGAGTGCGTCAAATCATTTCAGTTGCAAAATTAAAATATATTTCAAAACAAGTTAAATATTAAATTTGTTTTGCTTATTTTTACATTTCTAATAGGCACTTCTCTAGTTTTAAATAAATAAACTGTAAATTTTTCAATTTAATTGACTTTTGAGCATCAGTTATTACACCCTTACTTCATCCACTTGACTAAAATGGCCGTCAAAGTTTTCAATTCTATAATTGTAATTGTTTTTTTTTTAAATTTTGACCAATTATGCTTTTACATTTTCGACAATTAATTTTAATGTTTTTATATTTTATATACTTACAATATTTTTTAATTAATTTGTTTTTAGTTTCTAAGAGAAAGTAAACAATCAAAAAATATCATAACACTCCTCCTCGCAAAAACAGATTTTTTCGCCGAAAACGTCAATTAAATTAAATATGAACTAAAAATAAAGGTGGAAAACTGGAAATCAAATCTCCAATAAACCAAATGTCCAATGCCAATCTCCATACGACTAGTGACTTCGAATTACAAATTACGACTTACGTTACGATAATGGCCTCACATAAAAACAAAACTCACCACTTAATTTATTTTAATTTTTCATAATTGTTCAAAACAGAATCATTTTGACACAGATGACGGCAACGGCAATCCGTTATTTGAATAGGATAATGTCGAAAACAGTTTCTACCTTATATTACAAAAACCATAAACAATTAGGTAAATTACGTCATGGAAGCAATTTTAAATATTGCACAAATAGTTTCGACTGTTGCAATTATTACTGAAATCCAAAATAAATTAAACGATGATGGTGGGTAAGAGAAATTAATGCAAATCATGAAAATAGATTTTCTAACAAAAACTTTTTACAAATGAAAAAAAAAGTTGACGAACATTTTTTCAAATTAACTAGTACGTCCTAATATTTTGGCAATATCAGCCCATATTGCATATTTCTTTATATATTTTTTTTCTGTGGGTGTTTTAAATTATAAATCATTTCAAACAACTTCACTTCTTCTAAATATAAAAAATTTCTTTCTTCCATTTAAAATTTTCATTCTAAAAAATTTATTGTTAACAAACTTTATTTCTTAATTGGAATTCCATAACGAATAAAAAGTTATTATAAATTTATTTGAAGTTGTTTCCTTGAATAAATCTAAATGTAATTATGTTACAATAAAAACAAGAATAGTCATCGAATAACAATCAATTGTCATTTTCTTCCGCCGTGGCAAAAATAGGAATTATAATTATTTGTCAACAACACTTTTTGACAAAGAAATTCCGAAATCATTGTGGGCAGTTCAATTCAAATACCTAGTGGTGAAATTAATTATGACACTCCACCGCGGAAAGACGGTGAAAACCAAAAAAGTAAAGAGGCATTATGGTGAATTCATTTCACGAAAAATTCTGCACTATTTAACAATGGCGTCTTTTTACCAATTTTACTGTATACAAACAATATCTAAATGTAACCTTTTTTGCACCCAAACTTTCAACATAGCAACATTTTTACTCCGACATCAAAGACAACATTATAAAAAAAATGAAAAATTAAACAAATGTCAATCATTGTTTTTCATCAGAGTTTGTTCGACCTATGGCAGTACCTAAAGTATATCCCACTCCTATCTTCTTAGTTTTGCTGATGATACCAAAATCTGCAAAACTATAACTTCATCTCAATCAATTTGGCTTATGGTTCAGGAACAACAATCTCGTATTAAACGTTGGCAAATGCCAAATTATGAGCTTTTAAAGGTTAAGAGCGGACTTACTATCAAATACGATTACAATATAAACATAAAAAATTCAATATAAACGGATCGTGCTTCTGATTTGGGATTCATCCTTGATAGTAGGTTGGATTTCAATAATCACTACAACTTCATAATTAATAAAGCTAACTCAACTTTTGGATTTGTCATGCGTTGGTCAAAGGAGTTTTCTGATCTCTATATCACAAAATTACTTTTCGTTACTTTTGTAAGACCTATAAATGAATATGCAAGCCAAGTATCGTCTCCCTATCGTGATACAGGCATTTCACGTTTTGACTCAGTACAAATAAAATTCCTAGACTTCTTTGTATTAATATGAACTACCTTCAATCACGCTGTCTAGTGGCGGATATAATATTTCTTCAGTAAATTATTCGCAAATTTACTGATTCTTGATTTAAGCAATTGTCTGATAAAATCATAGAATTGTTGTTGTTTGAGATGGGGGGAAGGCGAGTCTCCCTCACACCTAGGCCTTGCAGACCGTTATGCACCCCTGCTCTCAGAGTCGCTCGTATTATCTATAGCGCATCATTGAGCCATTCTATACCCTTCATGAAACTTATCAATTTTCCCTGGTCTAACTCCTTTACCGTGATGAAGTCATCCCAGTACCTTCCTCCTAAGATTCTCAATCTTAGGTTTTCTAGGGTTACGAATTGGCATAAGACATGGAGAACTGTTTCGTCCTCTCTTCCGCAGCCTCTGCATATTCCCGTAGTTGCCCCACCTATTTTAGGTGGCATCAGAGTTTTCTTTTACAACTTCATACATTTTTAAGTCGTCAGCAAAAGCAATATGTGTTAAGTAAAAGTGGATCCAAATGACTTCCTTGTGGTATAGAAGATGTAACATTAATAGATTTGAATAACAGACCTTGAAATTTAACGTTCGGGGTTCTTTCTGACAGATTTAAACCACGAAAGAAAAAAATCTGTAATGCCAAAAGTTAATAGCTTATTTATCAAAATAAAATGATCTACACGATCAAAAGCTTTACTAAAATCTGTGTAACTTGCATCGAATTAGAATCCTTTCTCCATTTGGTTCAGTATTTCGAAATTGTATACTATAAGGTTAGTTGTGGTAGAACGATCCTTTTTGAAACCATGTTGTTGTTCATTAAGTTTAACATTAATGATAGGAGTAATTCTATCAACGACGATTTTTTCAAACAATTTGGGAATAGTCGATAAGATGGCTATACCCCGATAGTTTTCAACTGAAGCTCTATCGCGTTTCTTAAAAATGGGAGTTAAATGAGAAGATTTCCATATTAGTGGAAAAATACCATCTGAAAGCGACTTGTTGAAAATGCAATGAAGAGGGATAATAAGATTTTGAGCAAAGTTGTGTAAAAAGATTATGGGGATACAACCAACACCCTTTTTCATATCCAGACTGAAAATTGCTTTAAGAATATCATTATGTGAAAGACGTAAGTTTGAGATTAGTGAATTTGAGCTGATAGATAAGATTTAGCGGAACAAGCTATTGGCCCCTTAGGACAATAAATTTTCTGAAAATTATCTGTCTCTATAAGAAAGCAAATTTTCTTTGGACATTCACAATTCAATGGCAAGTTGCTCATAATAATTAGTAAGTTGTCGCTTGGTGAATTGATTTTTTTAAATATTTTATTGCGTTAATTTCTCAAATTTCTAAGATCTCTGTCTAACCATGGTTCTGTTGTTTTATTTTTTTTACGAAATTTAGGAACAAAAGTGTCAATAAATGCAAACAACCTAGAATAAAAGATAGAGATAAGCGAATTGATATCTTGTTTAAGTAACAGTTTGTCTTAGTTAATAAGTGACAAAGCACAATATTAATTTTGATAGTCAGCATTGAAAAGATCGTATACAATTTCATTATTGTAAGATTTAGCGAAGAGTGGGATAGAAGTGGAAAACTCGAAAATGATTCCTTTTGATGAGTAGTGTTAGTGAAAAGATTATCTGCATCATCATCGAGATTAACCACCGATAAAACGGTATTTGGTCATTTGATAATGCAAGATCTTAACCCTTGTCATTGCTTTTAGGGTAACTAATAATTTGTTTTAAATCATTACTATAGAACTCATTAATGAGAACGAAGTCGGTTTCATCATGGTGCAAAATTAATTTTGTTACCCCATTAAAATTTTTAAGGTCAATTTTTTAAAAAAACTGTTGCCCTCAGCGACAGGGCTACAGAAAAAAGATACAATATTTAAAATTAATATTTAAAACAATCATAAATGTAAATTTTATATTGAAAACACTCATAAATGTGAAAATTTTTGGTAGAAAATTAATGTACTCCTGGAATTATTAGGAGATTCATAATTAGATAGAGTAGTTTTTGTTATTCACAAATAAAGGAAGGAAAAAAGAATAAAAAATAGAATACGAAATAGAAGTAGTTTACTTCCACTAGGTATATTATCTCATTCGAATATAAAACATCCAGTCATAATAGGAAATGGAAAGCGTTAACCACTTCACTTATTTTAAGTAATTTGTTTTTAAAAAATATTTTAGATATGTTATCTAATTCTAATATTAGACATCCAAAGCTATGGTCAAATCGTCCTAATAAGACAATGAAACCAACAAAGAGAAATAGTAAAATTAAATCGTTTCAAAAATTAGAGTTATTGGGAAACATATGGCATTATTATACTTTAATTATCTACCAAATGAAAAGCTTTCAAAGAAAATTAAAGCTCAAAAACTTACTCAAAAAGTGGCTTAAATATTTTTGTTATATTGCTATCTATAATATAGAGTGATAAAGAGATGATGAACAAATTTTTTAAACCAGTTCTGCATAAATATAGTACCCAGAAATTAAATTTTTTTGCAGATTAAGACATATTAAACAGAAATTTATACAGAAAAAAATTAAATGTTCTTTTTATACCCTACACCTATGAAATAGGGAAAGGGTATATTACCTTTGATATGGTGTTTGTAAACACCTAAAGGAAACGAGCTAGATATGGAAAAGTATATATATTTGTGATCAACGTGACCGCCTGAGTCGATATAGCCATGTCCGTCCGTCCGTCCGTCCGTAGGCACGATAACTCAAATTTTAGTTGTAGGGTACTAGGACTTAAAGTACAACGGGGATTAAATTTGGGCGAAATCGGCCCATGGGTTCGGATTCTGGACCTTTTTTTAGCAATTTTTACTAATTTATTTATTTAAAAATATTAAACAACAAATAAAGTTGAGATAAACGGATTCGTAAAATGCAATTACAAAATTACATATTTAAAACTTTTATCCAAATCAATAAAATTTTACACACATGCAGCAATTACTCCTTCTCAGGATTTTTAGCTGAAGGGCATTTACTGTTGAATGATTTAGTACCCTTCGTTAATTATTTCAATTTTCAATAATTTTTAAATATATTCTCTTAATTTACTTATTTGTTAGTGTTCTATATAATTAAACTCAAAGTTATTCGAAAGAAATATTAATTTGTAATAATATAAATATAAAAGTTTATATAATTTCATGGTTTTTAATGTTAATTAAAACCATTAATGCTTTCATTAGCTTTTTATCACAAAATTTAATAATCAAAATATGCAATAAATGTATTTCTAAAACACAATGAAAAATTGATTTCTTTATAGCTGAGCTGATCGAAAATATTGCTATGCTAAAATATATTCTTCTACAAACACTATTTGCAAATGTCAAAGTCATATGTTTCGTATTTTTTTAGGTACATTAAAGTTTTTTTTTTCTTTGTTTTATGTTTGTTCAATAAAATATTTGGCTATTCTACGGTTTAACTAGTATCCGCGTAGGACCAAATGACTATATATAAAAGACAGCTGGTGTTGCCAGCTTTCAAAAAATATATAGCTTTAATGGCGCATCCTTGTATTTTAGTCTATTTTTAGTCTAAAGTATCCTTGTTATTTTAGTCTATTTTACAAAAACCGTTATAACTAGCAATCTGTTCTATATATATATATTCAATTAAAACTATTAATTTGTTGAAATATAATGTAATTGTAGCCAACTATAAAATCTCTCCTAATTATTTTTTACATGCATATTTAAACAAATAAAAATTTAAAAATACCCCCGCTAAACAAATTATTGAAACCCTGATTTTGAATCCAACTCTAAAATCCCTCCTTATTCAAAAACTCACGTATACAAATATATAAATATTCTGGAAAAAGCGTATAATCCTGTAATTGTAGCCAACTATAAAATCTCTCCTAATTATTTTTTACAGGCATATTTCTTTTTTTTGGAATTATTTTTTTTTCTTTCTTTGGAATTTTGTAAATTTGGAATTTTTTTTTTGGAATTATGACACCATCCCAACAAAAAGGCAAAATAAATTTATGAGAAATAAAGTATGAAAATGTATTTTTTAATAAAATTGTTGTGTCAGTTTTTCATTCATGTTTTCTGGTGGGGCTGTTTGTCAACATATACCATAATTATTATATACCGTTGGAAAGAGTGTCAAAAGACCTTTCTAACAGTATAATAAAAAGTACAGGGTGTTTTTGAAAATTTCATAGTTATAGTGGTTTTTTGTAAAGTTCAAAATTTATTTTTTTTTGTTTTAAAATTCCACTTGAAATTGCAATATCTCCAAAACGGCAGCACCTATCGTCATCAAATAAACGTTAGAATATTCTTCAGACTGTCATCTTAATTAATAGCTTTGATTGAATATATATATATTAAACATATCGCTAGTTATAATGGTTTTGGTAAAATAGACTAAAATAACAAGGATACTTTTAAATGTCCTTTTCGTCCTTAAAGGATAATATGCGCCATTAAAGCTATATATTTTTTGAAAGCTGGCAACACCAGCTATCTTTTATATATAGTCATTTGGTCCTACGCGGATACTACTTAAACCTTAGAATCCCCAAATATTTACATGTATTTTGTGAACATTGAATTTATTTTTTCGTTTTTTTAAGAATAGCCTATTAGTATATTTAGGTATATATGTATTAGGTATGTTTTTATGATGTTGTTGTTTTGAAGCAGGGGAACGCGGATCTCCCTCACACCTGCGCCTTGCGGCCCGTTGTGCACCCCACCTCTCAGAGTCGCTCGAAATTTCTATAGCGCTTCGTTGAGCCATTCTATACCTTTCATGAATCTTATCAATTTTCCCAGGTTTAACTCCCTTACAGTACTGAAGTCATCCCAGTGTTTTCTTCCTGAGATTCTAAGTCTCCCAGAGTTTCGCATTGTCATAGGACATGGAGAACCGTTTCGTTCTCCTTTCCGAAGCTTCTGCCCGTTCCCGTAGTTTCCCTTCCTATTTTTGCTGCATGGGCTCTGAGCATTTAGTGGCCTGTGCTTATCTTTGTCTTAAGGCTGAGATCCTCCTTTTTTATACCCGTCCTATAATCAGTCAAAGAATATAATAAATTTGCCATTACATTTGTGACGCAGAGAAGGAGGTGGGGGTAGATATAGACTCAAGTGTATGGATCGGATCAGAATCGAAAAAAATCGATTTAGCTATGTATGTCCGTCCGTCCGTCTGTCCGTACGATAACTCAAAAACTAAAGAACCTGGGATCTTGAAATTTTCGAAAATTCGTTTTTTTGCAATAGCTGTCATCGCTATATAAATTCAGCAATTTTGGTCCATGGGTTCGAGTGACTTTTTTTATATGAGCATTACTCTGTACCTATTATGCGTGTCTGAAATTTTGCTAAAAGTAGTTTAGTTTTATGGCCAGTTTCAGCAAAATTTATTTGGCGTGCTGCAATGTGTTCGAGTAGCTGCCATACAACTTCTTATTTTATATAGGCATAAGTATGGGTTGATCCGGTGGAGTGTAGACTGTTCCTTAGCTTGCGTTTTAGCCCAGGCTTTTGTGAACCGTTTCACCTCTGAGTGTGAGAGTCTAATTAACTCTGTTTGCACACTCCGTTCTCTTATGTCACTTTTTGCCATTTCATCTGCTCTTCCATTGCTGTGGAATCCTGAATGTGCCGGGATCCAGTGCAGCTTTATTTACAGTTGACGTTTCATAGCCGTGTCGGTGTATATGTTTAGCGTAATCGGTGATGTTCTGGCGTTGATACGGGATATTTCCTTATCCGTTTCGAATTTACTGTCTAGTCTGAGTTCCCCGGCCTGGACTCCGTATGGTATTTAAGGTCTTGTAACACACGTGTATACATCATTATTTTCGGCAATAGACCCCAGGTCTTTCCGAAACTTCACTTCTACATATATGCTTCCCCATAGAGCTTTTTATTTCTTTTCGCTCAAATGTTTACCCCATCTGAGCTTCTCATCTAGGCATATACTTAGGTATTTGACGTTGTCAGAGAATTCCAACACGTCATTACCTATTCTCGGTGCTTGCAGGTAGACCACATCTCTTTTCCCATTAAAGAGACATATTTCTGTTTTGATTGCGTTCAGTTTCAGGCCGTTCTGGACTGCCCACATGGTTATTTGTCGATCGCAGCCTGCAGTTTGGCTGTTGTTTTGTTAGTCTCCTTTTCGGTATTATTAATAGAGTTAAGATAACCTGAACGAATATAAAAAGTTTTTAAAACCTTAAAACAGAACAAGTGTTTTAAAAGCTAAAAGTAAAATATTTAAACTAACAAATAGAGGAAGACTACTGTGAAATCTGTAAAGAGACTCCGACCAATTCATTTGGGCATCTAATGTAAAGCCTAAGTACGATGACAAAAATGAAAATTGACTTCATCGATGACAAAACAATTAGAACAACATTTAACGTCGTGGCGATAGAGTGCATAAAAATTATTAACATTACAACATTCAGTAAACATTTTGAACACTTTACATGGAAGTAAAGTGGTAAGTAAAGTTATCAGGAGCATGATAAGTAATTTTGACTTCTGATGATTTATATTTTTTAAGTTGAAGAACATAATTTTTGTTTTATTGCTGATTATCAGCTTATGTTGTGCGAACCATTTTCTTAGAATATCTAGTCTAGGAAACTATTAACACAACCTATATCGTCAGCAAATGCTGTAAGTTGACCTTGAAATGGAAGTTTAAACAATGAATTTATGTTTCTAGGAAAAGCAACTAGGAAAAAAATGGGTCCTAGGACTGAACTTTGCGAACTCAGATCTACTAAACGTTTCATTTATTTTTACTTGTTGCTTCGATTTTTACTATGATTTAAACCACTAAAAAGTAAAACCCCTAATCCCAGATTTTTCTGATTTTTTTAATAAAATTCTTTGATCAACCATATCAAATGGTTTGGTGATATCAACAAAATGTCCAGCTGTATTTTTCTTTGCGTCTAGATTTTGATACATTTTTGTGCAAAAGTCCAGAAGGACATCTTTGGTTGATTTATCTTTCACGAAGCGAAATTGAAGTAGTTTGATTATTGAAAAAAATTTAAGATCCGATTCTTTATTATTTTTTCAAAAGCCTTACCAATAAACGAGAAAAGCGAAATAGGTCTATAATTATTTTTATCCAATGCCCCAACCACACGATTGTGAGTTTTTTAGTGAATATTTTTCAAAACTTCAGTTGCACTTATTTTTCAAAAAAAGGAGCTATTATTTTGAGATGATGCTTGGTCATATATAAGATTAGAGCAGGACGTACAAGTACAAACGTGCGGAAACAGATTACTAGGTAGATTGACGAAATGATTCACAACTTCCAAAACATTAGACACAATATTATTTTTTAATTTAATTCTAACTACTTTATGAATTTCAGATTTTCTATTGAATATATTGTTTCTACTCTTTCCTGATATCACCTTTATATTTGCAAAATTCATTTTTATAAAAATTATAACTGCAACTAAAAATTTATTTTTTTAGGTTTTTATTTAAGATAGTATAGCTATTTTTTAAGTTAAGATTATTCTAATATCCTAATTTTAATTTTTTTGTTTATCTTTTTAACCAAATCATTATTTATTCACGGTTTTAATTTAGTATTTTTTCTTCTAATATTTATTATACCCTACACCTATAGAATAGGTAAAGGGGTATATTAACTTTGGTATGGTGTTTGTAACCACCTAAAGGAAGCGAGCTAGATATGGAAAAGTATATATATTTGTGATCAGCGTGACCGCCTGAGTCGATATAGCCATGTCCGTCCGTCCGTCCGTCCGTAGGCACGATAACTCAAAAAATAATGGAGCTATCTTGATGAAATTTTAACTGTAGGTTACTAGGACTGAAAGTACGGAGGGGATTGCATATGGGCGAAATCGCCCATGGGTTCGGATTCTGGACCTTTTAATCGATCGAAGGGCTAACGAACATATATAAAAAATCACGATAACTCAACAACTAATGACGCTTTCTTCATCAAATTAGTACTGTAGGTTACTAGTAATGAAACTACTTCGGGGATTCCGTAAGGTCGGGATTGGACCATGTGTTCGGAACCTAGAACTTTTTGATCGAATTTAGGCCAAACGAGCATAATTCCGAAACCAATGAAGATAGAACCTCCAAATTTGGTATCAGGGTGTCCCCTCCTATCTTCTAAGTGTCTTGGGAATTTGGGTTCCATTGGAGTACTGGGTCGGGGACCAGCCACACATTTCCGAAGACCTTAAAGCATATCTTTAAAATTAATAAAGATAACAACTTGAAAAAATGTAGAAGCTTCCAATTTGCCACAAGGGTGTTCTTTACTATCTCTTGCGTGTTCTCTTAATTTGGGATCAATTGGAGTGGTGGTTCAGTACCCCTCTCAGACCTCCCAAGTTTTAAAAGCTTATAATCGAAATTACTAAAAATAGTTACTTAAAATTAAGATAGACTGTTTAAATTGTGTACAAGGGTTAACTAGTACTATAAGTAAAGCGCGGGCTATATAAGGGCGAAATCAGCCCATGGGTTCGGATTCTGGACCTTTTAGTCGGTGTCAGGGATAACGAACATATATTAAAAATCACGATAACTCAACAACTAATGAGGCTATCTTCATGAAATTTGTACTGTAGGTTATTGGTAATGAAACTACGCCGGTGACTACGTACGGTGAGGATTGGACAATGGGTTCGGAACTGAGAACTTTTTGATCGAATTTAGGCCAAACTAGCGTAATTCCGAAACCAATGAAGATATAACCTCCAAATTTGGTATCAGGGTGTCCCTTTCTATTGCGTAAGTATCTTTGAAATTTGGGCCCCATTGGACTAGTGGGTCGGGGACCAGGCACTCAGTTCCGAGGACCTTAAAGCATATTTTCGAAATTAATGAAAAGAGTAACTTGAAACAAATGTAGAAGCTTCAAATTTGGCCCAGGGTGTTCTTTACTATTTCTTGCGTGCCCCCCTAATTTGGGATCATTTGGAGTGGTGGTTCAGGACCTCTCTTAGACCTCCAAATGTGTAAAAGCTTATCATCGAAATTAATAAAACTAGTAACTTAAAATTAAGATAGAAACTTCCAATTGTATACAAGGTTTAACTAGTATTGAAAGTATGACGGGACTGAATATGGCCGAAATCGTACCATGGTTTGGGGTTCTGGAACCCTTGACAAATTCAAGGACTAACAAACATATATCTTAAAAACACCATAACTCAAAAAATAATGCCGGTATTTTGATGAAATTTAAACTCTAGGTTACTAGTAATGAAAGTACCATGGGAATTGGTTCTGGTTGAGTTTAATTTCAAAGCCAAAGAATATATTTCCTATGTCCTATGTGTCTCCGAAATCTAGACTTAATTGTAGTGGTTCAGCTATATTCAAAGGTACTTGCTGCATTTATGTAAAATTAATTTGAATATTTAAATGAATTATATGAAAAGGTTTAAATTTGTAATTGTATTTTAGAAATACATTTATTGCATATTTTGCGTTTGTAAGCTTTTCTATTAGGTATATAAACTAACCATTTAAAATAATTGCAATTTTTAAAAATTTGGATTATTAAATATATTATGCTTTGATTATCTTTTTATCACAAAATTTAATAATTAGAATTTTTTCATTTTGTAATTGAATTGGAATAAATATATTTTCATTTATTTCAAGTTTGTTTGTTTTTTAATATTTTTAAATAGATAAATTAGTAAGAATTTGTAATATTTTTTAATAGATAGTGTAATTAGAAAATGTTTTTATTATTATAAAGTTAATTTGGTTAGCTATGTCTTACGATCAAATTAATAACAGCTTTTATGGTGTTAAAATGACTTATGGATATGTCCTTAAATTTGAACCAAATAGGTGTAGGGTATTTCTAAGTCGGTTGCACCGACTGACTGTTTCTTAACTTGTTTTATATTTACTTAACTCCAAATAAACATTTAAAATTTAAAATAATTTTTCAAAAGCTTTAGAAATATCTGTTTTTAAATATACCACCTCCCAAAATTCACAAGGAAAAAGTCGTTTAGTTTTTTAAAATCAATTTTTGGTATGACCAAAATAGAATTAGAATACAAACTTTTTTTTTGAGAACTAGGTACACTCTATTAACATACCACCCATACAATGATAAGTTATTTTGAAATCTATGATTTCATAAGACACATAAAGAAAATTTGAAAGACAAATAAATATATGATCTAGACATGTACCTGAAGTAAGACGAGTAGGCTCATTTATAATAGAATATAATCCATGAATGGCTAAGTGCGTTAATTAATCTGATATCTGACAATCTGATTACACTGCTATTTTCAAGTAGATTTATATTAAAATTACTTAATATAATTATTTTTTTTGGTTTTGTTTTATCATGTAATGCAAAAAATTAAAAATTAAAGTGATATACACAGAAAAAAACGAATAGTTCATTATTTATATTAACATTAATTTTAATAATTTAAGCTTTTGATAAATTAAAAAATTCACAAGTTCAATCATACTTTACATTCACAAAATAACTCACACCGCCAGGCGCTATATTTTCATTTGTCGTAGCAAACAAATTTTAATTAGGTAAGAAATAACTATCTATTTCATCGCTAAAAATCCAGATTTCAGAAATAAATATAAAATCTGGAATTTTTTCAAAAATTTCTAGATGTGCAACAAGTATATTAAAATTAACACGCAGACTTCTAAATTTTGGTGTATAATGAAAACATTATTCAAATTACTATTCACCTTATTAACGGAGTCTAAATCTACATTAATAATTTTATAAATATTGCAATTTTTATCAAAATAATTTTTTGGATTCATAACAAAAAAAAAAATACAACTTTAATTAACTTTAATTGTACTACATAATTTTTAAATCATCAAATGATCTTATTTTCATCTTTTCTCAAAAAAATATTGCAATTTTTATAACAAAAATACATGTACTCTTACACTTCTTTCACCTTTCTTGCATTACATATGCTGGATTGTATTTGGGTATTTTGTAAAATTATAATTCTTCATGTTGTTGTTTTTGTTTGAAACTTTCGAAATATTTCTGTGTTTAAATTATTGAAGTTGATTCGTTTTGTCTTTAGAATATTTTCTTTCTTTAAATTGTATACAAAAAATTTGCCTATTTAATTTTTTTTTAATAGTTTCCTATTACTGCTTTTAATGTTATTAAGATTGTTATTGTTGTTATTAAGATTGTTATTGTTGTTATTCACCATCTCTTTCTTACTCTTTTCTAAAAAACAACTCACGATTTCATTATAACAAAGATCAATAGCTAAAAATTCTTTAAAAACTTTTTTAGCTGCAGTTCTATATTTGTCTTCCTACGTCTTATGTAAACCAGAGAGTACAATGTAGTTGCTTAATTCTCGTTACTGCATATAGTTTAATCTGTTTTCTCGTTTAAGTATTTTTGTATGTATATAAGAATATTCTCCTATTGCAGTTGTTTAATTATATTTAAACATTCAATATTTCTATTTTCTAAGCTGCTGATTTTATTATATACCATACCTAGTGTAATGGTTTTTTCGAAATATCACCAATAGAACTCTGTCATGATATTCGATGGTAAAAAAGTTGCAATATTAAATGTACTTGGTCGTTGTATTGTACTACTTTCAGAGGCATGTAGCGAGATTCTTCTCAGATTGTCGCACTTTTTACATCTATATTTAATACCGCTGCTTTTAAAATAGTTGATACCTTCTTTTTTAATTCTCTTGCATGTTACCCCCACAAGTATAATACTTGAACTCAGCATGTTCAAGAACTAAAGCCTTTAGACCACCATTAGACTTCCCTGTTCCCTTGAATTGGCTGATCTGTATAAAAATAGAGCAAGGATTGCCGGTTTAATTGATTTCAGATGATTTTGAACGGCATGGAAGTTTGTTTTTTAACCGCGAATATTACAAAAATTAACGTTAAAGTTGACAATTTTGCTAGAAACTAAAATTAAAAAATATAAATATTAGTAATTAAGAAAGAGAAATTAAAAATTTTATTCTTTTTAAGAAAAAGAATAAAATAAAATCAAAAACAAAAAAAATATATAAGAGATAAATTGAATTGTAGCTATACAAAATTAAAAACAAAGCAAAAATTAATTTTTTCTTTTCTCTTAGTTTACACGCTTCATTATGCACGCTTAATTCAACTTAAATTGGCAAAAACTTTTTAAAAATAATGAAAAAAAGTAGAAGTTCTTATTATTTGACTATTTATTGTGTTCACTAAATATTTTTAATATTCAAGCAGAGCTATAAATTTTTGCTTCTGATTTATTCAAAAACTACTCCTACTTATTGTAGTTGCGTTGCACGTGGCAGCTTATCTTAAGAAACCGGAGTTTTTTTTTTTTTACCTGAAAAAGAAAATTTTTTTCGCTCATGAAAAATAATTTAAATATTCCATGTTATAAAATTTTAGCTAATTGTGGTGATACTTTGGCAAACGGTTCACTTCTAACTTGTCACTGCCTCAGTCAACTTAAAGACTCCATCTGTTCCAGGCTGCTCTTATGGTACAATATATTTTAGAATGCGAGTAGTGATGAAAATCTTGAAAAATTTTGATACAAAAAAAATCAGCCGGTCATGAGGGTATACAACTACCGTTCTTAGAAACACTTATAGCTCCGTTTCAAAACCTCTGGGCAGCCTTTTCCATCTTTCCATTACTTCTGGTATTCATCCTACTCAATGGAAGGTTGCACATGCTTTTTCAATTCCTAAAAAAGGTGATAAAAGCGATCCCTAACTACCAACCTATTGCTATTACTTCGGTCCTTTTCAAAGTAATGGAAAAAATCATAAAGCATAAGCTTTTGAAATATCTAGATCGCGACTTGTTATCTCATGATCTACCTGTGTAACAGAGTTGATTTCAACACCAAAAAAGCTCAATACTGTCTAATCTCTTTGCAAGACTTACTTTTTCTTTTTTGATTTCCTTAACATCTATAAAACTTATATTAGGCAGAAAATGGAGTATAACGAGCACATTTGGGCTGGTGCTCCCATTTCGGCACTAGGTTATATTAATTAAGTGCAGAAATGGAGCTATTCATCTTATTAATGATCCGAGTGTTACCTCAATGCTCACTATACTTAGCCATCGTCGTACAGATATGTCCTGGACCTCTTTTTATAGATATCTTATAGGGGCTAACACCTGTTGAAGTTAAAGAACTTATGCCTCCACTCAAGATTTTCCAACGGGAAACAATGAGGGCAACAGATGTTCATCCTTACAAAGTTGAGCTAACCAGATGGCGTAACACGCCCATCACTTTTATGGAATCATATTCCGCCAAATGTGTTCCCCCAAATTGAAAATGTATATATATGTACGATTTATCCATCTTTCTTCTAAATATCCCATTCAATTTTCCTTATCCCCATAATCCGGAAATTCCAAATAACTTCCAGCACAATCGCAACATCCTTCCATATCCCTATCCCTGTTTCCAAACTGTAAATTTGTATCACCGGTTCCCTCCTAAAGTTTGGTTTAAAAAGAGTGTGGTTTTTGGTGTGTTAAAGTACCACACCGCCCAAAAAAACACCACACAGTTTCAAAGGGTGGCTTCCAAGCTTTCCATTCTCTCTTAAAAAAAACAAAAAAATAAGCTGTAACATTGGAATAATTGCAAAGCAAATTAAAAATAAGTTGAAACCACTTTTAAGACACTATTGGAAATATTAATTTTTTCACAGCATAGTAAACTGATAATATAATAAAATTTTAAAATAACTAAGTTAAACAAGAATCATATTTAGAATTATTATGACCGAACTGCAAGTTGTTTATATTTATTCAATTTACATGGCACAAAACAAACAATTTTTGAAAAAAAATGTTGCACATGTATTTTAGAGTTTTGTAAATCTAATCGTAGCAAAAATTATTTAGAACATATGGTATTTATAAGGTATTTTTATGCCGGGCTCTACAACTCCAACTAACATATTATTGTAAGTTAACTTATTAACCATTATTACATTATTTTATCCTAATAATTTTTTTGCTAATCTAATCATATTTGTGAATTGTTAAAAGTAAATTAAAATTAATTACATGTCAAAATCAATTAGAGTATAAAATATCAAATTATTTCTTACAATTATTGTAAACATAGAATCGACAACTTTTAATTAAACATGTGTAACTTAACCTGATTCAACAAATAAATAATATATAAAGAACCAAATTCTTAAAAATCAATTATTAATAATATCCAATCAAATAAAGAAGTTCAAATCAAATAATTCAATAAAAGTTGTATTTTTTTTTTTAAATCTATCTTCGTGTAATAACAAAATCACTAATAAAATAAAATATTCCGTTCAAAGGATTATTAAAACTATTTGATTATCACATATCCAAATTGTTAGTTGTGTTTGGCTGTTTCAACGGATTATTGATATATACAGGCATATGTATTGAAGCAACATCAATATTTCGCGAAGATTTCCGCAGGGTTTGTATCCATTGTTGCCTTCCCGATATGATGTGGGTTCCCATCATTTTAATGTACGTGCTGTGTTTTATTATAATTTTTTATAAATTTAATGTATACCTTTTAAACGCCCAAATCCTTACCCTAATTATAATAACCTAAGGAAGCTAAATTTAAACCATTTGTAAAATATTAAAGAAGATATTAGAAAGGATAACGGTAATAGTTGCGAAAACTCAAATAATATATTATTTTCCCCATTATTAAAAATACTCATATTTGAGCTTTGAAAATCCAGATTGTTTAACTCCTATAAACATGGATCCAATAAATAATAGTAATTTACCAGAAATCCCAATTTTAAACTTAGAGCAGTTAGAAGTAAAATCGTAGGTCCAACTAATGAGGTTCTAAATATGTACGGCACTCCGTATGAGTAAATATTAAAGAAAATTTAATTCTCTATTTTTCGGACAAGAGAAACGAAACCTTTTTTATTCGAGAACTTTACGGTAATAAATTATTATTATAATAATAAACATAATAAACATAATAATAATAATAATAATTTTTCTTATTTTTTTTTTTGGGTGAGGAGGCGACACAAGTATTTTGCGAAAATACCTATGACCGGAGAGTAGTCGCGTTACGTAGTAATTCACCTCTCCAAATTTCCGGTTTACCCATGCGTTGAGGTTCGGAATTATTCTTGAAGTCCATCCGCCTCGTGTTTCGGATTAGTCTGGTGAGGTACATGGGAGCCTTAAAGCGCTTCTCCAAAGCTTCTATGATATCTGCGCATCTGACCTTATTGAATACGTTTTTTATATCTAGTGTTACCAATACTACTGTTCTTGAATAGTGATTACCCCGTTGTGTAATTTCGGTGATATTTATTACTTCCTGTATCTCTCCTATTGTGACCTACTTTTCCTCCGGCGGCTTGTACTGCTTCTGTTAATATACAGGGTGTTCCCGACTCGATGGTCTTCCTTCAAATGGGTGATCGGGCATATCGAGCAGAACAAAAAATTGTATGAAAGGGGGGGGGGTCTATTTTCATTAGTTTAGAAGTTTTTTTTTTTTTTTTTTTTTTGTCCTTATTACTCCTCTTGGGAGCATAGGATATCTACTAGGCATCTCCATCTGCTATTCTTGTCCTTTTGACTGCATTAAATGTTGTTACCGTGAATTTATTATTGTATCCGAGGTTCTGCCTTGTGTTTCGAATCGTTTTTTCCTTTTTTCGATTAAGTAAATGATTGGTCTACTGTAATCTATCTACAAGATGTCGCTTCTGAATTTTTTTCCCTAGTGTCATCTATCGGTCAAGTAGAGAAACCGTGTCATGTTTTTTAGGTGCGTACTGCCATTGTAATTGCATATGACAGTTGCAATTACATTGTCGTTTCTGCCACATATGTCATCTTTGATCATATGCACATATAGGTTATTCAGTTATTGTTTATTCAGTATTAATTATTAGATTATAGAGTATAGCTGGAAACACGATTATAGGTATATTTTTATATTATTTGTTACTAATTATTTATTATTATATTTTTAGGTATAGAATTATTATATTATAATTTATTATATATTAATTTATTATAATTATTAATTTTATTGGATATGGTATCTCCCACCAGGATTCGAACCCGGGACTGCCACAGTGTTTAGATTGCAAGGTTGCGCTCTAACCACCTAGGCTAAGGAGGAGATAAAGAAGGAGAAAAAATTCAAATTTTGTTAAATTTATGAAATAAATTTCAGGTATCACTGTTATGTTAATACCGTTATTTTCTTGATAAAAGGGATTTAATTGATATTTTGTTAAAAATATTGGACTTTAAGCCCTTATAACCTCAGACTGAGAAACTTTAGAGTAATGTTTGATAGTACTTAAGAAATCTGTATTAATAAGCATTTAAATGCTATACTTACTTTTTTTTTATCTTATTTAGTTCCAATTTTATCGAAATAAAACTAAATTATGATTGAAAAATAGTTAAGGCCCAATAACTTCTAAACTAATGAAAATAGACCCCCCCCCCTTTCATACAATTTTTTGTTCTGCTCGATATGCCCGATCACCCATTTGAAGGAAGACCATCGAGTCGGGAACACCCTGTATATATACGATTTAATATATATGGACGTAAGACAAAATTTCAAATTACGACTATATCGGATAATTTAGATCAAATTGATTGGATTAAGGGTGCGATACATCAAATTATAAGTGATGTAATAAAAGAAGTTAATCCAACAGACAAGATTGAAATAACATTTAGTGGGGACCGTTTTGAACACCGGGGACCTGCATGGTTAAATTTTAGGCCGGCTATTGAATTAATATTTAGTGATGTTTGGGATATAATATCAAAAATATTTCAAACCAATTCCGTAGTACATTTTAATAAATTGTTTTTCTTCTCTTTTACATAATCTAACATTTTACAGGCTTAAGTACAGACACATTTTGCATAACAGTAACATGTGTTAGACTTCCGTTTGGAACAGGAAGAGGAAAAAAATACATTAACTTCTTAGAAGAGTGCAAAATGCGTAGAGGAATTGTCGAAATTAAAAATAAAGATAACATGTGTCTTCCACGTGCTTTAGTTATTGCAATTGCAAAAACTGGAAATTATAATAATTATTATGAAATGTGAAGAGATATAAAAAAATTGCAAACTAAAACAGTAAATGAACTAGTTTTGAAAGTGGGTTTAAAATTCCTACTGAAGGCTGTGGAATTTTAGAACTAAAAAAGTTTCAAGTACGTTAGGAATTATAAAATAACAGTGTATCAATACAGAACAAAGGGAAGAGAATGATATTTGAAGGAGCAGGGAGTGGTAAAAGAATAAATCTAATATATAAAGAAGAAAATTTGTTTGTTTATTTGTTTGTTTGTTTATTTGTTTGTTTGTTTGTTTGTTTGTTTGTCCAGGATTCACGTGAAAACCACTGGTCCGATTGTCACAAAATTTTAAAGGAATAATTCTGGGAGCCCGAGGGGTGACATAGGCTATGTCGCATTTTTATAAGTCAACAGGTTGCGGCTCCAAAGCCGTTTTAAGCTTTTTCGTTTTTTTGATGTCGAGTCGAAACGGTTTGACCGATTAACTTGAAATTTTGCACAAATGTTCTTCTTATTAAACCGAATTAATGGTATAAATTTGGTTGGAATAAATTAACCCCTTTCGGCCCGGCGGGCTTCCAAAAAATTTTGTGTTTCCGATTTGTGTCCAATTTTACAGGGTGGTTTTGCAGTCAAAAAGAGAGGCTGGCTCAAATTTTAGTTGGGTTCGGTTAACCCGTTTGGGCACTAGGGCGCAATGAAGCTTTTTCAATGTTTTTGATGTCGAGCCGAAACAGTTTGACCGATTGACTTGAAATTTTGCACAAATCTTCCTCTTAGCAAACGGAATTAGTTGTATAAAGATGGTTCGAAAATATTAACCCATTTCGGCCCGGCGGGCTTCCAAAAAACTATTTGTTTCCGATTTGTGTCCAATTTTACAGGGTGGTTTCGCAGTCGAAAAGAAAGGCTGGTACAAATTTTTGTTGGGTTCGGTTAACCCGTTTGGGCACGAGGGCCCAATGAAGCTTTTTCAATGTTTTTGATGTCGAGTCAAAACGGTTTGACCGATTGACTTGAAATTTTTGCACAAATGTTCCTCTTAGCAACCGCAATTAGTTGTATAAATTTGGTTGGAATAATTTAACCTATTTCGACGTGGCGGGCTTCCAAAAAATTTTGTATTTCCGATTTGTGTCCAATTTTACAAGGTGGTTTCGCAGTCGACAATAGAGTCTGGCACAAATTTTTGTTGAGTTCGGTTAACCCGTTTGGGCACGAAGGCGCAAAGAAGCTTTTTCAATGTTTTTGATGTCGAGTCAAAACCGTTTGACAAATTGACTTGAAATTTTGCACAAATGTTCCTCTTAGCAACCGCAATTAGTTGTATAAATTTGGTTGGAATAATTTAACCCATTTCGGCCTGGCGGACTTTCAAAAAATTTTGTGTTTTCGATTTGTGTCCAATTTTACAGGTTGATTTTGCAGTCTAAAGAGAGGCTGCAAAAAGTTTTAGTTAAGTTCGATTAACCCGTTTTCCACGACGACGCCATGAAGTTTTCTATAAATTTTATTTTCTTATACGATTAAAAGTATTTTATTGAAAATTTTGTACCAACATTTTAATTAAAACCCACATGGTTAATTTGGTTTTGACCTGTTTGTGCGTTTTGAACAAAGATTCAATGAAATTTTCAGTTTTCTTCAAATGAAATCTAAAAATCAAAAAATTCAATTTCTTATATATAATGCTTAAAAACATAGTATTTTAAAACAGTTTTTCCAAAAAATAAGCCTACATTTCTCTCATAAAATCATAAAAAAACGAGGAAGAGCGTATTACAACTTTCAGGACTAAACAAAATATAAGTTGAAAAGCGAATTTTTAAACCTTTTCTAAACCATCGACTATATTTTATTCAAGCGTTGGCAATTCAAGAAAATCCCCTTTTGACCTATAGTCATTTTAATTCAGTTAACATTGTTCACCGGAAACCTACCATCCCCAACTATGTCGTCAAGGAGCACCAAATTGTCAAGAAGCACCATGTATAGAAAAATTAGAGATAATCGTTCAAACTGTTTTTTAAAGTTTTTGTTTCGCAATCGGTTAAAAGAACTCGACAAAACATTTTTTTAAGCATTCCCCTAATTCAAAGAAGTTGTATCTACTTTCAAAAATTGGACGTAATTTACTTACAAATTTTTTTTTGAACAATCGTCGGATCGGCAGGGGTTAACAACTTCCAAGTCTGTTAGTAAATTGAACTTCATTTTCAAAGAAGAATACATATACAAAATTTGAAGTTAATCGGTTAAATCATTTCTAATATATAACAAAGCAACGAAAAAACCTATAAAAAGCTGTTGGGCCACGATGGGTTAACGGAACTCCACAAATATTTTTTTGTGGCTTCATTTATAAGCAAAGTAGTATTTCAAAAAATTGGCTGAAACTTGCATTTTTACAATTTGCAAGCTTCCGGGCAACGCCGGGTAAATCTGCTAGTTTAATATATAACGAAAATCATTACAATGTTATTACTTCATTAACTACAACTTTTAAGGCTATATATTATTGCAAGGAATGCCATATTCCATACAATAATAAAAATAATCACAAGTGTAGCGGATTGTGCCCTTGTTGTCAGAAATCTCCACCTTCTTTTAAAGATGAAAAAAAATATTTTATGTAAAGTATGCAATAGAACATTTAGAGATCAAGGATGTCTAAATAGCCATAAAGCTTCCACTTCCGTAATGAGGAAAAATCTTTGCGAACAAATAAGGAAATATTCTTACTGCTTAAAAGTTTAAAAAACAGAAAGAAATACATGTAACGAATATAAAAATAAAATATATATAAAAATGAAATTAATTAGGCGACGTACTAAAATAATTATGATGTTTTTAAATAACGTCAAATTCATAGATTCAATTAATTACTTTTCAATGCCTCTATCAAAACTTCCAAAAGCGTTTGGCTTACCATCTATTTTTAAAAAGGGCTATTTTTCACATTTGTTTAATACGACTAAAAATAAAGATTATATTGGACCGTTACCTGATATTAAATATTATAACGCAGATACAATGCATGTAGAAGAGCGTAATACCTTCATTAAATGGTATGAAGAAAATAGAGGTAATGCAATTGATATAAAACGTGATATCGTTGATTATTGTATTAGTGATGTACAAGCTTGTTTATCATATAGAAAATTGTTTTTTGAACAATGCAACGTTGAGCCATTCTTAGAAGCAACAACTATCGCATCAGCTTGTAATCTTGTTTTTCGACATAATTTTGTAAAGCCAGACACTATAGGTCTGACGATATGAGAGAAACATAGCTAAATCCAAAAGACTGAAGAGTTTAGGATATGAAGTAATTAAAAAACAATCAAAAAACCAAGATATTAAGTACTTAGAAAAACATCCACTATTATATAATTTACCACTAAACCCGAGTGATGCTTTTTATGGTGGTAGAACAGGAAATATATTCAGCTATTATGAATGCCGCTCTAATGAAAAAATTAAATACATAGATTTATGTTCATTATATCCATATGTTTGCAAATATGGTAAATTTCCTGTAGGACATCCAAAACTGCATATAGGTAATTCCGTGTGTTGCAAAATGAACCTTGAAAATTTAGATATTCTCATCAAATGTAAAATTGTACCACCAGAATATTTGTTTCACCTTTTTTACCATTGAAACAAAAAAATAAACTAATGTTTTCATTATGTTATTCATGTGGTGAAAATAAGAACCAAGAAGAACTTTGCAACCATACAGATGACGAACGAGCTTTAATTCGTATCTGGATCTCAGATGAGATTGTTAAAGCTGTAGACAGTGCCGGCGCTACGCTTTTTGGCGCCCTGTGCACTTTTTGAAAACGCCGCCCTGGAAAAGTTCGTTTCCACATCACCCTTGAGGTAGAACTTTCAATGCATTTTTTTTTAAAGAGGTGTCCCACGGAGGTATAATCCTCAATAACAAAAATTTTAACCGATAACAAATTATTAAAAAAGTTAAAATTAATTAAAACATTATGAAAAAATTTAAAATACTAAAATTTAATTCTACGCGCTTTTATTTTTGCAAAGTCGTTAACTAATTCTTCGTAGTCCAAATTTTCAAGAAGTTCGCTTTCAATTGATATAGTTGCTAATCCTACTAATCTATCTTGAGTCATTGTTGTTCTCAAATAATTTTTTATAATTTTTAATTTTGAAAAACTACGTTCTGCTGAAGCTACTGTAAAAGGTATTGTTGACAAAATTTTTAAAGCTATAACTAAATTGGGAAATAATATTTCTAATTTTTTTTCAAATATAAATTCTAATGTTTCAATAGTGGAGAAAGTAGGTTTTTCTGAAATTAAAGTTGGAAATAATTTAAGCTCGTCGCATAATTCTAAACCGTTTATGTCGCAATGCGCACCATTTGTTAAATATTTCTCTAAATTTAAACAATAATTAAGTAAAGTATCAGAAGAATATGAAGAAATTGTGGAAAGTTCGTGTAAAAATTTAAATATGTTATTATGTTCAGAAATTTGTTCAAACCGCTTTGTCACTGACTGAAATGCTTGATCTAATACCTTAAAATAAAATTCTACTTTGAACCTAACTTTTGGATCTATAATTACTTCATCTCTTCCTTCGTATGAAAAAAGAGATGGTTTTCTACGAGTTCTAAGTGTTGAAGATGGTGGGAAAGATGGTGTAATATCCAATTTTAATGCAATTTGCTTAGCTTCATCTACAAAAATTTCAAAGCTTTCGTCTGTTCGCAAGTTCCCTAAAAACTCTTTAGTTGAGAGTAAAATACTAACTGCTGTTGTTAAACAGACTCCAGGACTTTGTAAATATTTACTAGCTATATTAATTTTTTCTAAGACTTTAAACCAAACTATTAAAGAACAAATAAACTCAAATTTTAAAATATTGTTACCTAAAGCTTCTGCTGTATGTTTCGTTAAGGAGTCACTATCATTTGATAATTCTACTAATGCTTCATAAATTTCTTCCAAATTAAAAAATAAAGGTTTTAACGCCTCAATACGACTTTCCCATCTTGTTGTGCAAAGCGGTTTGAGCGTGAAATTATTCAAATTTTTTTTTAAAATTTCCCACCTTGAAACGGAGCTTGAAAAGAACGTATAAAGATTTTGAACCGTATCAAAAAACCTAACAGCTTGGCTTGAACATTGTACTGAATCTGAAAGAACTAAATTAAGAGAATGTGATGCACATGGCACAAAAAACGCACGTGATTCTAAATTTTTTATTTGCGTTTGCATTCCAATGTTCTTGCCTTTCATATTTGAGCCGTTATCATATCCTTGTCCTCTACAATCATGAATAGAAAACCCTAACGAAGTTAATCTATTTAAAACAAAATCTGTTAAACCTTTACCTGTGGTATCTGTAGCTACGAGAAAACCTAAAAAGAACTCTTTTATTTCAAAACTACTTTCTTTTTTATTAACTATTCTAATAATAATAGATACTTGTTCTTTACGACTTAGATCAGGAGTACAATCCACAATTATTGAATAATATTTAGCTAATTTTATCATTTCAACTATTTTTTGTTTTAATAACTCAGAAATAATTTGAATTAATTCGTTCTGAATATCTTTACTTAAATATTTGTTTTGAGTCTCGTTGTTATTAATGCGCCTTAAATGTTCCGATAAAACTGGGTCAAATTTTGCGATGGCTTCCACTAACTTTAGAAAATTACCATTATTTTTTTTATATAAAGTTCCGAACCACTTCTAAATGCTAAAGATTGCACAGCTAGAAATTCTACAAAAATTAAAAGTCGTTTCAAGACATCTCGCCAATGTTGAACCTCTTTCGATAAATTTTTTTGTAAGTCTGAGTCAATTGTCGTTTGAGTTGTCAGTCGTCGTTCAAATTCTTTCCACATTTTAAAATATTCGAAGTGATTTGAACTTTGTTCATGGTCTTTAAGCAGTTTTCCTATGTGATTCCAATCACTATAACCGGAACTAGAAATGACGTTAGTAGAATTTTTTGTAAATAATTTACAGCAAAAACAAAAAACTGAATTTTTAGAAATTGAATAAATAAGCCATGATCTTTGAATTTTATCCCCATTTGCTAAGACTCTTTGATAATGCTTAGCATTGAATTTTCTACCAGATGAAACGGGAAAAGCTATGTTGTCTATTTGTTTGGGACCTTTCTCTACTAAATAACTAATTATATTATCATTTAGATCTGGCCAAATTCCGGGATCTTCTAAACTACAAGAAATATCACTTAAGGAACTAGATTTATTTTATTCTAATCTTATTTCTTGAAAATTTGAACAGCTAGGTTTGCAACATTTTGAGCATTTAAAGTATCTGTATTTACATCAGAGTTTTCTCTGCTAAAAAATGAATCTAAAGCATTTTTCTGTTTATTTAGAGAAATTTTAACTTGCTTTCTTTTTTGTCTATAAGCGTGACCTGACAATTTACGTTTTGTTGACATTTTTAAGAAATTTCTTTTTTAATTTAAATGTAAAAAATAATTCAAAAATAAAAGGTTTTACTAATAAAATAAAAATGTACTTACAAATTACAATATTTTTAAGCTTTACTGCACTAAATTTAACAAAAAAAAACAATCAAACAATAAAATTTTTATATCTTTTAAAAAATGAGAATTTACATATTTAAATTTTTCAAATGTTTAAATTAATATGTATTATGTATATAAATTTATAAATATTTTAGTTATTAAATAATATTAAAAACTACTGTTTTCCACAAATATTTTTAAATTTCTTACCAAAAAAATAATTCCAACCGCCACTTTTGAAAAATAATTTGATTTGACATTAAATGTTATAACTAACGGTATTACAATACCTCTCAAACCCATAATATAAATATAACATAAATAGCTGCGTAAGCATATTCTAACATAACAATAATAAACCACATAATTAAGTCAATAATATATTAATTACATCATTCATTCATAACAATTGTTTTATATATAAATTAGCTAAATCAGCATATTTGAACCTTTAGTACAGGTAAAATTATAATTATTGAAAGTATATTGGAAAGTTATTTTTCCTCGGAAATGGTTGTGAAAATGCATATCAATGCATTTTCAATATAATCAATTAACTAAATTTTAGTATAAATATCAATCCAATTTCATGTAAAAATCAGTCTTAATTCTACAATCAATTACAAGACCCAATTTCGGGATAATAAAAAATATTTAAAACCAAATTAAAATCAAAGTGTTTTATTTTTTTTATTAAATAAAAACCGGAAATGTTTAATATTAAACAGGCAGTTTAAATAAAAAATGCATTAAAAAAAATTAACATGCTAGTCTAGTAGGTAGGTAAGGTACTATAAAACTTTTTTATTATTTCTATACTCTATTGATTATAAATATAATTAAATTCTTCATTCTCTTTAATATTTCTATCATGTACGTACCTTACCTATACTAAAAATAATAACATTTTTTAAGAAATAACACACAGAACAGTGTTTTTTTTTTGTTCCACCATATAAAAATATTTCATGTACCTACTAAAAATAATAACATTTAACATTATTTAAGAAAATAGCACACAGAACAGTGTTTTTTCTTTGTTCCTCCATATAAAAATATTTCATGTACCTACTAAAAATAATAACATTTAACATTTTTTAAGAAAATAACACACAGAACAGTGTTTTTTTTTTGTTCCACCATATAAAAATATTTCATGTACCTACTAAAAATAATAGCATTTAACCAAAGATCATATTAACTATAAAGATATCCCACGCCATATATAAAAATGGTTCAGTAAAAATTTGAAGTGGATTTTTAAAAAATCCACAAAGCTCTTTTAACTGAGAGCTTTGCTGAGAGACACTGAGAGTAATTTTAAAGTAAATCATTGTAAATAAGTTAGTATACATATTTCTCTCTCGTTAAATTTTTATGACAGGAAAAAAAAAGAAAGAGTATAGATAATTTCTTTACGTTTGGATGATTGTTCGCGAGGATTTTAAAAAATTATGTTTTTATTTTTTTCTTATTACGTTTTGTTATGTTACTTGAATTGTATGTAGAAGTAGTTGTGTAATGTGTTGTACATCGTAGTAAGTATTAACTCATTCATTGATTATCTAAGGTAAACGGCTATATTATCGTCCTATAATTTTTGGTCATAGCACAAAATGAATTAATTTGACAGGTTTTCAAAGTAAAGTTTATAATGTTATACTATTTCATGAAAGTTTAGGGTTTCTTTTTTTCAATTACGTTTTCATTTCGATAATTTTAATAAAATATATTAAAAAATTATAAATTTAAAAAGTTTGGGTTGTTTGTACATAATTTCGTCCGTTTGAAAAAATTCGTGTTCCTATTATCGTCCTATTGCTGTACCTAATTTCGTCCTATCTTAAAATAGACATGAAACAGTGTATTTTCATATATTATTTATCTCTTTATGTAATTTTTCATAACTATTTAATATAAAAATTGAAAAAAAAAAATAATTAATTAAATAATTTAATTAATTAAACCATAAATTAAAAAAAATAAATAATTATTAAAAATTAGAATTCATTAAAAAAATTTAATGTTTTCGTCATTTTTTTATTACCTACCAAGGTGGAGACAATTTTTCTCCTTTGAGATATTTTCTTTTATTATTTTTTCTTAAAAATTATCAAAAATAAGTATAAATTGACATATTCCTTATCGTCATACTCAACCTAATATCGTCATATTCAATTTACATTAAAATGTTCCCAATATCATCTAATTCAAAGTACGTCCTAATATCGTCCTATTCAATGTACGTAAAATCGTCCTAAACTTTCTTTTAATATAACTTAAAAATTTGAGAAAAAAGTATAGGACGATAAAAGGTTTTTATATTTTACATTAAATTACCCATCAAATGCTGTTAATAAATAAAAAAACAAAATGAATTAAAATAATAAAATATTAATTAATTAAAAGCTCTTCGCAAACCTAATTTCGTCCTATAGGACGATATAATGTACATTTTTTAAACATAATGTCCATAATTCCGTCCTAATTTATTATAACTATAATAATCACAATTAGTAACCAAATTTAAAATAAATAAAAAAAAATTATAGTTTAAACTTAAATTTATTGAATGTAATTAAAAATTTTATTTTCCAACTTTTATTTCTCTCACAAACACGAATTTTGTTTTTCCCTTAAATTTAGAACTTTTTAATAGAAATTAATCAAAACAGAGCTGCATTAGACACTTGCCATTTCAAAATGAATTTTAAAACAGCTAAATTGTGAATTTAATCGCGATATTTTAATAAACGACAAAAGAAACATTAGAAAATATTTTGCATAGTCTAATTTTATTTTATTTCAATGTTTAGCGAAGTTATACTAAAAAAACTGTATTAGGACGATAATACCGCCATAGGACGAAATTATAGCCGTTTACCTTATTAAGTAAGAATGAAAAAATAAACGAATTAAAAACATTTTCTCTCTGTGATAAGTCAGTGTGAGAACTGGATTTTATAAATAAAAATTTGGATTTGATTTTTGAAGTTGAATTTGGATTTTGGATTTGATTTTTGAAGTTGAATTTGGATTTTGGATTTGATTTTTTGAAAAGGAAATAAAAACATTTTCTCTCTGTAATAAGTCAGTGTGAGAACTGGATTTTATAAATAAAAATTTGGATTTGATTTTTGAAATTGAATTTGGATTTGATTTTTTATATTGAATATTAATATCTACTATTAGAATACGAAATAGTATGCATTTTGATTAAAAGGAAAGAATTGTTTTTGATTTTCTGTAAAGCAAATTAATTTTTGATCTTTTGAAGAACAACTTTGTATAGGTACCTAAAGATAAAAAAAAAATCTAATATTTTTTATTATTCTTTATTTAGGAAATTTTATTATTTTTATAAAAACAAATTTTTTAATTATCAGTTAGTTTCTTATGTTTTATAATAATTTATCTTAAGATGAATTAATTTTAATTATTTAATATTACATATTTTTAAATTTAAAATGTTGTCATGTTTAATATTTTTTATATACATATCCTATTAATAATATTATTGGTTTAGTAAAAGCTGTGTTTTTGATCTTCTCGTAGTTTTATCTTTGAATGTAATCCAAGAACAATGCTTCCGTAACAATATGGTAATCAATAAATTTAAAATCTGTAGCTTATGTGAATAACACGAATCGTTCTCTTCAAACCAAAATTTGTAAGGCGATTCTTTGGTACATTTAATACAATTATCAATAATGAATTTTTTTATATTTTTAACATCCTTATTTTCTATGAAAATTTTTTCAAAAACTTTTATATGAATTTTGCAAACATCAAAAAATTTATCAGACGGTGCATATAAACTACCAAAATCAGATTCATTGCGATAATTTTTTTTGTGAATAAACATTTCTGAAGGATAAGTTATAATTTCACTTGGCTTTACAATTTCATTTTTACATTTCTTACATGTAATTCGTCGTGCAATGTAACCTATAAAATATCTAGTAGATGTTAACTCTATTGGTATATAATCAGAATTAAAAGAATCTATGTTTTCGTCAAAATAGTCTTCATTTTCCTTTACAATGTCCTCATATAATGTTGTTTCTGAATTATAATTAATTTCATTATTAGTAATAGCAATATTTTGTTGAGTATCTTCCAAAATAGAACAAAAATCAACTGGTAACATAACATCATCATCTTCTTGACAATTGGATTTTCTATTGAAATTAAGTTGACTAATTTTTAATGAAAGTAATTTGGCCACTATTATGTTAAACTCGTGAACTGATGGATTTTTGCAATGACCTCCTTTAGCTCTAATATAAGAAAAACAATTTTCCAAAGGATCTTGATTAAAACGACTAGTAAGTATAAATGAAATATTTGGATTTTTGTTATAGCTCACGTTGAACCCTATTTTAGATATTATATCTAGGTTTGCTTTTATTATTGTTGACAAATCTTCACCTTTTATAGAGCTTGTTACAAAATAATTTAAAATAAATTTCCAGTTTTTTAGTAATCCTCTCAACATAAAAACACATATTTGACTTCCTACTTGATTTGATCGCTTATATCCCAAGTCAACAACTCCATCTACGACATCTGCAGAAATATTGTAAGTTAAATTCTTTCTTATGGATACTTCATCAAAAATTAAAACACATTCTTTTTCATTATCGTTCATGCCTTTCATAGCATCTTCCCGAGCCTTATAAATACATACATTATTTCCTGGTTGGAGATTTTTAATATCATTCCATCTGTATAAAGATGAAGTACTAGGCAAATTTAATTTTAATGTGTCACGTAAAAATAAATATGTTGATGTAGATCTGTAAATAAAGATAAATACGTAAATTAGACTAATTAATATACATATTTATGTATAATATATAACATATTATAAGTTTAATAACTATACACACCTGTAATATATCCTTTGGGAAAATAGTTTTTCATCTTCTTTCCAAGAAGTACTTTTGCATCTTTTTTTTGTTAGTAACATTTTGGAAAGAATTTTTTCATTTTCTGTTACATGCTGCAGTTTTTCGATTTCTACTTCCATTGATTTAAGATCTACCTCCTCGTTAGATTTTGTTCTAAGTATTTTTTTTTTTAATTTTTTTACTTCGTCTTTTAAATTCTTTATTTGAATTTTATTTTTCTTACATTTCTTAGACAAATTAATAATTTTTTTTTGATAAAATGTTGAATTTTTTATAGTTTTTTTGCAATGTTTGCAAAATGATGTTGGAGATTCAGAAGCACAATCATACTCAGAGCGTTTTCTTTTTCGAACTGGTGATCTGAAGTTATCCATATCTTCATTTTCTGGATCATTATTTGGTGTATTTATTCTGTTTGCAGTATTATCCAAAAATAAATTTGGAATTGCACCATTTTTTAATTTTCTTACCCCTATTAAATCAGGTGAAAAATGTTTTTCACATAAAAATAATAAGGGAGAATCTGCAACAAACTCTTCACTAAATTTGCATGTTTGCACCCACAAACTAAATAGAGGGGAATCATAAGCTGGAAATTTAAACAATTTTAAGCTTGCAATATCCCTTTTAGATTTTCGGCAATGGGGCAAACTGCATTTATTCCCGGCTTTTAGAGATCTTTTACTCATTTTAGTATTTTTTTTTTAATTTTTATATTATGTTCTTCACAAGTTTATAATTGTTTTTCTTTTATTAATTGTCGTATCAACTAAGTAAATTCACTATTCACTAAACACAAATTTATTTTCACTATATATTTTTATTACTTTATATATTTTATGATATAGTGACATACAAATATTTATAATTAATATAACTTTTATTTATTTCCACAAATACTTATTTATATATAATATATCACAAATATTTATAATCAATATCACTTTTTACTTAAATTTAAGGATTTAATGCAAGGACTTTATATATAATTAGTTTTAAACCGCTTTTGAAAGATTGTATAATGACAATGATTTATCTTTTTTAATGTTTCAAGTTTAAATACTATTTTTAAAAATAATTTTTTACAAATATAATTATCAAATCTTAAATTAAACTTGATTGATATTTATTACATTATAATAAATAAATTTTTTAATTTTTATTATGTTTTTTATTTGAAATTAAAAATAATAAAATTAAAAAATTTTAAACAATAAAGTTCTTATAATGTACCTAATAAATATTCAAATAAATTCAATTTATGATTAGGTAATTAATTAATATTAAAAAATTTCTAAATTATTATAGTAGGTATCAAAAAATTATGGCTATATCATATTAAAAAATTATATAAGTAGGTACCTAACGAAAATATGTTGAAAATCATTTTTTCCTGGAGACTTAAGGCAGGTTTTCATGAGAAAATTTTGCCCAGGAAACTTGACTTTAGAGAGAGAGGTATATAGTATACTCTCAATAGGAGAGAAAGAGTAAAATGATTAAATTTATATTAAAATTTTTTTATATCTTTTGAAAAAAACAAATTACATAACCTTATTTTTTAATTTTTAAATTTATATTTCGCGAATTTTTCAATTCAAAGTTAAAATTTTATTAATTTAAAATAAATAATAAAATTTTAATCAATTGCAAATAATTTTAAATAAAAATTTCATTCATCAAACCATAATATAAAATGTTTTTTTTCTTTGTTTACATTCTCTTGTTTGTTTACAAAATTCAAATGTCATGTATCCATAAAAATATGTAATAGTATGCAAAAAATTTTTGTGTAGAATACACTTTTTTTTTGTATGTAGTAGCAACTTTATAGGAAAAAGACCTAAGAGAACATCTTTTTGACATGGATTATGGCGCTCTCTTAATACTGGGCTAAGCAAAATTGATGTTTCTCCAAGTAATTTATATGTTTCTCCCAGTAATTTATCGTTTTTTCTTTGTCGCACAAATAGTATTTTTGTATCTTCTGCCTATGCTCTAACTTTTGCCCAGGAAACTGCCGTAATGAAAATTGGCCTTTATTTTTCAAAATCAAATTTCAAAAGAACAATATTAAAGTTGATCAACATATCTATCTAGGTAAATGCGATAAAAAAATATCGTCACTTTTTTGTTAATGAATTTATTTTCTTATTTTTATTTATCATTCATTCAAAATTCTTACGCAGTATTAAAACAATTTATATACCTATTCAAATTTCAAACAAATTTCAAACTTTCTGAGATTGCATTCTTATCTTGTTTAGATTTATATGGATGTGTGTGAACTTTTGATTTATGTTATATGTATCATGAGAGTAAGAACATAATATTGTTATTGTAATTTGTATTATTTTATGTATGCATACTATTTTACTAAAAGTACTTATAAAGTAAGAAAAGAACTATACCTACTAAAATAGTGAAGTGAAAAGAAAACTGAGAAAAAAAACATCAATAAAAGCTCTCTCTAAAAATGATCTCGCTTTTATTATAGCTTTCATTTTTTTTTTGTTATGAAAAATAAAATTGATAAACTTTCAAATTTCATGATTTTTTTTTTTTCTACGTGGGACATCTTTATAGTTAATATGATCTTTGATTTAACATTTTTTAAGAAAATATCAAAAAATTGAAATATGGTAAAATAGTGAATACCTATGTTTAATAATGTTTTTTGTTCTAATTCTCTAATCATGGACCATGGTATTTGTATATTTATACAAATATATGTAGTATTAGTATAGTATTATATTTATATGTATTATATATACACATAACACACACTACACAGCTATTATTATAATGTTCTCAAATCTCAATTATAAAGAATCAAAAGAATAAGAATACAACATAATCAAAGAAAAATTTAAGAGAATCATGAATAAGAAAGAAAAGAATAAAAGATAAAGAATAAAAATAAATTGCTCTTATTTCAATAATTTATATTGAAATTTGAAAGAGTAGTATGTTATTTACTTATTTTATTTTCTCATTTCTGATTCTGTAATAAAATAAGCCATATGAACACCAAAAATTCACTGTTCCTTAAATTAGAAAATGTAGTACAAAAATAAAAATGTTATTTTTTGGTCTTATAAGATTTTGTTGTTGTATAAGGTGCACTTTTTTTAAATTGATAATTTTGTTCAATAGCTTGTTGATATGAATGTTAGGAGGAATGTTATTACTTATTAGAAGAATTTAGAAAAGAGAAAAATAAATTACTCTTTCAATATTTTTATGATACCTGCTGTTGAAAGAAAACTTATATTATTTTCTTATTCTATGGAAAGAGTTTGATAACCACAATAAGCCATATGAACACCAAAAAATCACTGTTCCTTAAATTAGAAAATGTAGTACAAAAATAAAAATGTTATTTTTTGGTCTTATAAGATTTTGTTGTTGTATAAGGTGCACTTTTTTTAAATTGATAATTTTGTTCAATAGCTTGTTGATATGAATGTTAGGAGGAATGTTATTACTTATTAGAAGAATTTAGAAAAGAGAAAAATAAATTACTCTTTCAATATTTTTATGATAGATGCTGTGAAAGAGAACTTATATTATTTTATTTTCTTATTCTCTAATCTATGGAAAAAATTTGATAACCACAATAAATACAAATGAACACCAAAAAATCGCTGTTCCTTAAATTATAAAATGTAGATAGATAAAAAATAAAACATGCTTTATTTTATATGATATTGAAAAAAAAAATTTCGAATACATTTTTTCAATACTTATTTTATTATTATATAATTTTTTGTTAGATAAAAATTTTTTTTTTTAATTTCAATTGAAAATTTGCCGCCCTTAAATTCTGGCGCCCTGTTTTACTGTGCATACTGTGCATATGAAAACGCCGGCCCTGGCTGTAGATAAAGGGTACGAAATATTAGAAATCTATAAAATGTGGCTGTCTATGCAAAATACTAAACGCGTCTTAAGCTATATAGCTAATTAGAAAAGCTTGAAAACCGAGCTTTATATTACGATACAGATCCGGTTATTTACATACGTCGTGAAGAAGAATTCGAGTCACCAAAAGGGGATTTTATTGGAGACATGACAAATGAATTGAACAGTTTGTTGATAACTATATAACTGAATTTGTTAGTGGTGGACCTAAAAACTACGCATATAAAGTTTATAACAGCAAAGATAACTCAGATAAAGTAATTTGTAAAGTTAAAGGTATCTGCTTATTATAATGCGAAACAGTTTAATTTAAAAAAAATAAAAAATTCTATTTTAAGATAAGGAAGATTTTTTAGTCATTTCGCAAAACATTAGACGCACTAAAAATTTTTAAGTCATTACAGTACCTGAAACAAAACGATATCAACAAAAGTCAGAAAAACTGCGTTTTCTAGAATATTAAAGCTCATTACCTTATGGGTATAAAAAACAAAATATTGTGAAAAGAAAATGAAAAATAAATGAAATAAAAGAAATTACATATATTTATGTTTTTATTTAAACTATATTATTTTTATTTATCCATGTACTATGATTGTTATCAAATCCAAGCCATTTTACATACACTTTATTTCCTTGTTTTTAAATAATTTTTTCTACAAGGTGTCTGAGTATTTTACAGGAGTGATCTAAGCTTCATAAAAGCCTCCTAAAATTAGTGTGTCAGTGTAATCTGTTAGTTGATATGTAATAGGGTGAGTTTAATTTATCTTATCAATTTTAAATATCTTAGTTGACCAATTCGGTTGATAACCTTTTTCGAAATGACCGTTAATTTTACTTATTCTTACAAAATTTCCAGCCTTATATCTATTTTTTCAGAAATTTTTGGTTCAATATATATATTCCTAAGTATCTCTTTTTCGTTTTCCTTTGTAATTTTTTCAGATGGAAGCTTTGTTGTAATGTGTTTTCCGGAATTATAATCTTTTATTAATGATTGTATAATATTTAACCATTTATAATTTCCGTTTAAACTAAATATTTTCCACATGGAATTTTTTAATGTACGGTTAAATCGTTCTACAATTGATGCTTTTAATTCACTAAATGTATGATAATGATTAATTGCTTTTCTTTCATATAATTTTCAAATTGTGAATTAAAAAATTCTTTACCTTGATCAGTGTGAATATTTTTTGGGGTATAACTTTAGCTCTATTAATAATTAATTTTAGGGCATTCAAAAAATTTTCAGAATTTTTGGTTTTTACAGGTTGAGCAAAGGCGTATTTGGAAAAAGTATCAATTACCGTAAGCAAATATTTATACCCATTTAATTTCACTGTCATCACTGCTTGAATAAAATCATTTAAATTGTAAAACAGTTTTTCTTCTTCTCTATTAATACTTATGCTTTGTCCATTCACAGATACTAACCCATGATATAAGCTCTTTTTTATGTCTTTTATCATCTGCATATCGAGTTTTGTGTTAAATTGATAATAAAATTTATTGCATTGATGATATTTTAAGACAATCGCCAATACGATGAAATATGCATGAAGCTTCAAACGTCTCACAGTCAAATCCAACAGAAGTTTTTAATGTGTGACTTTTATTGAGGAAATATACATAGCTTAGCAATAAATTATAGTCCCGACCTAATGCCTCCATTCCTAATGCCTCCTCCATTTTAATACTTATACGTTTTCAGGAACACAAGCTTGTAATAACTTGAAAGGTATTTAGAATCAATTTGTCGTTTTTTACATGATTACCTTTATTAAATTTTTTCAAAAAGGTATTAATACCATAACAGCAACATCTATACCATGAATAAACACAACAATACTGTATACAGACACCTGAATAGTTGTTTTGTAATTGTTTTTCATTAAAAACTACACATTGGTTTTTTAAGTAACTTAAAATTTCTAATTTATCAGGTTTTCTGTCAAAAGAATCAAAATATGCTATACAACCATATTTAGGAATATAAATAACCAACCAATGTGTTCCTGGATCTTTTGCTTTATCTGTGTTTACAATTAAAAAAGTTTGTTTTTTAATTGTTTTGGGGAGTTGATCTAAAGCAAAAACTCCTTTAGTCATATCTCTTGTTTGCTTCTTTTATGTAGTTCGATAAAAATTCTTTTTTTATTTTTATATTTGTTATAACAAAATCATATTTTTCCAGTATTTTACAGAGTTCTTTATTTATTTTATCGTTATATACAGTTCCAAAAGAATAATTTTCGAAATTATCATTTATAAATTCTCTAGTTGGAAATTTGTACTTGAGCTGTTGCACAAACATTTTACAAGGTTTTTTGATATCAAATTTACAAATATCTTTTACAAATAAGGTACTATTATCATCGCAACAAAACGTTACATCCAGTAGTGCAAAAGACAGCAACATTTTGTCAATTATTTAAATTCATTTTTATGCGTGGTATATATAGATTTGTAAATATATTTCGGTTTTTATCAATTTGTAAGCTTGCATCAAATTCTCCATAAACAATAGCAGTTATTGTAGATGAAGGTGGTTTTGATAACCTTGCCTCCATTCTAACTGTACCCTGATTTAATAAACCTTGACACATTTCATTTCCTGATCCCTCTGGAGTTAAATCAAAAGCTAACATAAAAAATACATTACTAAACACTTTGTTATCTGATGACCTTTATCATTGTGGTAAATTCCAGTAGCTGAAAATAGTGTACTGTATGTTCTTGTGTAGCAACTATTTTCATCCGAAAAACTGGTTTCAATTGCTGAATTAAGTATTTGAACTCCATTTACGTTTAACACAAATTGTGAAATATCAAAATGCTTAAAATTGTATGGGTTTTTTTATCTTTTTCCAGAATAACCTATATTTTCTGTCATACAAAATATTATTGAATTTGGTAATTGACCAATGAAAACATTACCACGTAATACCGATGAACTATTCTGTGGAATGTTAAAACTTTTTACCTGTACACGTTTGTAATTGTACATGACATTAGTTTTTTCTACTACCGTAATAAAAAATAATAAATTTTACTAATAGTACACTTGGATTAATAGTTACATGTCTTATAAGTAAAGTAGCTTCTAAAATTTTCAGTTGATATTCGTCAGAATCATATATAAATTTTAAATAACTTAGAACGTACAAATATAATTTCTATCGTAAGACTTTCTCATGATTATAATACTAACAACAGAAACAATGTCCGTATTGGAAGAGGTAACAACACTATTTCAAGTCAAAGAATTTCTATTGCTGGATCAAGGTTGTATACCAGCGAATACAAAGAATGAACCAAAATTCTTAGTTTTTAAAAATATATTAAAGTCGTTTTTATTATACCAGAATTACCTGCAGAGTTTAATATAATATCAAAACAAATGTGTTTTTATTACCTCTTTTACATTATATTGTTTTTACTTTATAATCAATTAATAAGTTAACAAATTAATTTTTAATTGTTGTATTATTCTAACTATAAGTAACTGCAGTAATCATATAAAAAAAATAAGAAAATTGTTTATAGTATAAGTTGATTAATAGTATAAGTTGAATTTTTTTGAATAATGTTAATTTAGCATTGTTGTCAGGTGCATTATATGTTTTTACAATGCCTTTTTAGGCGAAGAAACAAACTGAATTTTATTATTGTTATATGCTATATTTAATTAAAAGTTTGTAAGCTTCAAGTACTCGAGGTTTTTTTGTTTAAGCTCCTTTACTTTGAGTAATACTTGTTGAAAATATTTTTTTAAAAGTCCCTCTAAAGTATATGAGAATCCTGTTCTGATCTTAATATCAACCTTTGGTTTACTTAAACAGATAGTATAGGTCAAAAATAATATAGGCATTATAGTTTATATCATCATTCAAAAAGTTAAAAATTCCTCTAGAATAACGAGGGAATGGTTGTACATTTTGCATTAATGTAGGTATTAAAAATATTTTCCAGTCACATAACATTTGTTTTGAATTATATGGTATGAATGTTGTTCCTACACCAAGCATATCGTTTTTCATACCTGAGATATAAATTTGTGTACCTTTATCCCACTTTTCACCGTGAACATTTGGTATAAAATTATTAACATATATTTCAGAAATACCGACTTTCCAATTTGTAAAAGAGGACAATGTATTTTCAGGGTAATAATTCATGGACGAATCGCTTAGTAAAGTGACGTAAAATTCATCATTTACTTGTATGTTGTCCATGAGCTTGTTGATTTATTTTTTCGTAATGGAAAATTAAGTTCTGTTTGAGTATGACCTTCTGCTGACCGTAAAAAGGTCTTGCTGAACTATTTAACACTTTGCTATTTATAGTTTTTTCTTTCTTCGTTGGTGAGAAACTGATATCAGTTTCAAAAATTTGTACATTTTTATTTCTAATAGATTTTCTTTTTTTTATACGTTCTCCAGCTGAAGGAGCAGACAATGCTTTTTTAAAAAGTTCTTCTTCCATTTCGTCATCGAATATTTTGTCAACTTCTTTTTCATATACATCTTCTTGAGGAAAAGCTTGTGTTGTAGCATTTTTATATACAGGTACATTTGATTGAGTTTCTACATCTACATACATAGGTTTTGCACGAGTTTGCGTTTTGTTTCTGTAATTTTTCCGTGCTCCTCTTTATTTGGAGGAAGAACTCTTTTTTTGTTTTTTACTTTAAACAGATTGTAACGATATAAATACAATTTTTGTGTATCTGTCAGGTGTTTATTTAAAAAAATTGTTAGTATGCATTTTGATTAATTTTCTCTTAAACCTCAGGCTTTAGTTTAATCATCTTGTTAAATGTTGTATTATTCATTTTATAAAATTTCCTATTATTCCTGAAAGTAGTGCACCAAGAAGTTTTAGTAAAAATCCACTTCGTGGAATAATGATTTTTCTTTTTCTATTTATAGATTTTCTACGGGAAATGAGTAATCCCAATTCCTTTTTATGCTTTCGTAATTGAGTTATTTGCAATTTCACAAAAAGTTTTTATTGCTTCGGCATCACAATGTTTTATTATTACTTTTTGAAATCATGGCTCACAACTTTTTAATAGATGCAATATATGTCGATTGGGTTTCAAACGTTTCATATTCTTCCCAAATTGTTTTAATTGATCTCTTGTACAAAAGCAGAAATCTTTTCCAAATTTATCATTTCTTAATCGAAATATATCATTAATGTCTTGAGTAAGATCTATTAATATATACCCGTATGGGTCTGACATCACTTGATTATATACTTTTTCAAATGCTTTGATTTGATTTGGATAAATCTGACGAACTAAAGGTAATATCTGTGTTTTATCTCTTAGATTTTTAAAAAGTACTAGATATTTACAGTTAAGTTATATCTCTTGAAAATTTACCTTGATGAAATATATTTTGAGTTACAAATATTACACACAAATTCCTATGATGTGAACCTCTAGTAAATAAATCACACTCATCGATTACAATCCACAAAGGTTCTTGGTTATCATTAAAATCTGGTATAGTTTTACTATATTCAACATCTTTCATATATTGCGGAACTGCATTTTTATCTGGATTACACCAAACAATTCTATTAATTTCTGGTTGCATATTTTCTTTTTTATATTTAATTAAATTATGAATAAAAGTTGTTTTACCACAACAGGATGGCCCTGCCACCATCATAGTAAACGGGTGAAAGAACATAGTTGTATTAGTGAAAACTAATATTACTAACCTATATTTATATAAAAACTATTTTTAAAAATGAATATAAATAGAAATTTGAATAATGAAAATCCTTTTGAAATTCCACCGATAACCTTCAAGATGGTTAAACAATTTTTATTAGTTGATCTTCAATTTTTATTAGGAAATGATATACAGAATTCATTAAAGAACTAGTGCAACTTGAAAAAGGAAGTTTAATTCCGACTGTATATCACTTTAAACCACCATACCCTGCAGAAGAACTTAGTCAAGAAGTCAGATATACCAATCAGTTTTGCGGAAATAAAATAAATTGACTTAAATAGGGTAGCGGTTTAGTTGAATATTTAGATGTAAAATGTATAATAAAACATTATTTAGAACCAGCTGAAAAAATTGATGTTAAAGGAGAACAAAAACAAGTAAAAAAATAGTCAGTCGGTGCAATCGACTTAGAAATACCCTACACCTATTTGGTTCAAATTTAATGGGAAGTCCATAAGTCATTTTAAAACAATAAAAGCTGTTATTAGTTTGGTCGTAAAACATAGCTAACCAAATTAACTTTATAATACTAAAAACATTTTCTAATTAGACTATCTATAAAAAAATATTACAAATTCTTACTAATTTATCGATTTAAAAATATTAAAAAACCAAAAAATTTGAATTAAATGAAAATATATTTATTTCAATTTAATTACAAAAGTGAAAAAATTTGAATTATTAAATTTTGAGATAAAAAGCTAATATATTTAATAATTAAAATTTTTCAAAATTGCTAGTTTATGTACCTATCGAAAAGCTTATAAACGAAACATATGCAATAAATGTATTTCTAAAATATAATTACAAATTTAGAACTTTTCATATAATAATTCGGAAAGTATTGTACACAATGTCTTAATTATATATCACCTCTGGTAATAATTCAATAAAATATATGATATAATAAAAATTAAAAAAAAGGAATTTAATCGTTTATTAAAAAATATTTTGTTTTTAATTTATAAAATATTATACAAAATTTGTTTTATGGTAAAATTAGCCTTTTAAAAATATAAAAGTTTAAAAAAAAAAAGGGAATTGGAAAGAACCCTCGTGTATCAAATTTAAAGTTTTTATCTTCATAAATCTCGAAGATAAGCTTTTTAATTTTGGAATTTCTTAGGAGCCACCTGAATCACCACTACAATTAAGTCTAAATTTCGGGGACACATAGGAAATGGAAAACATCTCTTCTAGACTTCGAACTCACTGTCTGAAATCGACCAGAACCAATTCCCAAGTACTAGTTACCTAGAGTTTAAATTTCATATAGTGGCATTATTTTTTGAGTTATGGTGTTTTTAAGATATATGTTTGTTAGTCCTTGAACTTTTCAAAGGTTTCAGATCCCGAAAGGATGGTACAATTTCGCCCATATGCAGTTCCCGTTATACTTTCAATACTAGTTAACTCTTGGATACAATAGGAACGTTTTATCTTAATTTTAAATTAATATTTTTATTAATTTCGAAGATAAGCTTTCAAACCTTGGGCGTCTAAGAGAGGTACTGAACCACCACTCTAATTGATCGAAAATTAGTGGGACGCACAGGAAATAGTAAAGAACATCCATGTGCCAAATTTTAAGCTTCTACATTTGTTTGAAGTTACTATCTTTATTAATTTCGAAAATATGCTTTAAGGTCTTCGGAACTGTGTGGCTGTGCCGTGACCCACTAATCCAATTGGTACCAGATTTCAAGGACTCTAAGGAAATATAAAGATACACTCTGATACCAAATTTAGAGGTTTTATCTTCATTGGTTTGTCTTCGGAATTATGCTCGTTTGGCCTAAATTCAATCAAAAAGGTCCAGAATCCGAAACCATGGGCCGATATCGCCCATATGCAATCCCCTCCGTACTTTAAGACGTTGTAACATGCAGTTAAAATTTCATCAAGATAGCTCCATTATTTTTTTTTTAGTTATCGTAACTAAGGACGGACGGACATGGGTATATCGACTCAGGAGGTCACGCTGATCACAAATATATATACTTTTCCATATCTAGCTCGCTTCCTTTAGATGGTTACAAATACCATAACGAATTTAATATACCCCTTTACCTATTCCAAAGGTGTAGGGTATAAAAACTTTTCCTTCAAAAGTACATTGACAGTGCCAAAATAGAAGATCTGAGTAGAGTTTTGCCGCCATTAGAAAAAATTAATAACTTTAAAGTATCATGTCTTATACATTTATTAAACAACAATTTCAGATGTGCAGTTAAAAATTGTTTTAATGTACATATGTATCTCTTAAAAGAAAAAATTCTAAACTAAGACCTTCATACATACAATATGAAATTAAATAACATTAAAAAAGCTACAATAAAAATAGGAACGTGGAATGTCAACAGTCTGTTCGAGTCAGGAAAAATCTATAACACTATTCAAGAAATGAATCGTTTAAAAATTGATATACTTGGTATCAGCGAAACCTGGTGGCCAAACAACGGAGTAAGTTGTGTAAAGGGGACAAAATTTTATTATTCCGGTAATAACAACACAAGGCACAGGAATGGCGTCGGTATAATATTGTCTGAAGAAATCGCAAAACATGTTTCCGGCTTCGTGCCGTTTTCGGATAGAGCCATGCTACTGAAATTAGATTCAAAACCGATCGCAATTAATATTATACAAATTTACGCACCGACAGCGGATAAACCTGACGATGAGATAGAGGAGTTTTATGAACACATAACATATCTTTTAAAACAAACAAAACCTCACGACCTGAATATCATAATGGGCGACTTTAATGCCAAGGTTGGTACCGGAGGAGTAAAAGACGTAGTTGGGAATTTTGCTCTAGGAACTAGAAACGAAAGGGGTGATCGTTTGGTACAATTTTGCCAGGAAGAAAATTTAAAAATTATGAATACGTGGTTTTGTTTACCTGCAAGAAGATTATATACCTGGAGATCTCCACAAGATTCAAGTGAACATGTAGTGCGAAACCAGATTGACTTCATTATTGTAAATAAACGATTTAGCTCATCCATTAGGAAAGTAAGCACATATCCTGGTGCCGACGTTCCATCGGATCACAATCTTTTGGTGGGCAAAATAAACATCAAATTGGCAAGACCAAAGAGATCCAACCGAGAAACAAAATTGGATATGGAAAAGCTGAAAAATAGTGAAATAAGAGATCGGTTAGCAGCAGAGATCAACAATCAGGTACGAAATTTGAGAAATACAAGAAATCTATGGGCACAAACAAAGGATATCCTTAAAGTAAAGTCACGAAACATCCTGGGTACAAAAAAGTATTTCCCTAAACAGAAATGGATGACAGACGAGATTTTGCATATGATGGATGTAAGGCGCCAATACAAAAACAATAATATTGGGGAGTATAAACGTATTCATCGAGATATCCAAGCTAAAATTAGGCGTGCCAAGCAAGACTGGTTAAAGAAAGAATGTGACGAATTAGAGAAACTGCAACATCTACATGATGATTTCAATGTCCACAAAAAAATTAAAGAAATCACGGGTACAAATCGTAAAAAACTTACCGCTGCATTAACAAACGAACAAGGTCAACTTATAGCTGATGTAAATGAGGAACAAAAAACCTGGCAAAATTATGTTCAACAGTTATTTCAAGATCAAAGCAGAACAATAAACAACAATAACACTAACAATAACACTAACACACTACCTTTTGGATTCCCAATAACAAAAGAAGAAGTTAAAAAGGCAGTATTGTCATCAAAAAACAATAAAACTACAGGCCCGGATGATTTACCAGCAGAAATAATAAAATTAATAGATTATGATAATTTAGATATATTGGTCAAAATTTTTAATGAAATATATGACACAGGTAATTTCCCAGAAGATTGGCTAAAGTCGACATTTATTACACTCCCGAAAAAAGCGAATGCTAAAAGCTGTAAAGATCATCGTCTGATAAGTTTAATGAGTCATGCGCTTAAAATCTTTCTTAAAATACTGCAAAGTCGAATGTATTCCAAGTGCGAAGCACATATGGGAAAAACGCAGTTCGGATTTAAACAAGGCACAGGCACGAAAGAAGCTCTTTTTGGCGTAAATATATTGGTACAAAACTGCAGAGATGTTCAGAAGGATGTTTTTCTCTGTTTCCTTGATTACGAAAAAGCTTTCGATAGGGTGCAGCATGAAAAGTTGATAGAAATCTTAAGTGCATTAGATATCGAAGAAAAAACTATAAACTGTATCAGAAATCTTTATTGGAACCAAACAGCTAACGTAAAAACTCAGCATGGCTTAACAGATAGCATTGCAATTCAAAGAGGTGTACGTCAGGGCTGTATTTTGTCACCAATGCTCTTCAACTTATATGCGGAAACTATCTTCGTAGAGGCACTATCTGATGTGGAAGTAGGCATAAAAGTCAACGGCACGTTTTTAAATAATATAAGATATGCTGAGGATACGACGTTAATAGCTGATAATATTATCGATTTACAACATATAGTAGATAGAGTCAACCACTACAGTAACAATTTTGGGCTTAACATCAACACTCAAAAAACGAAATTTATGATAGTCAGCAGAAATAGAAAACCATATCCTGGTGCGACTATTACAATTAACAACAGTCAAATCGAAAAAGTGTCCATTTTCAAGTACCTTGGATGCTGGCTAAACGAAGACTGGAGTTGTAATGGGGAAATAAAATGCCGAATTGAAATGGCCAGGAAGGCATTTCTTAAATATAAGGAGCTTTTTTGCAGCAGGAACCTCAGCATGAAACTGCGGATACGTTTCGTTAAATGTTATGTCTGGTCTGTTTTATTATATGGTGTAGAAGCATGGACAGTAAAAGTAAAAGATATGAATAAGCTTGAAGCATTCGAAATGTGGATATACAGAAGAATGCTCAAGATTTCATGGGTAGACCGTGTCTCGAACGAGGAGGTTCTCAGAAGAATGAACGTGACAAGAGAACTAATCACAACTGTCAAACGTCGAAAAACAGCATACTTTGGCCATGTAATGAGGAGTGCGAAATACGAGATGTTGCAGCTCATCGTGCAGGGGAAGATCGAAGGGCGAAGGGGAGTTGGTAGAAAACAACTGTCTTGGCTCCGAAATATTAGAAATTGGACTGGCATATCAGAAATTGGTGCACTGGTAGAATCAGCAAGGGACAGGGAGCGATACAAACAAATCACACAAACTATCATATGACGCTAACATTCTGTAAAGAATATGCAACACAAGAAGAAGAAGAAAAAAGTTCACTTCAACAGAAATATAGAAATTCAAGTGATGCATGTATGGGACAATGTCTACAGAACAGCTCGCAAAGTTCATTGACAATACGGATGTGATAAAAGTAGATTTTAAAGACGAATTGAAAATGTTGAATTCATTATTTCTAGAATTTTTACATCTGATCATCGTAAAATTGTTAAAGCTTTTTCAGTTAAATAAAAATTATGTAAACATATTAATTTGTTTGTTTTATTTTTATTTGTATGTTAATTATAAATAGGTACCATAAGCAATTAACCAGTTTTGATTTTGTTTTTTCCTTGCAGAAAAAGATGACTTTTTTCTTTTAATTATTACATATAATGAATACTAACTAACAAAATAACTTTTTGGATTTTTTAATGTCTTCGTTCCACCAGCAGACTGGTTGCCTGGACCTTTGTCCGATTTGGGGCATAGACGTGTCGCTGGCTCTCTTAATAGCACCCATTTTCTGCGTGATGGTTTGGATCGCACTTGCATCTGGATCGATTTTCCGGGTTCTTCTGCTGAATTTAGCTGCTAGAGTTTTTATGTTCAACCAGTGCACATTGTATTTACGCTCGTCCCCAGCGTTTCTTGTCTGCGCGCGGCTACGCGTCTCATCACTGTATAGGTTATATACTGATGATCCCTAGCTGTAACATCTTCCAATACTTTCCAGCTGAGCATATTTCCGGTGAATGACAGCCAGGTCTTCTGAAGGTGCTTTCTGTGCCGGTATTAGCCACTATTAGGCCCAGCTTGCGGCCATGTTTAGTATTCTACGGCCTCTTGAGTCAGTGTTGGCCATACCCCACTTGGCTGCTCAGGAGTTAAGTCACCCTTTACGACGACTGAACCCTCTATTTGTCTCACTCTATACTCGATCTCATCCAGTTTATTTTTAAAAGATTGGATGTCATCGCTCGGCGTGAGGTAGCAGCTCAGTACTGTGACCTTATTTGTGTGGGCGTAGACAAAGCAGTTTCCTTTTCCGTCTCCGGAGTACTGCGCCGTTCTGTGGTCGGCTACATAGATTGCTGCTGTTTTTGTGTCGTCTTTGACCCAGATTTCCTTCTCTTTCCTCATATATTGTTCGCTGATTATGACGATATCTGCCTGATGCTCGTCGATTACATGCGACAATGAAAAGTCAGCCGTTCTGCTTCTATGTAGATTTGCCTGAATTATTTTCATTTCTTTGCTGGTTTTCTGCTGGTTTTCTGGTAGTAAAGCATCTGCTTGATCCTGACAAGTGGTCGATAATTTTCAGACCGTCTTGCAGACATATACAGCACTTCGGCGTGTTGCTGCAGTCTTTCATTTTGTGACCTTGGGCCATTGTAATTTGCATTTAAAGCACAGCTTCTGTCATCTTTATACGTTGCGCCTTTAGTATGGTTTTAGCTGCTTCTGTCGGTAGAATCACAAAAGCTCGCTGAAATCCTGTGTTGTTGGTGTTTGTGACTTTAGCCGTTATTTCTTCATCAGGTATGCCAATTTTCTTCTTGACTGCCGCAAGTAACTAGTTTTTGTCTGTGAAGCTATCTAGGTCACGTATTTCAATTGTAGTTTTTGGCTTGCTGCCAAGGTAATTTATTGCGCCCTGCTGGTGTTCTCTTCACGAACGAAATATCGAACGAAATCAAATAGCCGCCCATTATGAGTACAGACGCGCTTAGATCTTTCTATGATACCCGACGAATAAAGAAATGCACCACCCGCCGAGTCGCTACTATTCCGTTAACATTTTAACATTTATGCTCATCTCGTGTCTGGGGGCACACTTCAAGACAGACACTTGCTCGGGACTCCACCTGGGTTGGGTACCAGATCTTCCGGTAGGATTGCTCGACGTCACAGTTAGACATTCGTGAAGGTGAGATTTGACTTGGCAGAGGCCGGGCCAACGTACCAGGATATCTGTCACCTGTAAACGCATCCTACTCCCCTTGATTCTATAAAGTTACCCAAAAGGAACACTCCATAGAAGCCTCGTTCATAGTAATAATAATAATAACATTAATAATAATGATAATAATAATAATAATGTTTTTTTTTTTTTTTTGTTTTTTTAGGAGGGAAAATCCTTTTTTTGACGAAGGGCGCACGTACGCCCAACAGTGTCGGAATCTCCCATTTCAGGCATACCGACTAAAAAACCTCCCGCTCTCCACGGACACTAGCCTGGAACCGTTTATCACATTACTTCGGGCTAGGTCCAGAGCCTTCGCCTCAGAGGCTGCTGGCCGAAGTAAGGTCGGTATTTTTGAGGGTAAAATAAGAACAAATTTACTTGTGTTGATACATAATGAAGGGTTACCATCTAATTACAAGGAATTTATATGACCTTTATTTTAAGTATCACATTAAAATTGGTTTCACTTCCAAACAGGTAGAAGAAGATCTTAATGTTTTTCGTAGTCTTTGCAATAGCAATTGTATCAATCTATAGTATCAAAAATAAAAATAGCGTTAGTTCCTCTAATAAACTGAAATTATTCTACCACAATTGCAGTGGTATGAGGGGAAAGCTTAAGAAATTATATATTGATGCTAAGTCATGTGAATTTAATATTATTGCTATAATTGAAACATGGTTAAACGATTCCTTTGTAAATGAAGAAATTTTGGACAGTACTTGGTCGATTTATAGAAAAGATCGGGATTATCTTGCTACAAATTGTTCCCGTGGTGGTTGTGTACTACTTACAGTAAACAATACCTTATCTAGTGTGGCATTAATCACTAGGACTTACCACTCTTTTGATCACCAATTTATTAAAGTTAACTTAGGTAATAATTTTTTATACCTGGGTATTGTTTACTTTCCTCCTAATTCTGACCGTCCTTCTTTGTCTTTTATTGTTGACGAATCTGATAATTTGTTACTACCAATCAACTTTCAGGACAAAATAGATTTCGATCTTATTAATGTATTTTATGGTAAAGATTTACAACAAATAATCAGCTTTCCGAATAACTGTTACAAGTGGTTAGATCTTGCATTCACGAATGCATATGATAAAGTGGTGGTAAAGCTCGCAGATGATTCAAAAAACCTTTTTACAAACACTCCGCATCATAACGCAATCATCTTCGAATTTTCCACTGCTATACACCTTTTTACCAAATTTTACAATAATACTTTTGTATATGACTTTCTTAATGCTGATTATCAAAGCATTAATAATGCTTTATCAGTCATCAGTTGGGACGACCTGTTAACCGAACAGGATATTGATTTGATTATCTCTCAATTCTATGCAAAGTTATTTGAGATAATTAACTCTTTTGTTCCTAAAATTCGCAAAAAGGACAAGACAACCGAACCTTGGCGAACAGTGAACTTAGGACATTGCGTAACCAACGCAATAAACTATACAAAATAATTAAAATTCAAAAGAACCTAATAATGACTTATTAAACAAGTACAAGGATCTTGCTTTTGAATTTAAACAAAAATCTAATTTGGCTTATGATAGATATCTCACTAACGTAGGCAACAAATTAATTACAGATCCTAAAAAGTTTTTTGACTTCGTTAACACAAAACGTAAAACTTATGCTTATCCAAGCTTAATGTCAAAAGACAATACGTCTTCTAATTGTCCTAAAACGATCTGCAATTTCTTTGCTAAATCTTTTCAAAAAGTTTATCGTCCACACGAGTCTCCTTTTGTAATTTCGATTTCTCTAACTTAATTAATGATTCAAATCCTATTATTACGGACTTATATCTTACCGAAATTGAAATATTTGAAGCAATCCATAAACTTGATACTAAAAAAGGTATAGGACCTGACCTAATCCCACCGACTTTTTTATGCAACGTTGTTAGTTATCTAACTTATCCACTTCATTATATTTTTAATAAATCTCTTTCTTCAGGTATTTTCCCTCTTGTTTGGAAATCTTCTTATCTTACTCCTATTTATAAAAAGGGAGATAAATCATTCGCCGAAAATTATCGTGGCATTGCTATTTTATCGACTATTCCAAAGTTGTTCGAAAAAATGGTTGTAAATAAAATTACGCCCATCATTAATACAAAACTAAACGAACAACAACATGGATTCAGAAAAGGTCGTTCCACAACAACAAACCTTTTGGTTTATACTTCTGAAATCCTTAATGAAATGGAAAATGAGCACCAAGTTCATGCTATTTACACGGACTTTAGCAAAGCATTCGATCGTGTTGATCACAAAATTCTACTAAACAAACTTGCAACTTTAGGTATTTCGGGCTTTTTTCTTTACTGGATATTCTCCTATATTACAAATAGATCGCAAAATATCAAATTTGAAGGATTTTTGTCGGACCCAATTAATGTTACATCAGGAGTACCACAAGGTAGCCACTTAGGACCACTCTTGTTTAATATATTCATTTCCGATCTTTCTAGTAAACTTTTCGGTGTGTCACATGTTGCATTTGTTGATGATCTCAAGATTTATCATGTAATTAAAAATAGTTCTGATGCTGCATTACTTCAGATAAATCTTATTTCTCTACAAGAATGGTGCTTCTCTAATAAACTAGAACTAAACATTGAAAAATGCAAGGTTATAAGTTTTACACGTAAGAGATCTACCATTTTATTCGGTTATAATATAAATAATGTAACCCTTGAAAGGGTTAAAAGCATTACCGATTTATGGATTCTGTTGGATGATAAACTGAACTTCCATCTCCATTATGAGTATATGATTTCCAGAGCAAACAAAATGCTCGGCTTTATAAAAAGAAGAGCTAAAGAATTTAGCAGCATTGCTGTAACTAAAGCTCTTTATTGTTCTTTAGTACTTTTAGTTTGAGAGTAAAAAGACAGATTTATACTTGTAACAAGATCAATGTTCTCATAATAAGAGTAAAAATAAAAAGAGATTTTAACTCTTATAGAATTGTGCTCTTATAAGAATTCCTTTGTGAGAATCTAACTTAAATAAGTAGATCAATACACTTGTAACAAGATCAATATTGTTATAATAAGAGTAAAAAGACTGATTTATACTTGTAACAAGATCAATGTTCTCATAATAAGAGTAAAAACATTAATTTAGTTTATGAAATATGAATTAAATTTCAAGTTAATCTCATAAGAAGATCACTACTCTTGTAACAAGATCAATATTCTCATAATAAGAGTAAAAAGACTGATTTATACTTGTAAGAGCAATATTCTCTTAAGAGTAAAAAGACTGATTTCATAAAACATGCATTTTTTTTGTTTATATGTAAAACTCAAAAGAAAGAGTTGTCTTTGCCAACTTTAAACATCAACTTTACTGCAAAACTATTTAAAATTAGCCGCAAAATGTTCAAATTTTATTTGTGTAGTAAAAAATATACAATGTACATTAATCTATTATTGTTTTAGTATTACTTAACTAGTTTTTTTTTACTTCAATTTTTTGTATTACCAATAATATTATGTAAGTATTATTATATATTATACGAACCTACATATTTTTATGAATATACAAATGAACATGACATAAAAAAAAAAAATGAACAGCTATATGTTATACTAATTTAATAAGTTTCATGTGGTACAAACGTAGTATAAATTTTGGCATACCTGTAACTTGTTTGTTTAGATATAAAAAAAAAAATTAGAATTTTCTGAGAAAAAAAAATATATTTTGACACTGAAAAAAATTATCAAAATACGTTTTGTCGAAATACTTGGAAATTAGAATAAATAACAAGTAAAGAAACAATCAGTCGGTGCAACCGACTTAGAAATACCCTACACCTATTTGGTTCAAATTTAATGACATATCCATAAGTCATTTTAACGCCATAAAAGCTGTTATTAATTTGATTGTAAGACATAGCTAACCAAATTAACTTTATAATACTAAAAACATTTTCTAATTACACTATCTCTTAAAAAATATTACAAATTCTTACTAATTTATTTATTTAAAAATATTAAAAAACAAAAAAACTTGTTATAAATGAAAATATATTTATTCCACTTAAATTACAAAATGAAAAAATTCTAGTTATTAAATTTTTTGATAAAAATCTGATCAAAGCATAATATATATAATAACCCAAATTTTTTAAAATTGCAATTATTTTAAATGGCTAGTTAATATACCTAATAGAAAAGCTTATACGCAAAATATGCAATAAATGTATTTCTAAAATACAATAACTAATTTACACCTTTTCATACAATTCATTTAAATATAAAAATAAATTTTACATAAATGCAGCAAGTTCCTTTGAAGAAAGCTGAACCACTACAATTAAGTCTAAATTTCGGAAAAGTATATATATTTGTGATCAGCGTGACCGCCTTAGTCGATATAGCCATGTCCGTCCGTCCGTCCGTCCGTCCGTAGGCACGATATCTCAAAAAATAATGGAGCTATCTTGATGAAATTTTAACTGTAGGTTACTAGGCCTGAAAGTACGGCGGGGATTGCATATGGGCGAAATTGGCCCGTGGGTTCGGATTCTGGTCCTTTTAATCGGTCCAAGGGCTAACGAGCATTTATAAAAAATCACGATAACTCAACAACTAATGACGCTTTCTTCATCAACTTTGTGCTGTAGGTTACTAGTAATGAACCTACTTTGGGGATTGCGTAAGTTCGGGATTGGACAATGGGTTCGGAACCTAGAACTTTTTGATCGAACTAAGGCCAAACGAGTATAATTCCGAAAGAAATGAAGATAGAACCTCCAAATTTGGTATCAAGGTGTCCCCTCCTATTTCCTAAGTGTCTTGGAAATTTGAGCCTCATTGGAGTAGTGGGTCGGGGACCAGCTACACATTTCCGAAGACCTTAAAGGATATCTTTAAAATTAATAAAGATAGCAACTTAAAAAAAATTTAGAAGCTTCAAATTTGGCACAAGGGTGTTCTTTACTATCTCTTGCGTGTCCCCCTAATTTTGGATCAATTGGAGTGGTGGTTCAGTATCCCTCTTAGACCTCTGAAGTTTTAAAAGCTTATAATCGAAATTATTAAAAATAGTAACTTAAAATTAAGATAGAACGTTCAAATTGTGTACAAGGGTTAACTAGTACTATAAGTACAGCGCGGACTGTATAAGGGCGTAATCAGACCAAGGGTTCGGATTCTGAACCTTTTAATCGGTTTCAGTGCTAACGAACATATATTAAAAATCACGATAGCTCAACAACTAATGACACTATCTTCATGAAATTTTGTGCTGTAGGTTATTGGTAATGAAACTACCGGGGCGATTGCGTACGGTGAGGAGTGGATAATGGGTTCGGAACTTATAACTTTTTGATCGAATTTAGGCCAAACTAGCATAATTCCGAAACCAATGAAGATAGAACCTCCAAATTTAGTATCAGGGTGTTGCTTTCGATTCCCTTAGTCTCCTTGAAATTTGAGCCCAATTGGAGTAGTAGGTGGGGACCAGCCACTCAGTTCCGAGGACCTTAAAGCATATTTTCGAAATTGATAAAGATAGTATCTTGAAACAAATGTAGAAGCTACAAATTTGGTACATGGGAGTTTACTATTTCCTGCATGTCCATCTAATTTTGGATCAATTGGAGTGGTGGTTCAGTGCCTCTCTTAGACCCCCCAATGTGTAAAAGCTTATAATCGAAATAAATAAAACTAGTAACTTAAAAATAAGATATAACTTTCCAATTGTGTACAAGGGTTAACTAGTATTGAAAGTATGACGGGGGCTGCATATGGGCGAAATCGTACCATCTTAAAAACACCATAACTCAAAAAATAATGCCGCTATTTTGATGAAATTTAAACTCTAGGTTACTAGTAAGGAAAGCACCATGGGAATTGGTTCTGGTCGAGTTTAATTTCGAAGCCAAAGAATATATTTCCTATGTGTCCCCGAAATTTAGACTTAATTGTAGTGGTTCAGCTATGTTCAAAGGTACTTTCTACATTTATGTAAAACTTATTTTTATATTTAAATGAATTATATGAAAAGTTCTAAATTTGTAATTGTATTTTGGAAATACATTTATTGCATATTTTGCTTTTATAAGCTTTTCTATTAGGTATATAAACTAACCATTTAAAATAATTGCAATTTTGAAAAATTTTAATTATTAAATATATTATGCTTTTTATCACAAAATTTAATAAGTAGAATTTTTTCATTTTGTAATTGAATTGGAATAAATATATTTTCATTTATTTCAAGTTTTTTTGTTTTTAAATATTTTTAATAGATAAATAAGTAAGAATTTGTAATATTTTTTAAAAGAAAGTGTAATTAGAAAATGTTTTTAAGTATTATAAAGTTAATTTGGTTAGCTATGTATTACGATCAAATAACAACAGCTTTTATGGTGTTAAAATGACTTACGGATATGTCCTTAAATTTGAACCAAATAGGTGTAGGGTATTTCTAAGTCGGTTGCACCGACTGACTGTTTCTTTACTTGTTATACCCTACACCTATAGAATAGGTAAAGGGGTATATTAACTTTGGTATGGTGTTTGTAACCATTTAAAGGAAGCGAGCTAGATATGGAAAAGTATATATATTTGTGATCAGCGTGACCGCCTTAGTCGATATAGCCATGTCCGTCCGTCCGTCCGTAGGCACGATAACTCAAAAAATAATGGAGCTATCTTGATGAAATTTTAACTGTAGGTTACTAGGACTGAAAGTACGGCGGGGATTGCATATGGGCGAAATTGGCCCATGGGTTCGGATTCTGGACCTTTTAATCGATCGAAGGGCTAACGAACATATATAAAAAATCCCGATAACTCAACAACTAACGACGCTATCTTCATCAAATTTGCGCCGTAGGTTACTAGTAATGAAACTATTTCGAGGACTGCGTAAGTTCGGGATTGGACCATGGGTTCGGAACCTGGAGCATTTTGATCGAATTTAGGCCAAACAAGCATAATTCCGAAACCAATGAAGATAGAACCTCCAAATTTGGTACCAGGGTGTCCCTTCCTATTTCCTTAGTGTCCTTGAAATTTGGGCCCCATTGGAGTAGTGGGTCAGGGACCAGCCACACATTTCCGAAGACCTTAAATCATATCTTTAAAATTAATAAAGATAGCAATTTGAAAAAATATAGAAGCTTCAAATTTGGCAACAAGGATGTTCTTTATTATTTCTTGTATGCCCGCCTAATTTGGAATCTATTGGAGTGGTGGTTCAGTACCCCTTTTACACTTCCAAAAGTTAAAAAGCTTATAATCGAAATTACTAAAAATAATAACTTAAAATTAATATATAACGTTCCACTTGTGTACAAGGGTTAACTAGTATTGAAAGTATGACGGGACTGCATATGGGCGAAATCGTACCATGGTTTCGGGTTCTGGAACCCTTGACAAGTTCAAGGACTAAAAAGCATATATCTTAAAAACACCATAACTCAAAAAATAATGCCGGTATTTTGATGAAATTTAAACTCTAGGTTACTAGTAATGAAAGTACCATGGGAATCGGTTCTGGTCGAGTTTAATTTCAAAGCCAAAGAATATATTTCCTATGTCCTATATGTCTCCGAAATCTAGCCTTTATTGTAGTGGTTCAGCTATGTTCAAAGGTACTTGCTGCATTTATGTAAAATTTATTTGAATATTTAAATGAATTATATGAAAAGGTCTAAATTTGTAATTGTATTTTAGAAATACATTTATTGCATATTTTGCGTTTATAAGCTTTTCTATTAGGTATATAAACTAACCATTTAAAATAATTGCAACTTTGAAAAATTTGGATTATGTATTAAATATATTATGCTTTGATTATCTTTTTATGACAAAATTTAATAATTAGAATTTTTTCATTTTGTAATTGAATTGGAATAAATATATTTTCATTTATTTCAAGTTTGTTTGTTTTTTAATATTTTTAAATAGATAAATTAGTAAGAATTTGTAATATTTTTTAATAGATAGTGTAATTAGAAAATGTTTTTAGTATTATAAAGTTAATTTGGTTAGCTATGTCTTACGATCAAATTAATAACAGCTTTTATGGTGTTAAAATGACTTATGGATATGTCCTTAATTTTGAACCAAATAGGTGTAGGGTATTTCTAAGTCGGTTGCACCGACTGACAGTTTCTTTACTTGTTTTTAATATATTTCATTCATGATACTTCATACATTTATAAAATAAGTATTTTTAATAAAAATTATTTAAAGAGTTGAAATTTAGAGAAGAAATTTCATATTAGTTTATTTAATTTCTTATAAATATAAAAAAGTATAACATGTAGTCTATAAGACACTGTTAGGTAATGTCAGTAAAAAATATTTTTAATGATATTTTTATTTCAATTAACTTTTTAATAGATAATTAATTATATTATACAGATATTCAGTCTTAGTTTAGACTTTGTAAAGTATAGTTGTAATATATCTACACACTATATATACGAGTATAGTTTAACAGCAATTTTTTCTTTTTTTTTTTTTTTATCCGTTAATAAAAACTTATAAAAAAAAAAAATAAAATAAATTAAAAAAAAAAAAAAATTACAAAAATTACCGGGAAACGTAAAAACCCTTTTTCATCATCCGTAGTGGACAATGCCATTAATTTTGCAAAAAAGATGAATCTCCATGGCGGTAACAGATTTGCACCACTAGATCAGCTGAATCAAGATGAGGTCATAGTACGAAAAAATAATTCCGAGGGTCCAAAAGTACTTAAAATACCACCTATCACAATTAAAAATTGTAATGCCAATATGATTCGTGGTAAACTTACAGCACTTAATTTGCAAACTGCCAATGTTAAAAATTGTTCAATTGGAGTACAAGTGTTCTGCAAAGACATCACTAATTATAACAAATTGCTAAAAACACTTGCTGAAGAAAATAAGGTTGAAAATAATGTAACTAAATGGAATTATTTCACTCATGAAATTCCAAGCAACATACCTTCCAAGATAGTATTATATGGACTGGATGAACACATGGATATAAATGAGGTTAAAAACGAAATTATGAGCTACGACATCAAGGTTACTGAAATAAAAAAATTAAACATTCACAAATCTAGATACACAGATCAAGTAACTTATCTTCTATATCTGGAAAGAGATTCCATCACACTTTCTGAATTAAGAAACAAAATTAAGGCAATTAGCAGCACTATTGTGAAATTCGAATATTACTCTAAAAAATCATCCGGTCCAACAAGATGTTTCAACTGTCAAGGTTACGGGCACGCAGCAAAGCAATGCTATAGTGATCCATCATGCGGTGTTTGTGCGGGAAACCATAAAACATCAGACTGCGAATTGTACAAAAAACGGGATAATAATCAGCCATTAAACTACAAATGCAAAAATTGCAGTGAAAATCATGCAGCAGGGTATAAAAATTGTCCAGCACGTATTAACTATATGAATTTACAAGACAAACTAAGGAAAAGAAGAAAAACGCACTCAAACTCAAACTCAACACCATCAAACAAAAACAACTTTTTGATCAACACTCATTCAGAGCAAATGTTTCCAAAACTTCATACACACAGTAAATATAATAATAGTCTAAGTAGTAACAATAATAATAATATAAAAACTAACACATTTATTAATAGTACTAACAACCATTCTAGCACATATAGTAATATTACAAAATCTCACTCAAAAAATTTAACTCAAAATCATGCACATAACAATAACAACTCAAATCAAAGCTCTACTAACACTAACAATGAATCATTCTCTTATCAAGAAATTATATCTATAGTAAATGAATTACTCACTAAATTAAATAGAAATCAAAGCAAACAAATACAATTTCAGATTATTACTGAATTAACATTAAAATTTGTTTTTGACAATATATGTTAATGGCGGACAATAATACTAAAATTTTATTTTGGAATGCACAAAGCTTTCTAAACAAAAAAACTGAATTCTATAATTATGTTGACAAGGAAAAAATTGATATTGCAGTAATAAGTGAAACCTGGTTAAATTCTAGTAAAAGTATTTGCAATAAAAATTATAAAATATATAGATATGATAGAGAAGTTGCTCAACATGGTGGTGTTGCATTAATAATTAAAAAGCCCATAGAACATTGTTTATTGCCTTGTTTAGAAACAAAATGTTTCGAAACATTATCTATTAAACTAATTCTCAGAAATAATGATAGTTTAACTATAGTAGGTGTATATTTTAAAGGAGGTTCTTATAACAGTAGCTTAGGTAAAGATTTTATTCATGATCTGAAACTGTTTAACAGAATACAGGGTAAATATATAATAATGGGTGACTTTAACTGTCGTCATGTAAATTGGAACTGCTTGAAAAACAATCAGTGGGGTATACAACTGAATAACATTTTGACTTGTAGTAATTATACGCTCTTATACCCCAGTAGTAGTACTTATATCCCAAAACAGAGCCGCGGGAACCCCTCGACGTTAGACCTCATATTGTCAAATATACCTGATAAACTTTCAAATCCTTATACTATCAATGAATTTAATTCTGACCATCTACCTATTAGGTTCAATTTAAACTTGTACCTTAATAACCCTACTAATAAATTCTACTTCGATTATAATAAAATTAATTGGTCAAGGTATAAACAACTTTTAGGCTCAAAAATTAATTTATCCCAAATTTCTTCTAGTCTGGATAATCCCGACACTAATATAATAAACAGTCACATCATGCTATTTGAGAAAATAGTATTGGATAGTGCACAAAAAGCCTCACCACGTAAAATTATTATCCAAAAACATGAAAAGACATTCTTACCGCAGTCTATTCTTCTATTAATAAATAAAAGAAATAGACTTAGGCGGCTTTGGCAAAGAACTAGAGACAGATTTTTTAAAATGAGAATTAACTTTTTACAAACAGTAATATCAAGTAAAATCCAGGAAATTCATAACCAAAAATGGCAAAATACTCTAAAATATCTACCTAGATACGGAAAGGCTTTTTGGAAAATTACGAAAGTTTTAAAAAATAGAGTCAAACTTATCCCCCCAATCCGCGTGGATAATAAAATCTTTATTACTAACGATGAAAAAGCTGACCTGTTTGCATCCTACTTTGAACAACAGCATAAACTAACAGAAAACTTAGGTGACATGGTTACAAAATGCATGGTGAATACAACCATAGAATCATACAATAGTAATAACATCATTAATAATAATAATAACAATAATAATAATAATAACAATAATAATAATAATAATAATAATAATAATAATAATAATAATAATAATAATAATAATAATAATAATAATAATAATAATAATAATAATAATAATAATAATAATAATAATAATAATAACAATAATAATAATAATAATAATAACAATAATAATAATAATAATAATAATAATAATTATAATAATAATAATAATAATAACAATAATAATAATAACAATAATAATAACAATAATAATATTAATAATAATAATATTAATAATAATAATAATAATTCGTTTACTACATTTAGCGCAGTAACTTACAAAGAACTAAATAATATACTCGAAAAACTTAAAAACAAAAAAGCAGACGGTTCAGACCAAATCAAACAGATCTTTTTAAAAAATCTAAATAAATAAGCTAAAATATTCTTAGTAAAAATTTGTAATGCTTGTCTAAAGATTGGATATTTCCCAGATTTGTGGAAAGTTGGCATGGTTATATGTATTCCAAAACCAAACAAGAAAAAATCAGATATTAAAAACTACAGACCAATTACACTTTTGAACAACATAAGCAAAGTTCTAGAAAAAGTTTTAAAATTTAGACTAATAAGCCATACCATAATTAATAATATCTTGCCTAACGAACAATTTGGTTTTAGAAAACATCACTCTACAACACATCAACTCGCTCGATTAGTGAAACATGTTAAGACTGGGTTCGCAAATTCACAAGCTACGGGAATTTTAGCACTTGATATCGAAAAGGCTTTTGATTCCGTATGGCATGACGGTCTTATTTTCAAAATGATAAATCTAAAATTTCCACCATACCTCATAAACATTATACAAAGCTTCCTTAGCAAACGCTCAATTTTTGTAAAAATAAATGAAGGTAAGTCTGCTAAAAAACCACTAAATGCTGGAGTCCCTCAGGGCTCAGTGATAAGTCCAATTTTATTCAACATCTTCACTTCTGACATCCCGAAGCCAGCAAATTGTGAGCTAGGAATATTTGCCGACGATACAGCGTTATTTAGTTCCCATAGGAAGCCCACCACAATTTCCAACAACCTCGAAAAAGGGTATAATGAAATTAAAACTTATTTTAATAGATGGAAAATAAAAATTAACGTACTGAAAACACAAGCATGTTATTTCAGTAAAAAACGCAGGCCTGATTTACTACCAACTCAAAATTTAATACTGGATAACGTTGAAATTTCCTGGGAAGAATCCTTAAAGTACTTGGGCCTAATATTGGATAAAAAATTATTATTTAAAACTCACATAGATTTCGTAATTAAAAAATGCAACATTGTCATAAAAACTTTATATCCCTTAATAAACCGAAAAGCACTACTGTTGAAAGACAACAAAATACTGCTATTCAAATCAGTTTTCCAAAGTTTGCTACTTTATGGCTCCGAAATTTGGGGCTCATGTGCTAAAACACATTTAGAACAACTTCAAATTAAACAAAATAAAATTTTAAAATTATTGTTAGACAAACCATTCTTTTTTTCTACTGCAAGACTTCATGATATTGGAAATGTCAAAACAATAGAAGATATAATCAATGTTAGAAAGAACTCATTCATTATTAGGAGCAACGATTCTGAAAATCCGTTAATAAAAAATTTGTATAATTAGTCATTTTGATATACTCAAAATTTTGGGATAATTATCCCTCTCCCGTTCCCTTTTGTTATTTGTTATTCTTTAGATATAAGTCATAGTATTTAAGTTTTTTAAATTTTAATTATAAGTTAATATAGGTCAAAAGAGGTTTTCTGTTCCTTTCCTCTTAATAAATTTGAATTAAAAATAACAATGTATCAAATAAACAATAATAAACTTTATATTTTAGCTGTAAGGTAGAAACCGATCACTATTTAATATTTAATAATTAAGTCATAATTTAAGAATGTAAGTCTGGAACATGAAATAAATAAAAAAAAAAAAAAAAAAAAAATATACAGATATGGTGTTATCTAAATTCTAAAGTGACATCCAGACTTTTAAATACATATAGCCGGTTAGAAGATGCAAAAACTCTGTGTGTTTTTAAATTTATTAGAATTTATAGAAAAATCCAATTTTAATATAATGTATAATAGACTACCTACTATTTCTAAATTATACTTCTAAAGTTATTTGATGCTTAAAAACACGAAATATGTATTTTATTATATCTTTTAATTTTTATAGCATAGCATGAATTAAAAATAATTTTTAGATTTTTAGATTAGAATTTTATTCAAAACTTGAAAACTTATTCATATTTTTGATGAAGACGTTAATAATAATTATCCAAAGTACAAAATTATAAATTTTGTGAACCTGGTTAAATATATTTTATGAACTAATAAATATTTATAACCTTGTCAGCTAGTGCTATTAATAATAATAACAATAACAATGTTACATGTTTATAATATTATTAAATTATGTTCAGAATTTTAATTAACGGACAAATCATAAATGTGAAAAATTTTGTACTTTGTTTGATTTGTTAATAATTTTTTTCAGTGAATTATTCTCATATGAAGAGTTTTACTCTTATAAGAAAATTAATTACTAATCTTATCAAATAGCGGCCATATTATTCAGACTTTCTTTATTGTTCTCAATCTTAACCCTTATATCACTAAGTAATTTTTTTGAATTAAAAAATATGAAAAAATATTTCTTGTAAAAATTATTAAATTTAAATAATTTACAACATAAAATGATAGCTTCAATTTAATTTAAGAAATAATTTATTGTATTTTATATTCAGTTTTACAGAAATTTACTCGAATTTTCACATAAACATAGGTAGAAATAGAATAATAAGCCTTAAAAGGGTTAAAAAATTATTATTAAAATTTTTTAAATTTTAATTATTTTTGGCGCGCGTTGTTTTTTTTCGAGGTAAAATGTCTACTTTTATTAATAAAATTTCAATGCCCTTAGTATTTTGGCTTATATTATTGACGACGAGGAAAAGTGTAGTACAGTAGACTGTGTCAACTCTGGGATAACCGTATGACCGTAACATATACATTATATTATCCGGTTAATTACTTTTGGCAAAATTTCAAACATTCAGCTTTATTATGTGTAGAGTAATGCTCATACAAAAGAAGGAGTTGTATGGCAGCTACTCGAACCCTCAGCAGTAGACCAACCAAATTATGCAGTAACTTTGGCCATTACACTAAACTATTTTTGGCAAAATTTCAGACACCCAGCTTCATTTGGTGTAGTGTAATCCTCATATAAAAGAAGGAGTTGTATGGCAGCTACTCGAACCCTCAGCAGTAGACCAACTAAATTTTGCAGTAATTTGGCCATCACCCCAAACTATTTTTTGCAAAATTTCAGATACCCAGCTTCATTAGGTGTAGTGTAAAGCTCATATAAAAGAAGGAGTTGTATGGCAGCTACTCGAATCCTCTGCAGTAGACCAACCAAATTTTGCAGAAACTTTGGTCATTATACTAAACTATTTTTGGCAAAATTTCAGACACGCAGCTTCCATAGGTATAGAGTAATGCTCATATAAAATTAGAAGTTGTATGGCAGGTACTCGAACCCTCTGCAGTAGACCAACCAAATTTTGCAGAAACTTTGGCCATTATACTAAACTATTTTTGGCAAAATTTCAGACACGCAGCTTTCATAGGTATAGAGTAATGCTCATAACCAAAATTGCTGGATTTAAATAGCGCTTCCCGTTTTTGCATAAAAACGAATTTGTGAAAATTTCATAATCCTAGGTCCTTTACTTTTTGAGTTATCGTGATGACGGACGGATGGACGGACGGACTGACTGACGGACTGACGGACGGACATACATCGCTAAATCGATTTATTTTTCGATTCTGATCCGATCCATACACTTGAGTCTATATCTACCCCCCCTCCTTCTTTGCGTCACAATGGCAAATTTATTATACCCTTGGACTATATAGTCATACGAATATAAAAAAGTTATTTTAGTTTCCTATAATTATATGTTCATATTAAATCTAATATACTTCTTTATGATATTACAAACATACATATAATTAAAAATTTACTTTATTTAATCGTCACCAAAAATAAACCTGTGTGTTTTTTAATACTCTCATAGTAGTGTTCTTATGAGCGTTTTACACTTATAGAACTCTTACTATGAAAGCTAAACTCTTGTTATGAGTGTTATTTAACTCTCATAACTGCGCCCTTTAACTCTTATAATGATCTCATAAGACTCTAGAAGAATTCTTCAAGAGTAAACTATGAGAGCAATACTCTCAGAATTAACTCTTAAAGAATTCTTCTAGAGCAGTGGTTCCTAACCGGGGGTACGTGGAGTACTTCTTGGGGGTATGTAGAGCGTATGATTTTTTTTTTTCGATTTTCTAATTCATATGGTATTTGTTATTTTAAATTTCCCACATATCCATAATAAACGCCGTTTTTTTAAATATTTTGTTCTTGAGTAGACCATGAAATTTGGTTTATAAAAAACAAACAGATTTATCAAGAATTCTTTAAGTTTGTAAAGTTTATCTTATTAAAAGTTGTGTGTTGTGCCTACGGTTTTATTTGTTCTCCGTGTACGAATTTTTTAATTTAATTATTGAATTGTTGTTAGTCAATAAATTGATATAAATAGTGAAAATAGTATTTTAAAAATTAAAAATATATAACGGTTTTAGATTTATTGCGGTAAGTACACAATGCAATTTCTATTTTTTAAAGATTTCTGAAATAATATTAATTTTTTAGTTAACCCACAATATTAGAATGTCAAAGAAGCGTTGTTATCAGGAATCATATATTCAATTCGGCTTCACTTTCTTAGTCGACAAAGATGGCTTGCAAAAACCTCAATGTGTACTTTGCGCGAAGGTACTTAGTAATGTTTATATGAAACCATCGAAACTTAAAGAATTTATCGCCTACAAATAACGAAGAGGTAGCAGCAGCTATTAATCAATTAAAATCAACTGCAGCTACTGGATATGATGGCATATCTAGTAAATTTATTAAAAAATTTTCTTTCCATTTAATACCAATTCTCGTAAAGCATATTAATCTATCATTTCAAATTTCGGTTTTCCCAGAGTCTTTAAAACGGGCAATTATTCTCCCAGTTTTTAAAGGCGGCTGTGCAACTAATATTTCTAATTATCGTCCTATTTCCATTTTAACTGCTCTTTCAAAAATCTATGAAATAATTATAAAAATTAGGTTAGACATCTTCCTCCGAACAAATCCGATTTTGCATAAGGAGCAATTCGGTTTTGAAAGAAACTCCAACACTACTGCTGCCTGTCTAGATATAAATCATTTTATAACCAACAACATAGACCAAAAAAAATTTGTTGCCTGTGTTTTCCTGGACCTCCAGAAAGCATTCGATTGTGTTGATCATGAAGTGTTCCTACATAAGCTCCACATGATCAAATTTTCGGATAATCAGATAAAATTTTTCAAGTCGTATTTGGACAACAGGAATCAAAGTGTTCGAATTAATAACTGTCTCAATTCTGGTGCAGTAGTAAGAAAAGGTGTTCCACAAGGTTCTATCATAGGCCCGGATATGTTTAAGCTCTATGTCGATGATATTACCCGTCTATTATTAATAGGAAGCGTTCAACTCTATGCTGATGACGCTGTAATCAAATATGCAGAAGATAGCGAAGAATCATTAAAAATATCAATTTCTCACGATTTATGTAATGTTGAAGAATGGCTTAATAATCATAAACTCTTATTAAATATTAACAAAAATAAAATTCTAACTTTTGCTAATAAAATTTTTCATAATTTTAAAATATTCTACAAAAATCATAACCTGGAAATAACAAAAACATTCAACTATTTGGGTTTAATTTTAGACAGTAAAAATAATTGGCAAAAGCATATTGAACATGTTAATAAGAAAATTAGTCCATATATTTTTATCCTTCGACGGCTTAGAAATTTCTTCTCTCGGGAAGTTCTATATATTTTATATTCATCATATATTTTGTCCAACATCACATATCTCAATCCCATCTGGAGCAGATCTACGCAGTATGCATTAAGTAAGTTAGACATACTACATAAAAGAGCCATAAAAATAATTCACTATTATCCTGCAAGATTTCCGACAAGCAACTTATATACAGAGCAATATTTAAGTTTGTCAAATATTTGTAAAAAAGAACTTTATATAGTAGCCTTCAAAATTATTAACAATGAAATAAAGCATAACTTTATACTAAATAGAATGATTGATATACACAATTATAGCACTAGAAACAAGGCAAATTTTTATTTACAACTCTTCAAAACTAATAAACAAAAAAGTAACTGTCTGTATAATTGTCTCAAAGTTTTTAATTTATTACCAAATGAATTGAAAATAATCGAAAATGTTGCAATTTTTAAAAAAAGTATAAAAACTTTCATTTTGGAATCCTAAAAATGTGAAAATGATTATAATAATTAGCGCAAACTAAAATAACTTGTTTTTTTCTTTTTCTTGTTTCTTTTGATCTCTTGATATGTCGTTAATTTTGTTTACCTACCATAAAAGTTAAGTCTTGAATTAATTTTATAATAATTTACATACATTAAATTTTTTATTTTGTTTTTTTGTTTTTATTAATTTGTATTATATTTTTGATTCTTTTTCTTTTTTTTTTTTTGTTATGTTTTGAGAATAGTATAAATAACAATCTTTTTTTTTAAAAAATTATTAGACCAAAAGGCTAAGGCTAGGGTCGTAAAAAAATAATTATAGTTTATTTATTAATTTCAAACAACATGAGTTGTATTATATTGTTAACTGAGTTGTATTATTATTGTTAACTTAATGAATTAAATTATGTATTGAATATATTATTAAATGAATTAAATAAAGAAAAAAAAAAACCAGACCAGAACCAATTCCCATGGTACTTTCATTACTAGTAACCTAGAGTTTAAATTTCATCAAAATACCGGCATTATTTTTTGAGTTATGGTGTTTTTAAGATATATGTTTTTTAGTCCTTGAACTTGTCAAGGGTTCCATAACCCGAAACCATGGTACGATTTCGCCCATATGCAGTCCCGTCATACTTTCAATAGTAGTTAACCCTTGTATACAATTGGAACGTTCTATCTTAATTTTAAGTTACTAGTTTTATTAATTTCGATGATAAGCTTTTACACATTTGGGGGGTCTAAGATAGGTCCTGAACCACCAGTCCAAATGATCCCAAATTAGGGGGGCACGGAAGAATAGTAAAGAACACCCTGGGCCAAATTTGAAGCTTCTACATTTATTTCAAGTTACTATTTTTATTAATTTCGAAAATATGCTTTAAGGTCCTCGGAACTGAGTGGCTGGTCCCCGACCCACTAGTCCAGTGGGTCAAAGACACTTACGCAATAAGAAGGGATAACTTGATACCAAATTTGAAGGTTATATCTTCATTGGTTTCGGAATTACGCTAGTTTGGCCTAAATTCGATCAAAAAGTTCTCAGTTCCGAACCCATTGTACCAATCCTCACCGTACGTAATCACCGCCGTAGTTTCATTACCAATAACCTACAGCACAAATTTCATAAAAATAGCCTCATTAGTTGTTGAGTTATCGTGATTTTTAATATATGTTCGTTATCCCTGACACCGACTAAAAGGTCCAGAATCCGAACCCATGGGCTGATTTTGCCCTTATACAGCCCGCGCTTTACTTATAGTACTAGTTAACCCTTGTACACAATTTGAACGGTCTATCTTAATTTTAAGTAACTATTTTTAGTAATTTCGATTATAAGCTTTTAAAACTTGGGAGGTCTGAGAGGGGTATTGAACCACCTCTCCAATTGATTCCAAATTAAGGGAACCCGCAAGAGATAGTAAAGAACACCCTTGTGGCAAATTGGAAGCTTCTACATTTTTTCAAGTTGTTATCTTTATTAATTTTAAAGATATGCTTTAAGGTCTTCGGAAATGTGGGGCTGGTACCCGACCCAGTACTCCAATGGGACCCAAATTCCCAAGACACTTAGGAAATAGGAAAGGACACTCTGATACCAAATTTGGAGGTTCTATCTTCATTGGTTTCGGAATTATGCTCGTTTGGCCTAAATTCGATCAAAAAGTTCTAGGTTCCGAACCCATGGTCCAATCCCGACCTTACGCAATCCCCGAAGTAGTTTCATTACTAGTAACCTACAGCACAAATTTGATGAAGATAGCGTCATTAGTTGTTGAGTTATCGTGATTTTTTATATATGTTCGTTAGCCCTTCGATCGATTAAAAGGTCCAGAATCCAAACCCATGGGCCGATTTTGCCCATATGTAATCCCCGCCGTACTTTCAGTCCTAGTAATCTACAGTTAAAATTTCATCAAGATAGGTCCATTATTTTTTGAGTTATCGTGCCTACGGACGGACGGACGGACATGGCTATATCGACTCAGGCGGTCACGCTGATCGCAAATATATATACTTTTCCATATCTAGCTCGCTTCCTTTAGGTGGTTACAAACACAATACCAAAGTTAATATACCCCTTTACCTATTCTATAGGTGTAGGGTATAATAACATTAATTACACAGAAGCCTCATTTAAAATAAAGAAAGCTCGATTTAAAACAGCCGAAAAACTCCCAACTTACGGATTTGTGCCCGAAAAAAAAACAGCATTGGAAGCAAGCTATCGTGTAGCATTGAGGATTGCAAAAGATAAAAAACCTCATACAATCGCAGAAAGTCTGATTAAACCATGTGCAATGGAAATTGTTGAAATTATGTGTGTTAAGAAGCGGAAGCTAAAATATCACAAATTCCATTGTCCAACAATACAATTCATGACCGAATTAAGGATATGTCAGAAGATGTTTTAAAACGAATTGTGCAGCAAATAAAAAAAAGTTCAGCAAAAATTGGCTTGCAATTAGATGAATCCACAGATGTTTCTAACTGAGCTCAACTTCTTGTTTTTGTTAGATAGGTGGATGAAAATGACATCAAAGAAGAATTTTTATTTTGCGAACCACTGACAGCAACTACAAAAGCTGTGGATATTATGTCAATGATGAATAATTTTTTTGCATCCAATGGACTTACGTGGGATCTCGTGGACGCTATTTGTACTGATGGTGCTCCAGCTATGCTCGGGAAAAATTCTGGATTTATTGCTCTTGTGAAACAGGTAAACCCAAATGTGTATGCTAGTCATTGCATTCTGCATCGTCATGCTTTAGCATCAAAGACTCTTCCACCTTATTTCAAAGATACAGAAGTACATACAGAAGTACGCTGGCTATCCAGAGGTAAATTTCTTAGCAGGGTTTTTGAACTTAGATCACAAATTGAGACATTTCTACGTGATAAAGAATCAACTTTGCTGCACAACTTCACAGATACTAACTTTTTGCTTTCTTTGGCATACCTTGCAGATTTGTTTGGCCATCTAAACTCGTTAAATATATCACTTCAAGGTAGAAATATGAATATATTGGAGGCCGAAGAGAGGGTTACATCTTTTCAAGAAAAGTTAAATCTCTATGTCAGAAGAGTTAATAATAAAAATTATGCTAATTTTTCACTTTTTGATGAAATGGTTTCGTTGCAGATCAATTCCGAAATTGACGGCAAAGTTTTCGATTGTATTAAAATGCATCTTGAAAATCTCCAAAATACTTTCGAAGGTATAATACCCCGTACTTTTGAAGCCGACAACTGGATAAGAAACCCATTTGCGATATCACTGGATCAAATTAGTGATAATGATGAGGCAAAAGCGGAGCTAATTGAATTGCGAAATAACAAGAAAATACGCAGCGATTTTGAAATTATGATGCTGGATCTATTCTGGTGCCAACGAAGCAAGTCATATCCTATTTTGTTTAAGCGGGCTTTGCAAGGTCTCGTTCCATTTGCCACGACTTACCTCTGTGAATCTGGATTTTCAGTACTTGTATTAATAAAAACGAAATTGCGGAGGAGACTAAACGCTGAAAATGACATGCGGTTGGCCCTTTCGAACTCTGTACCAAGAATACAACAGTTGGTTGATGATAAGCAGCAACAACGCTTTCATTAAAAAACTTTGTACGTTTTATAATTACTTTTTTACTTATTAAATAAAATGTTTTAAATTGAAAAAAATATATAAGTTAACAACCGTTAACCTTTCATATATTGCGAAATTGTTTTCAAATTTTTTCCTAAATAAATTGTTCACACGGGAACGATTTATTTTCATCAAATTTCAATTAACGTTTTTTTTATATAAAATTTAAATATCCAATTTCAATAATTTTAAAATAATATTTTTTTTTATAATTTCGTAACTTTCGGACATTCACACAAAAAATATATTAAATGCTTACGATGCATTTCTTAATAAAAAATATCCACGCGGCGTCTTTGTGCAGGCAGAATGAAAAATTAAAATACTAATTTAATTCACTTCTTAATTAGCTTTAATAAAGAAAAGTCATATTTTTGTCTGTAAAATAAATCTGTAAAATAAATAATAAAAAAATCATTTTTTTGTAAAATAAAAACATTTATTAAAAAAATTTAAGAATATTTTATTTTTTTTGGCTTGCATGAGCAAGGAAATCTAACTGGCGCCCGAGCAGGGACACGTTTAGTGTTAATTAAATAAGTGGGACTTAAAATCATAATAAAAAAATCTAACGCAAAATTACCAAAAAATTTTTTAATAATAAAATATAAAAAAAAATAATAATAAAAAAAAAAAGGCCTAAAAAAATAAATTAATAAGTACTTAAAGAATTAAAACAAAGAAATTAAAAACTCAATTAAAATAAAAAAATAAAAGTAAATAAAAAATAAAATACAACAAATATAAAAAATAAATAAAAACGAAAAACTTGGTACCAAGAAAATAAAAAAAAAAAATATAAAAGAAAATCATTTTGTTTGGGTAATTAAAATTGGATTAACTAAACTGATTTTAAAGAAAACAACACTATTTGTAACACGAGCTGAGAGGAAATCCGGCATAAAGGGGGTGGAAACGAGGCCCCTTATAAAAAAACAAAGAATTTTTCAAACGGGAGTCACCATCGCGGGAAATAAATAAACCCAGAAGCGTTGCTGACAGCCGCCAACTCCGCTGGAAATAATCAAAGCGGACGGGTCACCTGATGGACTTAATAAGGTCAATAATCATGCTCATGTAAGTCAGTTAAAGTAAAAAAATAATAAAAACTAAGAGAAATTTTTTTTTTCATATAAGTAATTAGTGTACAAAATTAGTGGTTTTTTTTTATATAAAAAATAAGACATAACTTTTAACTTTAACAAATTTTAACTTTAACTTTAACTTTTTGAAAATATTAAAATTGAATACTTTTCCTTTGTCTAAAATAGCCATCTATTTTAAAAAAAATTTTTAATAAAATAATAAAAAAAAAAAAATATAATTTAAAAATAAATTAACAAATAAATAAAAAAAAGTATATTATAAAAAAAAATTCTTAAAAAATTGCAATATCGTGATCAAGCCTTCTCGTCGACACTTGAGGTGAGGCTGCCTCAAGCACGATATTGTATAAAAAATTTTTTATTTCATAAGATAAAGGAAAAGATTATACGCATATTTTTGAAAGAAATTTTTTTTTATTTTGACAAAATTTAAATAACAAAAAAAACCACCAATTTTTTTATTCCATACAATAAAAAGAAGATTAAATTTTATTAAATTAAATTTTTTTTTAGAATATTTGAAATTGAAATAAAATTAAATTAAATATTTTTTTAACTATAAATGAAATAAATAAAGTTAATAATTAATTAATATTGAACGTTATTAAAAAATAAAATAAGATTTAGTATTTAAAATTAAAATAAAATTAAATTTAATATTTTTTCCATTATAAATAAAATAAATAGAGTTAATAACTAATATTAAGCAAAATTTTAATAAAAATAAAATTAAATCGAACATTTAAAATTAAAATAAAATTAAATTTAATACTTAAAACTAAAATAAAATTCAATTAGATATTTTTTCTATTATAAATAAAATAAATAGAGTTTATAACTTATATTAAGTAAAACATTAATAAAAATAAAATTAAATCGAATATTTAAAATTAAAATAAAATTAAATTAAATACCTTTTTGCTAAATCATAAAATAAATAAAATTAATATTATTAATTAAATGTTAAAGTAAAAAGTTTTTAGAATATTTTGCTTAAATTTATAAATTAAAAAGAATTTTAAATTAAATTTTGAAAATTAAATGTTGTTTTAGCTGACGAAATATTTTGTAAATATTAAAGTAAATGAATTTAACAGATAAAATTTTTAAAAGGAAATCCTTTATTAATAACTCGACTACAATCAAGAATTTTTCAAAAATCAATAAATAAATTTAAAGATTATATTTGATTAAAGATTAATAAATAAATAAGAAATTTTTTTGAAAAGAAATTTTTATATTTTAGCCAAATTATAAAAAAAGGGGTATAAAATAAAATATAGAAAAAATTTTTTTTAGAGAAATAGAAAGTAAGAAATAAATATTATTTTAACAAATTTTTAGCTATAATTAAAGAATTTTCTAATTTCAAAAGATAAGGTAAGATACAATAAGATACAATTGGATAGAACAAGCAAGACAAAAATAAAAAGTTTTTTATATATAAAAATTTTTTTAAGAACTTTTTCCAAACTTAAAATTAAATTTAAAAATCAAAAATAAAAGAAATTCCTCCTTCTTAAATAAATAAAAATACAAATCTATTGCCCCCACTTTTTACCCAGGAAATAAGGTCTTCGATATTATAGTTCCACTCATAAATAAATAAAAAATAAATAATTATAGTTTCACTCATAAATAAATAAAAAATAAATAAATTTTCAAAAAAAAAATGGCGAATCCAAGTAGACGAATGGCACATGGAAAATCACCACGTTTTATTTCAACTCCGGAGATACCCCAAATGGTGGAAGAAGAGGTAACTCCAATTGTAGAAGAACATCATGAAAACAGTGAAACAATAAGAGATACCATTAGGGAAATGGTGCAACATGAGACAAGAAGAGTCCACGAATGTTTTGAAGAAGAATTCAGTGAGGAAGAATACGACGAAGAGGTGAATTTTGAAGAAGATGTAAACCTAATAGGAATGGATAGAGTTCCGGACGTCGTTAAGAGTTTACAAACATTTGCAGGAGAGATGAACGAGTATGGTGCATGGAAAAAGGGAGTCGAACGGATACTAAAAGTTTATGATCATTTGAGAAGTACCCCGAAATACTTTGGAATTATTAACGCTATTAGAAACAAGATCGTAGGGGAAGCTAATACAGCCCTTTTAACATTCAACACGCCATGTAAATGGACAAGAATTGTTAAATGCCTCGATATGCATTATGCCGATGATAGAGATATAGGAACTCTGGAATATCAAATGACAACGATGAATCAAGGAAATCTGACGGTTCACGAATATTATAAAGCAATTTACCAACACTTATCGCTCATTTTGGAAAAACTTATCTCTGTGAATTTAACAGAGGATTCATTCGCAACTATGACACGACATTATAGAGAAAAAGCTTTAGATGCATTCATAAATGGTCTTGATCAACGCCTATCCGATTTGCTGATTATGAGAGAACCCAAAGATCTGCCACAGGCGCTCCGTTTCTGTCTCAAGCTTGACAATGCCAACAAAAGATCAACCAACGTACAAAGAAACAAATCAGTAGCAGTAACTCAAAGAATTCAACCAACAATACCAGCAATAGTAAATCAAGGTCCCATAAGAAATCCATCTCGACCCCAGGGAGTTTATAATACACCCAACAGATATTTTAGACACAACGGATTCAATAAATCATATTATAGAAATAATCAGAACCCCAATTATCAAGGACAACAAATGTTATATCCAAATAAACCAAAATCCGAAACCAGAAGCTTAATAAAGCAATTTCCAACATCTCATAATAATATTCAAAACTATAGACAAAACAATTATGGACAATCTTCAAGATTCCCAACATTTAATAATAATTTTCAAAACTATGGACAAAACAATTATGGAAAATTTTCAGCCGCTAATAATAACCAAACATTCAGGCAAAATGGTCAAGGGTATAATAAAAACATTCATGGATACTATCAAAATAGGCATGGCTTCCAACAGCAGAATTACGGAAATAATCAGTCATCCAAGCAGAATGTTGTATAATTTTCAAAAGATAAATCATACAACAACAGCGACATCTGATGGTCAAAATAAAAGGAGTTGCAATTGCGCAGTTGCTAAAGAAATCCAACAATCAGACACTAACAATTTTTTAGATTAAATGGCTCTTCACTCCCTTACTTAGAAATCAAAAAGGAGAATGGAGAGCAATACAAATTTTTAATTGATACAGGATCCAATAAAAATTACGTCCAACAGAAATACATACAAAATCCCATACCTAATGAAAAACCATTTTATATTAACTCAATAGGAAACAATATTAAAATTACACATCATGCAGAAATTAAATTAAAATCAAATTTACCTAAATTAAAATTTTACATTTTACCCGATTTGCTTTCCTTCGACGGGATAATAGGCAACGATTCGTTGAGGGATTTGAAAGCAATAATAAACACAGAAGGAAGTTATATGACAATATATCCGAATGACAAAATAATATTAAAACAAGTAAAGAAACAGTCAGTCGGTGCAACCGACTTAGAAATACCCTACACCTATTTGGTTCAAATTTAAGGACATATCCATAAGTCATTTTAACACCATAGAAGCTGTTATTAATTTGATCGTAAGACATAGCTAACCAAATTAACTGTATAATACTAAAAACATTTTCTAATTACCCTATCTATTAAAAAATACTACAAATTCTTACTAATTTATCTATTTAAAAATATTAAAAAACAAACAAACTTGAAATAAATGAAAATATATTTATTCCAATTCAATTACAAAATGAAAAAATTCTAATTATTAAATTTTGTGATAAAAAGATAATCAAAGCATAATATATTTAATAACCCAAATTTTTAAAAATTGCAATTACTTTAAATGGTTAGTTTATATACCTAATAGAAAAACTTATAAACCCAAAATATACAATAAATGTATTTCTAAAATACAATTAAAAATTTACACCTTTTCATATAATTCATTTAAATATAAAAATAAATTTTACATAAATGCAGCAAGTACCTTTGAACATAGCTGAACCCCTACAATTAAGTCTAGATTTCGGAGACACATAGGACATAGGAAATATATTCTTTGGCTTCGAAATTAAACTCGACCACAACCAATTCCCATGGTACTTTCATTACTAGTAACCTACTGTTAAATTTCATCTAAATACCGGCATTATTTTTTGAGTTATGGTGTTTTTAAGATATATGTTTGTTAGTCCTTGAACTTTTCAAGGGTTCCAGGACCCGAAATTATGGTACGATTTCGCCCATATGCAGTCCCGTCATACTTTCAATACTAGTTAACCCTTGTACACAATTGGAACGCTCTATCTTAATTTTAAGTTACTAGTTTTATTAATTTCGATGATAAGCTTTTACACATTGGGGGGTCTAAGAGAGGTTCTGAACCACCACTCCAATTGATCCCAAATTAGGGGGGCACGCAAGAAATAGTAAAGAACACCCTTGTGGCAAATTGGAAGCTTCTACATTTGTTTCAAGTAACTATCTTTATTAATTTCGAAAATATGTTTTAAGGGCCTAAGAACTGAGTGGCTGGTCCCCGATCCACTACTCCAATGGGGCTCAAATTTCAAAGACACTTACGAAATAGGAAGGGACACCCTGATACCAAATTTGGAGGTTCTATCTTCATTGGTTTCGGAATTATGCTCGTTTGGCCTAAATTCGATCAAAAAGTTCTAAGTTCCGAACCCATTGTCCAATCCTCACCGTACGTAATCACCGCCGTAGTTTCGCTGCCAATAACCTACAGCACAAATTTCATGAAGATAGCCTCATTAGTTGTTGAGTTATCGTGATTTTTTATATATGTTCCTTAGCCCTGACATCGATTAAAAGGTCCGGAATCCGAACCGTTGGGCTGATTTCGCCCTTATATAGTCCGCGCTGTACTTATAGTACTAGTTAACCCTTGTACACAATTTGAACGGTCTATCCTAATTTTAAGTAACTATTTTTAGTAATTTCGATTATAAGCCTTTAAAACTTGGGAGGTCTGAGAGGGGTACAGAACCACCACTCCAATTGATCCCAAATTAGGGGAACACGCAAGAGATAGTAAAGAACACCCTTGTGGCAAATTGGAAGCTTCTACATTTTTTCAAGTTGTTATCTTTATTAATTTTAAAGATATGCTTTAAGGTCTTCGGAAATGTGTGGCTGGTCCCCGACCCACTACTCCAATGGGACCCAAATTCACAAGACACTTACGAAATAGGAAGGGACACCCTGATACCAAATTTGGAGGTTCTATCTTCGTTGGTTTCGGAATTATGCTCGTTTGGCCTAAATTCGATCAAAAAGTTCTAGGTTCCAAACCCATGGTCCAATCCCGACCTTACGCAATTTCCGAAGTATTTTCATTACTAGTAACCTACAGCACAAATTTGATGAAGATAGCGTCATTAGTTGTTGAGTTATCGTGATTTTTTATATTTGTTCGTTAGCCCTGAAACCGATTAAAAGGTCCAGAATCCGAACCCATGGGCCGATTTTGCCTATATGCAATCCCCGCCGTACTTTCAGTCCTAGTAACCTACAGTTAAAATTTCATCAAGATAGCTCCATTATTTTTTGAGTTATCGTGCCTACGGACGGACGGACGGACGGACATGGCTATATCGACTAAGGCGGTCACGCTGATCACAAATATATATACTTTTCCATATCTAGCTCGCTTCCTTTAGGTGGTTACAAACACCATACTAAAGTTAATATACCCCTTTACCTATTCTATAGGTGTAGGGTATAACAACTATTAGCAGAAAGCATTAACAACTTAAACGTACGAATGGACCATTTGGAGCTTTCACTGAAATTAAAATTGGAAAAATTATTTAAAAAATATAGCAACCTCTTTGTCGAGCCTGATCAAAAGTTAACATTTACAACAAGAATAAGGGGAGAAATTCGCACCAATACGGGCGAACCAGTGTATTGCAGAGCATATCCGTACCCTATGGCATTGAAAGATGAGGTTGAGAAACAAATAGAAGAATTATTACGAGATGGAATTATAGGACCTTCAAAATCCCCGTATAATTCGCCAGTATGGATCGTCCCCAAAAAAGAAGACGCTTCAGGGAAGAAAAAATATCGTATGGTCATTGATTATCGCAAATTAAATGCTATAACAATACCTGACAAATACCCTATCCCCGAAATAAATGAAGTTCTTTCAAATTTAGGGGAGAGTAAATGTTTCTCAGTAATTGATCTGAAAAGCGGATTTCACCAAATTGCACTTAAGGAATCAGACATAGAAAAAACATCGTTCTCCATAAATAATGGCAAGTTTGAATTCCTGCGTCTACCTTTTGGCCTAAAGAATGCACCGTCTATTTTTCAAAGGGCCTTAGATGATATTCTAAGACCACATATTGGAAAAAGGTGCTATGTGTACATCGACGATATAATAATTTTTGGAAAAAACGAAGCAGAACACCTACAAAACTTAGAAATTATTTTGGAAACTTTACAGAATGCCAACATGAAAGTTCAACTAGATAAATGTGAATTCTTCCACAACGAAGTAGAATTTTTAGGATTTGTCGTAAGTTCAAAGGGCATTAAAACCAACCCAAAGAAGGTCAAAGCCATTCAGGATGTACCACCACCTAAGACACTAAAAGAACTGAGATCCTTTCTTGGAATGTCAGGCTACTACAGAAGGTTTATTTGTAATTACGCAATGATCGCGAAACCCCTGACATCCCTTTTAAGGGGGGAAGGAGGACGAGTGTCCAAAACGCAGTCGAAAAACACACCTATATCTATGAACGAAGATGCTATTAAAGCATTCAAGCAACTGAAAGACGCTTTAATTTCAGAAGAAGTTTTACTAATCCATCCAGATTTCAACAAAGAATTCGAACTCACAACAGATGCATCGAATTATGCGATAGGAGGAGTATTGTCCCAGGACAGAAAACCAATCACTTTCCTCTCTAGATCTCTTAATAAAACAGAAGAAGCGTACGCTACGAACGAGAAAGAGATGCTGGCAATCATCTGGGCTCTGACAGCACTTAGGAATTATTTATATGGATCAAGGAAAGTCATTATTTACACCGATCACCAACCATTGACGTACGCGTTAAGTAATAAAAATGCAAACAGCAAATTAAAAAGATGAAAAGCTATTTTGGAAGAGTTTAACTACGAATTAAGGTACAAACCAGGACAGACAAACGTTGTAGCCGATGCATTGTCCAGATTAGTCCCTACATCATCAGTTAATAGTTTATCCATAACTAGTAATAAAAGTTCCTACAGATTCATTCAAACGGTTGAAGCACCCGTAAATGTTTTTAGAAATCAAATAATAATAGAAATAAGTGATGAAAGTTCTTATGAAGTACTTAATCCTTTCAAAAGTCATATGAGGCACATAATAAAACAAAAAAATTTTCAAGACAACAATCTAATAAAACTCCTAAAAGAATATCTAAATCCAAATGTTGTAAATGTCATAAAAGCAGAAAAATTTATCAGAGACCAAATACAAATATTATACGAGAATCATTTTGCAAAATACAAGATCAGATTCGCACATGCCACGGTTAGGGACATTGAAGATGAAATCGAACAAAAAGAGATTATCAGTTCAACACACCGACGTGCACACCGGAATGCATCCGAAAACAAGAAGCAGATAATGCAAAATTACTACTTCCCACAAATGAGTAAAAAAATTAACGATTTAGTGAAAATTTGTTCAATTTGTAAAGAAAGCAAATATGATAGTAAACCTAACAGACCAGAAATTCAACCCACTCCCATACCAACTTTCGCGGGACACACTATTCACCTAGACATCTTCTCTACCGAGTCCAAATTGGCTATTACTGCAATAGACAAATTAACGAAATTTGCACAAGCAAGAGCTATTAAAAGTAGATCGATGGATGACATCAGGCTAGCTTTGAGAGATATACTGTTTTATTATGGAATCCCAGAATATGTAGTAATTGATAATGAGAGGTCTTTGAACGCCGCATCTATAAAAAATATGATGGAACAAGAACTAAAGATTAAGGTACACACAGTACCGCCTTACAAGAGTGAATCAAACGGACAAGTGGAGAGACTCCATTCTACTCTGTCCGAAATAATGCGATGTCTAAAATGCGAAGGAGAAGATCGAAGTTATGAAGATTTATTGCAAAGGGCAATAAACGAATACAACTATACCATCCATTCTGTCACAAAAAGAAAACCGATCGAACTCTTTCTCGGACGTGTACCAAATTTAACACCAGAAGAATTCGAAAAAACTCGCATCAAAAATATAGAAGTTCTAAAGCAGAAACAAGAAAATGATCTTAAATTTCACAACAAAAAAAGGAAACCAATTATACAATATGTAAAAGGGGAAACCATCTATGTAAAACACAATAAAAGGCTCGGTACAAAATTAACATGTCGCTATAAAAAGGAAATAGTTAAACAAAATCGAAATTCAACTGTTTTAACAGAGTCGGGGAGAATCGTACACAAATCAAATATAAAATCATAGTTTATATGTCAATCCTCGCAAACTACATTATTCTAAACAATAAAAGAAAAAATAATAATAATAACAAAAATCCACTTCTCTTTTCTATTTTCTCAAATTTTCAAGTCCTTATATTTATTGTAGGTTTTTACTGGGCAAAAGTTTAGCAGAAGTACAAATATTGGATTACTCAAGATCATACCTCATCAACATCGAACTGGGAGAAGCAAAAATCCAACAAGGAAATTACAGGCTCATACACATAACCGATCTCGGTGTAATTCAAAATTCTTTAAATTATTTGAAGTCAGTGATGGCAGATGAGAATGTTAAAGTTCATCCATTACATCAATATCTCCAGTACGAGGCACTACAAATCCAACAATATCTGGATGAATTCAAACCTCGGAGAGTAAAAAAATCACTCAACTTTCTAGGAAGCGCATGGAAATGGATTGCAGGAACACCGGACCATGATGACTTTATTATGATTAAAAAGAACATGAATAATTTACTAGAAAACAATAATAAGCAGACAATAATTAATAAAATCCATAATGACAGAATTAATAACATTACCCGTATTGCAAATCAAATTTTAGATAATATCCAAACAGAAAGAAAATTAAGTAATCAAAACGCCATTATGTCATAATACACTTAATTATGCCATAAGTAAATTAAAAATAATTAAAGAAGAAATAATAAATATAAAGTATGCCATACATTGGGCAAAAACCGGTACTATAAATCCCATATTATTGTCTAAATCCGAAATAGAAACATTAACTAAAGTTCTAGATAATGAAAACTTTCCTTACAGTAGTTCGGAAGAAGCATTAGATCTTGCCAATATTAAAATTATAAAAAATGAAACTTGCTTATTCTATCTTGTAGAGATACCCCTAACAGATAAAAATATTTATAAAAACCTTTTGCTAAAACCTGTAAAAAAAAATAATAAAATGTTAAAATTAGATTTTGAAAATGAATAAATAAAAAAGAAATGTATGGAATAAAAGGAAATTGTAAAAAAATAAATAAAATATTTATATGTAAAAAACAAAATGTTGAAATTGTAAATTCTACATGCACAAAGAAACTCATAGAAGGAAAAAATTCGAAATGCAATTTAATAAACAGTCATCATATCCCGTACATAGATGAAATAGCCAGTGACATGCTCCTACTGAACGACTTCAACGGAATAATTCGATTCAACCAAGAAAATAGAACACTCAACGGAACTTATGTAATAAGGTTCCATAATGCAACAATAGTGATAAATAATCAAACATTTTCATCAATAGAGACTTCAACAACTAAGATCTTACCACCAATTCTGCAACCGAAATTTATGGAAGGAGAGTTACATAAACATTTATCATTGGAATTTTTAAACGAAATACACATCAACAATACAAGGGAAATTGAATTAATGAAGGACGAAAGGATAATAGAGCGCACCATTAGTATTGGGTTCCCTGTTATTATCATACTTGTTATACTAACAATCGGAATAATTATCACTCAAAAGAAAGGGGCTAAATTTATAATCAACAGCAACAACGAGGAGCATGACAATAAGGAAACAACTACAAATTTAGAAGAAGAAAAAATCAGTGATATCAAACCAATTAAAATAACAGAAGAAAATACAAAACCAACCATAGTAAAGAGATGTTCCATTATCGAAAGCCAAATAGGGACATTTGGTCTTAAGGGGGGAAGAGTTAACAACCGTTAACCTTTCATATATTGCGAAATTGTTTTCAAATTTTTTCCTAAATAAATTGTTCACACGGGAACGATTTATTTTCATCAAATTTCAATTAACGTTTTTTTTATATAAAATTTAAATATCCAATTTCAATAATTTTAAAATAATAATTTTTTTTATAATTTCGTAACTTTCGGACATTCACACAAAAAATATATTAAATGCTTACGATGCATTTCTTAATAAAAAATATCCACGCGGCGTCTTTGTGCAGGCAGAATGAAAAATTAAAATACTAATTTAATTCACTTCTTAATTAGCTTTAATAAAGAAAAGTCATATTTTTGTCTGTAAAATAAATCTGTAAAATAAATAATAAAAAAACCATTTTTTTGTAAAATAAAAACATTTATTAAAAAAATTTAAGAATATTTTATTTTTTTTGGCTTGCATGAGCAAGGAAATCTAACTTATATATATATTAACATATTGTATTATTGTACTTTATAATTTACAGAAATAATGAGGGGTACGTGAAATTCTAAATTTTTACCAAGGGGTACGATTACTGTAAAAGATTGGGAACCATTGTTCTAGAGTCTTATGAGATTTATTTTGTTACTTGGGTAGCAAGTAGAGCGATTGGGATGACGACAGCGATGACCAGAACAGCTGGCTCCGAGACAGTCCTGTAGGCGGATGCGACTCGTAACGCAGCCACCCTTTGGACCCGACCTAGCCTTATCCGGTAGGACTCCTTCGCGAGAGCATGAGCCCATATCCCGACACCATACAGCAGGACTGACTGGACCGCAGACATCAGAAGGCGTCTCCGGCTGGACCTTGGCCCACCTATGTTGGCCATCAATCGAGCCAGCGCCATGATACCATTTGTGGCCTTGTTAGCAGTCTTCTTGATCTGCTCAAAGAAGTTGAGCCTGCTGTCAATCATGATGCCGAGATATTTCACCGCCCGTTTTGTCTCCATCTCTTCTTCGCCAATTCGCATCTGGAGTTCAAAGTTCATCCTCCTTTTTGTCAGCACTACGACCTCCGTCTTGCTCAATGCCAACGACAGTCCACGACTGTCCGTCCAAGAAAGGATGGACCGCATGGCCTGGTTGAGCTTCACCTTGGTGAGCTCCACACTCCGCGCTGATATCAGAACGGCAACGTCGTCAGCATATCCGACCAGCATTGACTCATCCGGCAGGTCTAACCTTAACAGACTGTCGTATGCGGCATTCCAGAGGTCGGAACCGAGAACCGAACCTTGCGCCGCACCCATAGTTACGGCGATACTCCCTTGCTCTTCAGCCGCGTCGAAGAGTACAGTACGTTCATCAAGATATCCTAGCAGATATTCCGGAACGCGGAATTCCTGCTCTAGAGCTTGGAGCATGTCGTTCCATCTAGCCGAGTTAAACGCATTTTTCACGTCTAAAGCCACGAGGAGGACTATAGGTCCTTTCCCCTTGCTGATAAGTACAAGCCTAGCTGTCTTCCAGCACTTGGGGAAAATACCCGCTGAAAGACAGGCGTTGTACATACTCAGCAAAAGGTTAGGATTATACCGAAACACCAACTTTAGTACCTCCCCTTGCATGCCGTCTGGACCTGGGGCCTTCTTGACCTTGAGGGATTGGATGGCTTGTTCCAGCTCCTCCATCGTGAAGGGAGAGCTCCACCCTGGTTGTACACTCGCGCAGCTCGCTGGGGATGCACTGGAAAAAGTGCAGTAACTAGGTGCGTTGTGGTCCGCATATCCATGGGGGCAGGGTTTTTAAGGACCCCAATTTTCTGGGTTACAATTTACAAACATTTACGGTTCACAAACCCCATGGATCCGAGTTAATATCATCTCTCAGTAATTCCCAGCATCTCGCCTTACTGTAATTGATGGCACGTCGCAATTGCCGCTTCTTCTCCTTGTAATCCGAGGACCATAGTCTAACCTCCTCCTCCGTTCTAGCTCTCTGAGGTTTTCTCCTCAGTCGGAGGCAATCTCTCCGTAGGTCAGCTATTTCGGCTGTCCACCAGTACATTGGCTGTCTTCCACGGGGAATTTGCTTCTGCGGCATTGAGCAGTCGCAGGCTAGGTTGATTGTACGCAGATTGGCGTCAACCATCGGCCCTGCCTGGTGAGGGTTTGCAAGCTGCCCCCCGACCTGCATTTGGACACCCTCCCGGATGACCGCTGCAAATACCGCCTCGTCAATTCTCCTCATGTTCCAGCGCCGTGATCTGCTAGAAATTGTTCCTAGGAACTGTCTCTTCTCACAGACCGCGAACACAATGTATTGATGGTCACTGCCCGTGTACTCCTCTATCACATGCCAGCCTTCAATCAATGCCGCCAAGCACTCACGTCGTGTCGAAAACAGTATCCTCAAGGTCCGCCAACTTCTCTCGGAATTCCGCTATGGATTCTTTGGGTGTCAGATAAATACTTATGAAAGTGATATTTTAGTGTTTCACCCAGACAAACCCTCGCCCGCGCCCTGCTCTTGTACCGAAATTTTCGCTGGATCAGGTATCCAGATGGCCGCTGTACCCAGCTCGTCCGAGTACCAAGAAGTGGTCCGGTCCGTATACTGCTCACTAATGAGCAGTATGTCAGAACCCTTCTCCCGGACAAACTGATGCAGGAGGTCATCTGCCACTCGGCTCTGATTCAGGTTTGCCTGAAGGACGCTGATAACTTCCCTGTCACTTTGGCCTTTGTCAGAGCATCTCTGAATACCTTGCATAACCCTGTGTCAAGAGCGTGACCCAAATTTTCCTGTTGCACGCCCGCTTCGGCACAGAGTATGCAATGGGCCTTCTCTTTACAGGCCTTAGCAACATGCCCCTCCTTTCCGCAGCGGAAGCAGGCTTTGCTTCTATCAGGTCCCCTGCAAGAACCAGACTCGTGACCGAAATTCAGACACTTATAGCAGCGTCGGACCTCGGTCCGTGGCCTAACCCTGCAGGAAACCCATCCTATTTTAAGCCTTCCCTGCTTCAGCAACTTTATGGCAGCTTGTTCGGGGAGGTCCACGATGGCTGCCATTTGGGACCTCGAATTTGGTGCTGTGAGTCCAACCCTTAAGCCGGCAACATCTCCGATATTCCTTCTCAATGCCTGCTCCACTTCTGCTCGCTCGGTGAGGCAGTCCAAGTCCCTCACTTCCACAGACTTCATCGGAACCAGGCTCTTCAGACTTCCTAAAGCACCCACTGCATCCTCTAGGGCCCGTGTGAAGCTTCCCAAGCTTGTTCGGCCACTCACCTTCAGGAGAACCTTTCCATCTCGTGTTTGCCGGATGATCTTAATGTCAAAACCCGTTTCCTAAGAAATAGAATAAGAAATAAGAATAAGAATAAGAATAAGACCCGTTTCCTGCGGCTTTACTTTCGCCTTGATGCTTCTAAGAACATCTGCGTATGAATTACCCTCCGCTGGCTTTATTGTGACAGCAGGTCGACGACTTTTTGGCACCACTTTTCGGACGTTCATATCCTTTTTCACTTGGGAAGCTTCCGGTGCTTTAATATTAGACTCTTCTACATTTCCCTTTTTGACTCCCCGCTTCTTTCTCTTCTTAGACCTATTCACCACCGTCCTCTGCCGCGCCTCGGTGTTTAGTGAAGGGGTCACTTCCTTCTCCTTCTTACGTTTTGGAATGCCTTCCTTCTCCGCTGGACGGGTAGCTCCCCTTTTCGGAGCTCCACTGGTTACTACTTGCTGGGGCAAAACAAACTTATTTTTCACAGTTCTATTTATCGCCGGTTGTGTTTCCTCCTCTGTCTGCACACTGCGACTTCTCATTTTTACTATCATCTCCGTTTGGGTCGCAGTGTCTCTCTGTTTGGAACTGATTTTTCGGCCCTAGATGCTTTTTAGAGCGTCCAAAGCATCTTGGAGCACCACCAGTCAATTTTTGATTTCTGCGCTGACGTTAGTCTGCCTCAGAGTAGCAGCTCTGATTTTTGCCAGCACACCATTGCTCTTTTGGAGGTACTCCTCGACATTCAACTCCAAGCTGTTTTCGTGCTCAATTTCCTTTACCCCCGTCGGCGGGGAGGAATTTGAGCGAGCCACAGTTTCTGGAGTGCGAAGTAACGCCGAACGCCTTCTAAAAGGGCTCTCCTCCGGTCCCATTCTTCTACTGCCTACTTCATTCCGTCTTCTTCCATCTACTTCCTCTTCCATCTTTTTCATATTTCTGTTTTAGTTCATCATTCTAGTTCCCACGAGTATGGCGAGAAAAGAAGTCCGCCCCCGCAGAGCTCCCATACGGGGGTAAGGCTTTTACACTCAGAGCTCGCCAGATATCTGAGGACACCGTTTGCGACTGAGCTAGTTTTTATACAGGGCCCCCAGCCTTGTTGGTTATCGGCACGGTCCGTGTTACACCTTAATCCAGCCCTGTTGGTATTTTAGTGGACTCTTACCACAAGCATACCTTACTGCGGGTATTTCTATGCCCCTACCCCCCGGGGGTATAATAATAATAATAACAATAATAATAATAATAAAAATAATAATAATAATAATTATAATAATAATAAAAATAATAATAATAATAATTATAATAGTAATAATAATAATAGTAATAATAATAATAATAGTAATAAGAAGAATAAGAATAAGAATAAGAATAAGAATAAGAATAAGAATAAGAATAAGAATAAGAATAAGAATAAGAATAAGAATAAGAATAAGAATAAGAATAAGAATAAGAATAAGAATAAGAATAAGAATAAGAATAAGAATAAGAATAAGAATAAGAATAAGAATAAGAATAAGAATAAGAATAAGAATAAGAATAAGAATAAGAATAAGAATAAGAATAAGAATAAGAATAAGAATAAGAATAAGAATAAGAATAAGAATAAGAATAAGAATAAGAATAAGAATAAGAATAAGAATAAGAATAAGAATAAGAATAAGAATAAGAATAAGAATAAGAATAAGAATAAGAATAAGAATAAGAATAAGAATAAGAATAAGAATAAGAATAAGAATAAGAATAAGAATAAGAATAAGAATAAGAATAAGAATAAGAATAAGAATAAGAATAAGAATAAGAATAAGAATAAGAATAAGAATAAGAATAAGAATAAGAATAAGAATAAGAATAAGAATAAGAATAAGAATAAGAATAAGAATAAGAATAAGAATAAGAATAAGAATAAGAATAAGAATAAAAATAAGAATAATAATAATAAATAAAAATATTAATAACATCATCTGATGCCATCTCCGCAACAGTAGGCAACAGTAGATATACTTCTCCCATAGATAAAGGTTATATGGGAAAAAGAAAAGTACCCGAGTGAGTAAAAAGAAGGAGTTATTGTTAAACATGATGCATTCCAATAACTGGCGCGGTATATCCATTTATTTTTACTTTAAACGAAAGAAAACTTCTTGAATGAATTTGTAAATAGACGTTTGCAATTGAAATTGTGACCACATAAAATCTTGGGTTAGCATTTTTTTTATTAGATAATTATTATAATTTTTGTTTTGATAATTCTTGTGTTTACAATTATAGAAATTAATTTGTGAACGGTCAGTATATACTACACTGGTTTAAAAATAAACGCAGCTAAAACTAAAAGCATGCGAATAGAACACTCAACACATCAGCAAATTCTACTAGAAGAAAGTCAAATTAAAGAAGTAGAGCAGTTCAATTATTTAGGAAGCATGGTGACATCAAATTGGGGAACGGAAGTTGATGTTGACAACAGAATGGCCGTCAAATAATATCACTCTCTGTACAAAGTTAAAAATAATTGGAACAAACGTCAAATCAGTACTTCTATGCGGCTGTGAAACATGGAAGGTAACCGTCAAAATTACCAAAAAGCTGCAGACTTATATAAACCGTTGTCTACGCCGCATCTTAAGCGTTTGTTTGCCACAAATCATTACCAACACACACCTGTGGCAAAAACGAACCAAAAGATGATTGAAGTCGAGATATGAGAGAGAAAATGGCGATGGATCTGACATACCTTGAGGAAACCAGAAGAAAATGTTTTAAGTGGAATCCACAAGGCAGACGACGAGTGGGTAGACCAAGGAAGACATGGAGAAGTACTGTTTTGAAAGAGGCAGAAGCGCAACGCAAAACGTGGTTACAGCTAAAAGGAATTGCTAAGGATCGTGAAAGGTGGAGAGGATTTGTTGACGCCCTAGGCACGACCAGAGGCTTTAGGATCCAGTAAGTAAGTTATCCGATAATCTTTTTCCTGATAGTAAACAAAATCCAATAATATTTAGGAGTATTTCTAATTGGATTGTAAATCACAAAAATTTCAGGAGCACTATTTCTCCATGAACCATACCGTCTGGTTTACCAGATAAACTCTTCATTACTTTTATCATATCTAGTACCCTGTCCATCCCTTCCAAGTTATAGTTGTTGTTGATTTCTATTTCTTCTTCTTCGTTTTGATTTCCATTTTCATCCCCTGTCTGCTGATAATTTGTTTCGATCTAAAATTCGCGTTATCCTATATCTTCCGTTTTCCCTTGTTTTTCCCCTTTTATGTCTGGATCTTCTAAGATAGCACTTAAATAAGGCCTAGTCATTTCGGGGATAAAAAAACTTCTCTTGTCTGACAAACCGTAAAGTAGCAGCCATAGTTCTTATTACCTTTTTATAAGTATTGAAAGTTCTTTAAGAAAACAAAGAGAAGTTCTCTTAGACACAAAATTTTATTTTTATAATAAATGCATTTTGATAACAGTTTTGATTAAAGATTTTTATATGTGCTAGTTCTATTCTTGAATTTTTTTTTATTTTATAATGAGTAAAATTCGTAAAATGATTTTAAAAAAAATTTATTTAACATAGTTAGCAATAATTTTTAAGTTATAATTTTTTAAGTAATAATTTCCTTTAGAATATGATAAACCGTTTCAGATTTTCATAAAATTTATAATGAATAAAATTCGTAAAATTATAATATTTTAATGTGGTAATTAATAATTAGATTTATATGATTTTTAAAATGATTTCGATAAAAATTTTTTATTTATTTAATATACTTAGCAATAGTATTAGTTTTTAATAAGATTTAAGTTATAATACCTTAAGTTATAATTAGATTAAAACATGGTTTTAATTTTCATAAAATTTGTAATTCGTAAAATAATTTAATTTTTACTAATATAGTGAATAATAATTAAATTTATATGTTCTTATAATGTAAAAATGTTTTCAAAAATTTTCTATTTCTATTATATGAAAATTTTAAATTAAGTAAATTTTTAGTTCAGTAATATTAGTTAATTAATTCTACAAAATAATACCATTGTTAAGCTATGGATCCAATCTGCTTTCAAGTTGTTTTAATGATATTTGACCAGTGTAATGATATTTTTCTTTTAAAATTTAAATTCTTTATTATTATTTTCTTTTTTTGTTTATCTTTTAATTAGTCTACGAGTATTTCGACGAAGTGTAGAAAGTTTTACCGTAAGTTAATTAGATCTCCTTGTCGCCATACATATGTGGCTAATTTACGGAATTTTAATTAACCTACTGAACGTTCTAAGATTTGAAGTAACAAGTTTTCCTTGTCGCCATACACATGTGGCTAAATTACGGAATTCTTGTTGATTTAGGGATCTTTTTTATGAAGAAAAGTAAAACCTCTACTTTATATTTCACAAAACTTTACATATTTTATCTCTCAAATTTTATCGATATTTTTATTTTAATTTTCTTATTTAGAACTTTTTATATTCTTGATTTTAATTATTTTTTGATTCGAATTTTTAGTTTTTATACCTTACAACTATGAAACAGGAAAAGTGTATATTTACTTTGGTATGGTGTTTGTAACCACCTAAAGGAAACGAGCTAGAAATAAAAGTTTATGTATTTTTGATCAGTGTGACCTCCTGAGTCGATTAGCCATGTCCGTCAGTCAGTATGCACGATAACTCAAAAATTCATAGAGCTATCTTGATGACACTTAAACTGTAGGCTACTAGGACATAAAGTGCGGCGGGATTACATATGGGCGAAATTAGGCCATGAGCTCGGATTCTGAACATTTTAATCGTTTTAATGACTAACGAACATATAAAAAAATAAGGATAACTCCACAACTAATGGTCTACTTTCATGAATTTATGCTGTAGGTTACTAATAATGAGACTATGGCGGAGATTGCGTGCGGTCCAGATCGGACCCTTGGTTTGGATCCTAGAAGTTTTTGATCGAATTTAGGCCAAACAAGCATAATTCGGAAAACAATGAAGATAGAACCTTCAAATTTGGTATCAATGTGCCTCTTCCTATGTCCTTAGAGTCCTTGAAATTTAGTACCAATTGGAGTAGTGCGTTGGTGACCATCCACACAGTTCTGAAGACCTTAAAGCATATCTTCGAAAATAATAAAGATAGTAACTTCAAACAAATGTAGAAGTTTCAAATTTTGGTGTTCATTACTATTTCCTACGTGTTCCCTTAATTTATGATCAATTGGAGTGGTGGTTCAGGTAACTTTCTTAAACCTCCCATGGTTTAAAGGCTTATCATCGAAGTTAATAAAGATAGTAACTTAAATTAAGATAAAACGTTCCGATTGTGTACAAGGGTTAACTTGTATTAAAAGTATAACGGGGACAGATACCATGGTTTCGGGTTCTGGAACCTTTGAAAAAAGGGCTAACAAACATATATCTTAAAAACACCATAACTCAAAAACTAATGACGCTATTGTATCATGGGAATTGGTTATGGTCGAGTTCGAATAATCAGTTCGGATTCTAGAAGCTTTTGATCGAATTGAGGCCAAACGAGTATAATTTCGAAACCAAAGAAGATAGAACTTTATATTTGAGGCACAGGTGTTTCATCTTATTTGTTTTGTTTACCTGAAATTTTGGATGAATTGGAAGAGCGGGTTGCGTATCACCCCCTTTGCTCCCACGACCTTAAAGCATATATTCCAAAGTAATAAAGATAGAATCTTCAAATTCGATACACTTTTTCCTATTTTCGTTCTTATTTAACTCTTTTATATTTTTAAAAGGCTAAGAATTTTACTAGAAAACATATTATGTATTATATTTTGTAAATTAAAAACTAAATATTTTTTTAATAAACGACCATATTTTTTTTTTTTTAAATTTTATTATATCATATCTATATTTTATTAAATTATTACCATAAGTAATATATACTAAAGAAATTGATTACGATACTTAAATTTTAAAATTTATTTTTGTATTTAAATGAATTATACGAAAAGTTCTAAATTTGTCATTGTATTTTAGAAATACATTATTTGCATATTTTTATTATTAAATTTTGTGAAAAAGCTAATGACAGCATTAATTGTTTAAATTAACATTAAAAACCATCAAATTATATAAACTTTTATATTTATATTATAACAAATTAATATTTCTTTCGAATAAATTTGAGATTAATTATATCAAACATTAGAAAATTAATAATTTAAGATAATGGGTTTAAAAATTATTATATTGAATAATTAATCAGGGGTAATAAATCATTCAACAGTAAATGCACTACAGCTAAAAATCCTGAAAGGAAGTAATTTTTTTTTTTTTTTTTTTTTTTTTTGCGAAGGTTGATGGAAAGCATCGAAAGCCACCCAGAATCACTGTACGGGGTTCATCTGGGGAGTGTTGGACTTTAACCAACTAAAACCACCCACCTTTTTTTAAAACCAAACTTGGTATGGACCTTAAATACAAATGTATTGTTTGGTTTTTAGGATCGGGATTGGGAAGGAAATTAGGATTAGGATTAGGATTTAGGAGTTTGAATAATGATGGATAAAGGAATTAATTTAAAGGAAAGTCATGAAGATGGATGTTAATGTTCTTCTTAAACTTTATTGGATCGTACATATAAAAACTACCAACTTTGGGAAACACATTACATGGTAACTGATTCCATAATCGCGATGTACGCACAACAAACGAATTTCCATAAGCCGTGTTTCGCCATCTTACTAATTCAACTGAGTAGGGGTGAGCATCTGTCGCACTCCTTGTTTCACGTTGAAAAACTTTTAGGGGAGGCATTAATTGTTTGATTTCGTTGGAACAGGTGTTCGTCCCTACGAGGTATCTATAAAACAGAGTTAGTGACCAAACGGTTCGCCGATGGTTAAGTGGAGTGAGCGATGAGGTAACACTGGGATCATTTATAAGACGGATAGCTCTATTTTGCACTTTATCGAGATATCCCAGTGCGGTTTGGGGGGCTCCAGCCCAAATATGTGCATTATACTCCATTTTTGGTCTAATGTAAGTTTTATAGATTTTTAGAAGATCAGGTGCAGTAAAGTAAGTTTTACAGCGAAACAAAAAACCTAAACATTTAGCTGCATCTTTAGCTATACCAAAAATGTGGTTTGACCAGGTCAATTTTTGGTTTAACCCGATACCCAGGATGTTCAGGTCTGTTGTGTGCTGCAAAGGTATACCCTGAAATGACAAGCTGGGGGTAGATATTGCAATTTTCCGCGAGATTAAACAGCATTGGGTCTTTTTTGTGTTGAAATCAACACGGTTACACTCTCCCCATTTTTGGATTTTTGCTAAATCATTGTTTAGCTCACTAGTCATGAAATTTTTTGCTGTTGTGTTAATCTGATGATTAATGTTACAGCGATTATGAAATTCATAGGAAGCCACAAGGGTGCTGTCATCTGCGAAACTGTGAATTGGATTGGAGGTTATTGAAAGTAAGTCATTGATAAATATTAAGAAAAGAGTTGGGGATAGAACAGATCCTTGGGGGACACCAGCATTTATTTGAAATTGGTTGGATGTATAACCATCCACAAGTACACGAATTGTGCGATTTGAGAGAAAATCTCCAATCCATTTTAGAAAAACCCTACCTAAACCTAAAGCTTCGCATTTTGCTATTAAAGCATCATGCCATACTCGGTCAAAAGCTTTAGATATATCCAAGGCTACAACATCAGATTCACCAGAGTGGTGAAGACTGATATTTAGCTTCTCGCAAAGGTAAGTCATGAGATCACCGGTTGAACGACGGGCTCTGAACCCGTATTGTCGATCATGGAGCAAACCTTTGCGATCAAGGTATTTCAGAAGCTTTATGTTTACAATTTTTTCCATTACTTTGGAAAGGACCGAGGTTATAGCAATAGGGCGGTAGTTTGAGGGATCGCTTTTGTTGCCTTTTTTTGGAATTGGAAAAACATTCGCAACCTTCCATTGGGCAGGATGAGTACCCGAAGTAAAGGAAAGGAAAAAAAGGTTGCGGAGAGGTTTTGAAATAGTGGAATAAGTTTTTTTGAGAACCATTGAAGTGATTCCATCCGGACCGGCCGATTTGTTTGCGTCAAGATTTTTCAATATTTTCATCACTGTTCGTGTCCTGAAGTAAATTCTACCAAAGGAACAGCCAACGCGTGGAATATGAGGTGGATTTTGTGTTGACTGGGGCAGTGTTGAATTGGAAGCAAATTGTTCACCAAACAGGTTTGCTTTTTCTTTAGAATCTGACACAATTCTGTTATTTTTATCAACAAGTGGGGGAAAAGAGGAATCGCTTACGTCCTCCTTTAACCCCTTTGTAAAAGTCCAAAAGGACTTGCTGTTCTTTGGCATGTGGAGCAACCTACGTTTTATTCTTTGGTTGAATAAGAACTTTTGTTTGTTGATAACTCTCTTGCATCTATTTCTGGCCACTATATAGTTGGCCCTGTGAGACTCCGACCGATTGTGTTGGTAACGTTTAAAAGCCTCCTCCTTATTATGAATTGCTTTACTACAAATGCGATTGAACCATGCATTCGGTTTTCGCTGAATACTTCTCATGGAGTGAGGTATGAACAACCTCATGCCAAGCAAGATGGTTTCACTGATCGCATTTGCAGCAAAGTTAACATTCTTGTTGCGAAAACACATTGACCAATCGAAATCTTTAAAAAAGTTGTTTAAACCTTCCCAGTTGGCACGATTATAATTCCATACCAGTTTTTTGGGAGGAGTCTTTCCATTGATCCCTGTGTTAATATGGAAGCTTGTTTTCACCAAACAATGGTCGGAGCCCCCCAGTGGACAACCAACTGAAACCACATACTTTTCAGGATGTGTAGTCAGAAACAGATCCAAGAGGTAACCTTCTTGATCAGCACGGTCAGGGACCCTAGTGGGATTTTGAACAAGTTGAGAAAGGTGGAACATTGATGAGAACAGTTCAACTTGCTTCCCAATTGAGTTTTGGCTCAAAGAAGAATTACTTGAAAAATGAAGCCAATCTCTGTTATGGATATTGAAATCCCCAGCCAGAACTATTTCAGTTTTTGGGCATGACTCCAAAATTTCATTAATCTGGTTAGAGAGATTTTCAATCTCCGTAGCAGTTTCATGTTCATTTGAGTTGGGTGATCTGTATAAGAAACAGAAATGTATGACATGTTTTCCAACGAGAATTTTGACCCAAATGTAATGGAAGGTTGGGCTAGAAGCTTTATATTTATGAAGAATGTTGAAAACTATGTCATTTTTAATGAAGATAGCGATGCCTCTTTTAGGGACGAAGTGTGAAACAATTGAGTAGCCTGTAATACTAAAATTATCTTTTTGGCCACTAACTTGCGTTTCACATAGGGCTAGGATAGCTGGTTTTGAAGAGTTTAAATGGCATTCTACGGCATGAAAATTCGTCTGCAACCCACGTATGTTACAAAAATTAATACAAAAGTTGGCAATTTTGATACAGAAAATGAATACAAAATTTTAAGAATCAAAAAAAAATAAAAAATTTTTAAAAATAGAAAGATTTTAAGAATAGAAAAATGAAATAAAAGTAAAAACCGAAATTTTTCTTAATTTGAAATTGAAAGAAAATTATATTTGAATTTTAAAACAAATAAAGGAAAGAAGAATTTAAAAATTTAGAAATTAAAAATAAATATGTACGATTTGACCACCTTAATTAATGATTAACACCGGTTAATTTAATTTTACTCAAAGTGAGAAAACGACTTATATCAAAGTTCAACAGTTTTTATCTTGCACGATATAATGGCGAAACACTATATGTGCCCTTATTGAACGAAGTTACAGTCGCAAACTCACACAAAGTAAAACCACATGTATTTTAGATTTTAATATAAAAAAAAAAAAAATTTTATGTTTAAGAAGAGAAAAATTTAATGTTTAAATATCATAATTAGTATTGATTTATTTAAGTAAGAAGAGATCAACACATAAAATTATCTATATATATAAAAGGGAATGTTTGTGTGTATGTTTGTTTGTTTGTTTGTTTGTTTGTTTGTTTGTTTGTTTGTTTGTTTGTATGTAGCGAATAGACTCCTAAACTGCCCAGCCGATTTTCATGAAAATTTGTATATAGGGGTTTTTGGGTACGGAAAGAAATCGTGGCCCAAAAATTTTGCTCTAACGGACCGCCAAGTTGGGGCTGTGGTGCAAGTATTTAAACTTCTTTGTTCTAAAATGAAAACGGTTTGACCGATTGACTTCAAATTTTGTATACGTGATGCTCTTTGAGAATTGAGTAGACACTATTAACAGTTTTGGAATTTGTTAACCCATGTCGGGCCGACGGGTGGTCAAAAAAAATTTTTGGGTCCAAACTTTGTCCGATTTTACGAAATTCTGCTTTGGTTTAAAAGAAAGCCCCAAAAAAATTTTTGTTGAGTTCCATTAACCCTTTGCGGCCCAACAGCTTTTTATAGGTTTTTTCAATACTTTACTCTAAATTCGAAACGGTTTGACCGATTGACTTCAAATTTTGTATACGTGATGCTCTTTGAGAATTGAGTAGACACTATTGACAGTTTTGGAATTTGTTAACCCATGTCGGGCCGACGGGTGGTCAAAAAAAATTTTGGGTCCAAATTTTGTCCGATTTTACGAAATTCTGCTTTGGCTTAAAAGAAAGCCCCAAAAAAAATTTTGTTGAGTTCCATTAACCCATTGCGGCCCAACAGCTTTTTATAGCTTTTTTCAATACTTTACTCTAAATTCGAAACGGTTTGACCGATTGACTTCAAATTTTGTATACGTGATTCTCCTTGAGAATTGAGTTGACACTATTAACAGTTTTGGAATTTGTTAACTCATGTCGGGCCGACGGGTGGTCAAAAAAAATTTTGGGTCCAAATTTTGTCCGATTTTACGAAATTCTGCTTTACCTTTAAAGAAATCCCCAAAAAAAATTTTGTTGAGTTCCATTAACCCATTGCGGCCCAAAAGCTTTTTCTAGGTTTTTTCTATACTTTACTCTAAATTAGAAACGGTTCGACCAATTGACTTCAAAATTTGGATACGTGATGCTCCTTGAGAATTGAGTTGACACTATTAACAGTTTTGGAATTTATTAACCCATGTTGGGCCGACGGGGTGTCAAAAAAAATGTTGGGTCCGAATTTTGTCCGATTTTATGAAATTCTGCTTTGGCTAAAAAGAAAACCCAGAAAAAAATTTTATTGACTTGCATTAACCCATTGGGGCCAACAGCTTTTTATAGGTTTTTTCAATACTTAACTCTAAATTAAAAACGGTTTGACCGATTTTCTTTAAATTTTGTATACGTGCTCCCCTGTGAGAATTGAGTTGACACTATTAACAGATATGGAATTTGTTAACCCATGTCGGCCCGACGGTTGGTCAAAATAATTTTGGAAGCTAATATTGTCAAAATTTGCGAAGTACTGCTTTGGCTAAAAAGAAAGCCCCAAAAAAATTTTGTTGAGTGATTTGGAAGCAAATTACGTCCAATTTTGCGCAATACTGCTTTGCCCAAAGAGAAAGTGTAGTTCCGTTGACCCAGTGGAGCACAGTGGCTTTTAATAGATTTTTGCGTTACTTAACTCTAAAGTAGAAACGATTTGACCGGTTTACCTCAAGTTTTATATGTGTGAAGCAACTTGAAAATGGAGTTGAGTCTGTTAACAGTCGGTCTTGCGATTTTTCAAAAAAATTTTTTGGAAGTAAATTACGTCAAAATTTGGAAAGTAGTTCGTACTGCTTTGAATTACAGAAATTTTCAAAAATTACTAGAATAATCCTAGAAAAATCGTTTTAAAAAGATTGCTTTCACACATTTTAAAATTTACATGTGTAAACCGTGTGAAGTTTTGTGTTAACTTTTTGCAGTAACATCAAATTCAATTAAACCTCCATTGAGAGGCGCAGCAACGCGCACCGGGTATTAGCTAGTATGTAATATAATTTCAGTAAGTTAAGTAAGATCAACACATAAAATCATAATTGCTGCATGTGTGTAAAATTTGATTGAATTGGATAAAAGTTTTAAATATGTAATTTTGTAATTGCATTTTACGAATCAAATCAAGCAATGCAACAAAGCGTATTTTTTTTTTTTTTTGTTTTATTAAAATTAATAAACTATTTTTTGGCCTGGTAATTTGGACATTTTACTTTCTAAAAAAACACATTCATCAAAATATTAATATTTTATTTTCTTATAATTGAACACATCCAACAAAACACATTTAATTAAAGGCGTTTGTTACACTTCATTCTAGACAAATATATTAATAATAATTAATAAATTTATGAAATAACTAAATTATAATATTATCATTTATTTTTATATATATTTCTTTAAAAATAAATGATAAAATACTCAGTAAGAAACCCTATATTATTTTGAAAATGTGTTTTTTAAAAACCTTAAAGTTTTTTTCTTCACTTGTTTATTTAAAATATTCTTCTTAACTTTTATAACTGTTTTTCAATTATTAAAAATAACTTTTATTGTATCATTTCTTTTTTTCACTTCTGGCTTGTTTAAATATTTGGCGTCGCAGCACGATACGAACTGTTTTATTAACGAACTTGCAGTTTAAATTATTTCCTATATTGATCCGGAAGCAGTCTCACTCACTTTTTGTCTCACTTTTTTCACAATACAGGAAATTAACTGTACCGAATTTGAACACTGATTTTTTATTTTTTTTATTTTTACGAAGCGCAGTCCCTGGACCCTCGGATCTTTTGATCCTCGGGTCCCTGCTCGTGCGCGAGTTAATTTTCCTTAATCCTTTTTATAAATATTTTTTACTAGGTGAGCCTCCTAGGTTAAATTCCAAATTTTATCTGCTCTTTTTCAATTTTTGTTTCAATTTTTATAGTAAAAATTACAATATTTTCATTTCCCTATCGTTCTAATAAACTAGATTCTTTATTACTTTTTTTAAAAATTTTCATTTTAACCTTAAATTATATTTCTCAATGAGTGGAAATTTCTAAGTGGACAAATTTAGTTCAAAAACGAAGAATGTAGTAGAGTAGACTGTGTAAACTCTGGGATACCCGTATGACCGTAATATAAAAATTATATCATTCGGTTAATTACTTATGGCAAAATTTCAAACATACAGCTTTATTAGGTGTAGTGTAATGCGCATATAAAAGAAGAAGTTGTATGGCAGCCTCTGCAGTAGACCAACGAAATTTTGCAGTAACTTTGGCCATTACACTAAACTATTTTTGGCATTAAATATTTCAACTTTATTATATACATACATACATAACATATGTATGTACATTTTATAAAAAAACTTTACGCGCTTTTTTATTTGCAAACAATTTAATTGTATTTTCAACTTAACTCCTTGGCTAAGATGAATACGGTTTTATAATTTTATTGCTTTGGTTTTTGCAACAAAAGTTAGTAAAAATCAAGAAAAATTTCATGGAAAAAATTAAAATAGAAGGAAGCAATAGGCTCATATTATTTCGTTTAAACAAAATAAAAAAGGTACATCGTCGGGGGCCTCTTGCCCTTTGTACCCAGGCAATTTTAAACCCTACCAACCCCTCCTCCCCCTTCTCGCCGGACCTGTTTTTGAACACAACTTAAGTATCATACACAATTTCTTAATTATATATTCAATAATAATAATTCAATAAAATATATGATATAATGATATAATAAAAATTAACAAGTAAGAAAAAAAAGCAAAGGTTTTTAAAAAGCACATTTTTAAAATTATATACGGTTTCTTACTGAATATTTCATAATTTATTTTTATAAAAATATATATAAAAATAAATGATAATATTAATTTAGTTATTTCATTAATTTATTAATTATATGAATAATAGGGAAATACTTAGAATATAACCCCAATGCACAAGGGAACCTGTTAATAAGTGCGGAAAATAATGTTGCAGCTTCAATGTTAACGTTTAATTTTGGAAAAAACTTACGCTGGTGAATAAGTTACTGTTTTATATAAACATAAAAGTTTTAATTTTTAAGACCTAGTAGCCCTTCAATGGGGAAGGTTCCCAAATTTTTGCTTAGCAAACTTATGATGGATCTGGCCACTCCCCTCCTGTCCTCACCCTACAATTGTTTTTGGGGAAATCAATTGTGAACTCCACCAAAATTTGAAATTTTACCTAAAATTTTATTATCTAAGTAATAATAGTTAAAACTAAGAGACAATTTCGTCAATTTAAAGAAGCCCTTTCAAATTTAAGAAAAACCTTTAACATATGTTGAAACATAATGCTGCAGCTGTAAATTTAGTATATTTGTAAAACAAAATTTGAACTGGCTCCTACTAATTTCTAAAGGTCTAACTTCTCCCAAAATTTCAAGACCCTAGCTTGAACCGTTTAGAAGATATGTGCGGCCAAAAATTTTTCAAAAATTGAGTTTTGCATAATGGTAAATTTTAGAATCGTATGGCAACCCTATACATTTTAAATTTATATTTTTGTGCAGCCTATAAAAGCAGCTCTCTTCTCTCGTTCTTAGACTGAAAACACATTTAGCAGAACTTTTGTTATACTTATTTAAATATAGGGCTTTTTTGAAATTTTCGGGAGCTGTAACTTCGGCACCTTTCAATATTAAAAAAATTGCTTAACTCTATTTCAAACGGTGTAAAAGTTTTTGTAAACATACGGACAGAGAGACAGACAGACGGACAGAGTGAAACTATATAGGCACATTTTTACAAAATTTTTTGAAAATGTGCTAAAAAAAAGAAATTTAATCGTTCATTAAAAAATATTTTGTTTTTTTTAATAATATCAAAGAGTTATTATTAACATGATTTATTTTCTTATCTTTTAGGCATTTTTCGAAAATCTAGCTCAGTGAACTTAGTAAGCTTATAGGTCTGTAGTTGTTTGGATCACATTTTGTTTTATTAGGCTTACTGATTGGTGTTATAAATGCAGTTTTCCATGCAACTGGAAAATGTCCAATCTTTAAGCACGCATTTAATATTTTGCAAAGCCTTTTTTTCAAGATTTTTTAACAATATATTTTTGATATTATCAGGCCCTGGCGCGTTTCTGTTTTTTAGCGAACGGATTTGATTTTTTGTTTCTTTGACGGAAATGTATTCAATTAAATGAATAGGTTGATTTTCTATTAAGTTTATTGAATCAGAAACAAGTTTGTTTGTTTGGGCTCAACTGTAGTTTGAAATAAGTTTGTGGTTATTTGAAAATATTTCTCCTAATAAATTGGCTTTTCAGAATTTTTGAATGCAGTGATATTCCCGCTTTTGAGTGTGGGTATACCAGAGTTTTTATTATGTAGAATTTTAGTTAATTTCCAAAATGGTTTGAAATTTTTTTTTCAAATTACTTATGCGATTCACGAATGTATTGTTATGCCCTTCAATTATCTTTTCCTTGATTTTATCGTTTAGATGTAAAACGCGAGCCTTAAAAATAAAATTTCTTGTTTACTGCCAAATGCGCCTATAATAATTTCTTTGACTTATTAATTGCTGAATAATATTAGATCATGAATATCAAAAATCATTTTTTACCTTTTTTATAGAATTATTACCTTTTTTTATAGAAACTGGATAATGTCTCGACAAGTTCGTTAAATGCTCAATATTTATTTTAGCTGATAGTATGTTCTTAAGTTTTATCCAGCTTGCTTTGTTGTAATTTAGAATGAAAGAAGGAGTTTTAATTATTGAAGCTTTATTTATTACATAGTACTAGGCCTTATAACATGTAGAAACGTCTTAGATTTTCAATATTTACAATTCTATTTTTTGTTTATATTGTGATATTTTATATTTTACTTATATGGTATTCTATATCTGCGAATTATATTATTTAATTAAATTATTTGTTCATATTTTGCATTTGTTTATATTTTTATATTAAAGAACTTTTTATTAAAGATTTATAATTATTAATTATTGATTTCGCCATTAATTTGAACCAGAAGGCGAATGGTAGCTGAGTCGAGTCGAAAACCAGAAAAGTTTTTTCACTTTCACTAGAATTCGAACCCGGGCCCTTCCGCATGAAAGGTTGGCACTTAACCACTGTGCCACCCAGCTGTAATTTATAGTTAGGGGAGCGTAAATGAAATGAGAATAATTAGTCAATACTAAGTCAATAGTTGAAGGATTACCTCTCGTTGAGTAAGGAAAATAACTTGGTGAATAAGGGTATTATAGAGAAAATTTACTATTTATTAGTTTATTATGAAAAATTTTACCCCAAGCATTATTTCTACTACAGTTCCAGTTTGTATGACGTGAATTAAAATGTCCCACTATAATATAATTACCTTGAATATTGTTAAAAACTTCTAAATCATTTTTAAATTTATTACTTACATTAAGTTCCCGCTATTAAAATAAGAAGAAAAGATTTTTATGTTAACGCAATTTATATTAAGTTCTATACATATTATTTCAAAAATTTTTGTGTTAAGAAGAGGAAGACTAAAATGTTTGAAAGCTACCCTATCTCCTCTTTTTGAGCTTTCTCTATCATTTCTATAAATATGAAAATTATTACTATAAAATTTATTGTTATCTTTTAACCAGGTTTCACATAAAGCGCCAATATGTATGTTCTCATTTTCTAAAAAGTGAAACAATTCAGTTTGTTTACACTTATTGGTAATGCTTTGAGCATTCCAAAACAATACATTTATATGGTTATTATGGACCAATATTGACATGATTATTATTACTATTATTAAAAATTAATCGGTTTTATTTTTACAATTAACTATATTTGTGAGTAATTCACTAAAATTTTCAATTTTTCTTGATAGGAAAATAAATTGTTTTTGTTATTATTATTGTTATTATTGCTACTATTACTAATGTTATTAATATATGGAATATTGTTATTAGTATTGTTGTTAGTGGCGTTGGCTACAACGCTTGCATATGACTGCATATTCATACCTGATTTTTTATGTTGAGACATAAAATTAACTTGTCGCTGCTGGTGTGGTTGAGTAGATTATTTGTTGCGTTGTTTACCTATCATCTTGTTTTGTAAATTAATGTAATATAATTTGACGATACAATTCGGATGACTTGCTTTCTGTGGTTGACCGAAATTTGCACATTTAATTTTTTGATTTTCTGATGTTATATTGATTTGCACATATATCACATTTAGTTAATAGATGACAATTTTTAGCTCCGTGTCCGTAAATTTGATAGTTAAAGCAGCGTGTGTTTCCAGAACATGAATTTTTGTAATAATTCCAATTTACAATAGTGTAATGTATAGCTTTGACTTTATTTCGAAGTTCATTTAATTTTATTGTGCTTTTTTTTATATAAACAATAAAAGTTTTTTGAGTAATGTATCTTGGAGTTTTTATTTTCTCATCTTTAACATTCAAGCATTTAACATCTAATTGGAGCAGTTCACTCTCACAGTTACTACTATTATCCAATTCTTGAAATACAAATTTATATGGAGTTTCGGACGAAATAACGTGGGTAAAAACTTCCATTTATGATTATCATCCAATGTGTTATTATTTTCATTGATTAATGTTGAATAAATTTTATTATACTCGTAAGTGTCTGTGTTAGTGCTAATTATTTTAACTGCAGTACTGCTATTTTTCAAAAAATAGTCTTTTACACAGATTTTAATTTATTATGAATTTCGGTTGTTGATTGTAAACAAACATTTAGGTGGAAGGCGCACCGTTTTACCAACAGCATCACTCTGCTGACTTAATAGAGCGAATCGATTTACATTATTTACGTTAAATAAGTAATGACTACTCAAATTGGGTCAAAGGAGAAACCATTAACATCCAAAGCAATTCTAAACTGGGTAAAACTAATGATGAAGCTAGGCGTTTAAGTACAGAAGACAGCAGGAAAAGTTTTGTTAACCCCATGGTTCCACCAATTGTTAGATTAACAAAAAAAGCGATTGAGTCTGGTGAAAATACGTATGCTTTATCTAGATTAAGAGAGCACAGGATTTATAATGTAAGATTATTCTTATCTTATTTCCATGATAAAGATGACATTTGTTATGATGGTATTACTCAAACTAGTTTGAAAGTACTTATTCATCAAGAAGGGTTGCCAAATAACTATGAAGAACTTAGTCAGCTATATTTTACTTATCATGATAACACAGGAATACCCAAAAAGGAAGTACTTAAAAATTAGAGAATCTTTGCAAAATTACATGATTAGTAAACCATGATACGTAACAAACACAATAATATAAATATGGTGCATTTTAATGCTAGAAGTTTAAGGAAAAATATGACTGAAATCGAACTTTTTGTTAAAGACAGGATAGATATTGATATTATTATGATTGGTGAAACTTGGTTATACACAGATGAAGAAAGATTTTTTAATATACCTGGTTTCTCAGCATTTTTTAATTCTAATAATGAATCAAGAGGAGGTGGAACCGCTATTTTTATTAAGCAGAATATTCAGTATACGGTTTTAGAAGTATTTAATCAATTTAATACTATAATTGTTTCATTAAATAATACTTCTCCATCTTTAAAAATTGCAGTTTGTTACAAAAAACCAAGTGATAACAACAGCGATTTATTAGCACATCTAGATTTAATTTTTGATAAATATAAGAATATAGTTCTGATGGGTGATATAAATATTGATTTATTAACAGACACAGAGCTCTCCAGATCTTATAAATTGATGTTAGAATCTAACGGAGTAACTATAAGGAACGTACTAAGTTATGAATCTGCTACTAGAGTGACAGAAAATACTTCTACGATCATTGATCATATTCTGACAAATATAGATAAGTTTGACTTTGATATTAAGCTTCACGATATAGTAAATCTAGATCATCAAGCTATTAGTGTCAAATTAAATAAAGTTTTAAAAAAAGTTGAGCCTATTTTTAAAAGGGAATTCTACACCACAAATTTTAAGAAATATAAAGAAAATATAAGAAAACTACTTGAAATAAATAAATGTCAAAATGTGGATGACCTTATTAAAATATTGCAAAAAGCGAAGGTTAATTCTACAATTAAAACGCACAGAAGATTGAGGAACAACAGTCATTGAATGACAAAGGAATTATTGAATATGATCAAAAAGAGGAATAAACTCTTTAAAAAGTTGAAAAAGCACCCTAACAATATAGATATTCAAGCAAGTTTTAAAAATGCAAAGAACAAGGTTAATTATGAAATAACTAAAGCCAAACAAAATTATTTTAATGATAAACTACAATTAGCTGGTGGTGATCAAAGGAAAATTTGGAAAGTACTAAATAATCTCATCTTGAAAAAATCAACTGAGTTAAGCAAGGTTATCAAAGAAATAAACAGTAATGGAATCAGAACATGCGATAGTTTTGAAATTCCAAATTCATTCAATTCTTACTTCAGTTCTATCGGAAACAAACTAGCTGATAAAATTGTTGATGCTGAAAAATTCATAATAAAAAATAGATTCGTTGAACAGTTTATTTTTCTTAAACCAACAGATGAAACGGAAATACATAACATTATCATGCAGTTAAAAAATAGTTCTCCCGGAGGTGATAATATTTCAGCTTCAGATTTAAAAAATGTTGCAACTTTAAAAACACCTACAATTGTATGCTTGATAAATAGGTGTCTAAATACTGGTATATTTTTTTTTTATTTTTTTGCGAGGGAATGGAACGCTTGAAAGCCACCCATTGAAACTGTGCGGTATTTCGTTGGGCAGTGTGCGATTTGAACGCACCAAAACCACACCCTTTTTGAACCAAACTTTAGGAAGGAACCTGTGATACAAATGTACAATTTGGTTACAGGGATGGGATATGAAAGGATTTTAGGATTGTCGGAGGATATTTGGGAATTTTAAATTATGGTGGATGGGGAAAATTTGGAGGGATATTTAGAAGCAAGATGTTAATATTCTTCTTAAATTTATTTAAGTCGTTTAAGTTAAATTTATTTATCTCGACATGCGCATAACAAGCGAATTTTCATAAGCCGTGTTTCGCCATCTTAACAATTCGACGCAGTAGGTATGAGCATCTGTTGCACTCCTTGTTTCACGTTGGAAAACTTTGAGTGGAGGCATTAATTGTTTTATTTCCTTAGAACAGGTGTTCGTCCCCACTAGGTATCTATAAAATAGGGTAAGTGACCAGACTGTGCGCCGATGGCTAAGTGAAGTGAGCGTTGAAGTAACACTGGGATCATTTATAAGACGAATAGCTCTGTTTAGCACTTTATCAAGATATCCCAGCGCTGATTGGGGTGCACCAGCCCAGATATGTGCATTATACTCCATTTTTAGTCTAATATATGTTTTATAGATATTGAGGAGAGAAGAGAAAGGAGAGAACTAAGTTTTACAGCGATACAAAAAACCCAAACATTTAGCTGCATCTTTAGCTATACCAAAAATGTGATTTGACCAAGTCAATTTCTGGTTTAACTCGATGCCAAAAATATTTAAATCTGTTGAGTGCTGCAAAGCTTCTCCCTGAAAAATCAAGTTGGGAATGGAAGTTGCTATTTTTCGCGAGATGAGACAGCATTGGGTTTTCTTCGTGTTGAATTGAACACAATTATTTTCACCCCATTTGTGAATTTTTGCTAAATCGTTATTTACCTCACTGACAGTGAAATTTTTTGCTTTTGTATTAACCTGATGATTAATGTTACAGCGGCTATGAAATTCATAGGAAGCTATAAGGGTGCTGTCATCTGCGAAACTGTGAATTGGATTGGAAGTTAAAGATAGAAGATCATTAATGAATATTAAGAAGAGGGTGGGAGAAAGAACCGAACCTTGAGGGACACCAGCGTTTAGTTTAAATTTGTCAGATGATAAACCATCGGCCAGAACTCGAATCGTACGATTCGAAAGGAAATCTCCAATCCATTTGAGAAAGACTCTACCTAATCCTATAGCTCTGCATTTTGCTAACAAAGCAGCATGCCATACACGGTCGAAAGCTTTAGAAATATCCAGTGCTACCACATCAGATTCATCAGAGTGTTGAAGACTGATATTGAGCTTTTCACAAAGATAAGTCATGAGATCACCAATTGAACGACGGGCTCTGAACCCGTATTGCCGATCATGAAGCAGACCTTTATGATTCAGATATTTCAATAGCTTTTGGTTTATAATTTTTTCCATTACTTTGGAAAGGACCGAAATTATAGCTATAGGGCGGTGGTTAGAGGGATCGCTTTTGTTACCTTTTTTTGGAATTGGAAAAACGTGCGCAACCATCCATTGGGCAGGATGAATACCCGAAGTAAAGGATAAATAGAAGAGGTTGCGTAGAGGTTTTGAAATGGTAGAGTAGGTTTTTTTAAGAACCATCGTTGTGATTCCATCGGGACCGCCTGATTTGTTTGTATATAAATTCTTTAAGATTTTCATCACTGCTCGCATCCTTAAGTAAATTCTACCAAAGGAGCAGCCAACTTCTGGAATATTTGGTGGTCTTTGAGTTGATTGTGGCAGTGTTGAGTTAAAGGAAAATTGTTTGCCAAACAAGTTCGCCTTTTCTTTTGAATCTGACACAATTGAGTTGTTTTTACCAATAAGCGGAGGGAAAGAGGACCCACTAGTGTCCTCCTTTAGATTTTTTGCAAACGTCCAAAACGATTTGCTATTCTTAGGCGTATGTAGGAATTTGCGTTTCAACCCTCGGTTGAATAAGAATTTTTGCTTATTAATAACTCTCTTGCATCTGTTTCGAACCACGATATAGTTGGCCCTGTCAGACTCCAATCCGCTGTTCCGGTGTTGCTTAAAAGGCTCCTCCTTTTTACGAATGGCTTCCTTGCAAGTGCGATTAAACCATGCTCTGGAATCTCGTTTAATACTTTTCATGGAGTGAGGAATATACAACCTCATTCCAAGTCAAATAGTTTCACTAATTGCATTTGCAGCGAAGTTGACATTTTTACCGCGGAAGGACAATGACTAGTCGAAGGCTTTGAAAAAATTGTTTAATCCCTCCCAGTTAGCACGACTATATTGCCATACTAATTTTTTGGGAGGAATCCTTCGGCTGGCTAATGTGCTTACCGGGAAACTTGTGGTTACCAAGCAGTGGTCGGAGCCCCCCATGGGACAACCAACTGAAACTACATATTTTTCAGGGTGAGTGGTTAAAAACAGATCCAAGAGATCTTGACCAGCTCGGTCGGGAACCCTAGTGGGATTTTGGACAAGTTGAGAAAGATGGAAAAGTGTGGAAAATAATTCAACTTGTTTCCCAATTGAGTTTTGACTCAAAGAAGAGTTACTTGAAAAATTAAGCCAGTCTTTGTTGTGGACGTTGAAATCCCCTGCCAGAACAATTTCGGTTTGTGGACATGATTCCAAAATTTCATTGATCTGGTTTGAAAGATTGTCAATTTCCACAGCAGTTTCTTGTTCATTTGCATTGGGTGATCTCTATGTTGTTGAAAGCAATGTCATTTTTAATGTAAATCGCGATTCCTCTTTTAATTTCTTCGTGAAACAAAGTGTGAAACAAGTGAGTAGCCAATAATATTAAAATTATCATTTTGTCCACTGACTTGTGTTTCACCAAGGGCTAAAATTGCTGGTTTTGTGGAGTTAAGATGACATTCTACGGCATGAAAATTAGCTTGTAGGCCCCGAATATTACAAAAATTAACTCGAAAATTGTTAATTTTTAATAGCAATTAGTAAAAATTGAGAAAAGAAAAAAAAAACAAGTAAAGCAACAGTCAGTCGGTGCAACCGACTTAGAAATACCCTACACCTATTTGGTTCAAATTTAAGGACATATCCATAAGTCATTTTAACACCATAAAAGCTGTTATTAATTTGATCGTAAGACATAGCTAACCAAATTAACTTTATAATACTAAAAACATTTTCTAATTACACTATCTATTAAAAAATATTACAAATTCTTGCTAATTTATCTATTTAAAAATATTAAAAAACAAACTAACTTGAAATAAATGAAAATATATTTATTCCAATTCAATTACAAAATGAAAAAAATCTAATTATTAAATTTTGTGATGAAAAGATAATAAAAGCATAATACATTTAATAATCCAAATTTTTAAAAATTGCAATTATTTTAAATGGTTAGTTTATATACCTAATAGAAAAGCTTATAAACGCAAAATATGCATTAAATGTATTTCTAAAATACAATTACAAATTTACACCTTTTCATATAATTCATTTAAATATAAAAATAAATTTTACATAAATGCAGCAAGTACCTTTGAAAATAACTGAACCACTACAATTAAGTCTAAATTTCGGGGACACATAGGAAATAGGAAATATATTCTTTGGCTTCGAAATTAAACTCGACCAGAACCAATTCCCATGGTACTTTCATTACTAGTAACCTAGTGTTAAATTTCATCAAAATACCGGCATTATTTTTTGAGTTATGGTGTTTTTAAGATATATGTTTGCTAGTCCTTGAACTTTTCAAGGGTTCCAGAACCCGAAACCATGGTACGATTTCGCCCATATGCAGTCCCGTCATACTTTCAATACTAGTTAACCCTTGTACACAATTGGAACGTTCTAGCTTAATTTTAAGTTAATAGTTTTAATAATTTCGATGATAAGCTTTTACACTGAACCACCACTCCAATTGATCCCAAATTAGGGGTTTTTTTTCAAGTTACTATCTTTATTAATTTCGAAAATATGCTTTAAGGTCCTCGGAACTGAGTGGCTGGTCCCCGACCCACTACTCCAATGGGGCCCAAATTTCAAAGGCACTTACGAAATAGGAAGGGACACCCTGATACCAAATTTGGAGGTTCTATCTTTATTGGTTTCGGAATTATGGTCGTTTGGCCTAAATTCGATCAAAAAGTTCTAGGTTCCGAACCCATTGTCCAATCCTCACCGTACGTAATCACCGCCGTAGTTTCATTACCAATACCCTACAGCACAAATTTTATGAAGATTGCCTCATTAGTTGTTGAGTTATCGTGATTTTTTATATATGTTCGTTAGCCCGGACACCGACTAAAAGGTCCGGAATCCGAACCGTTGGGCTGATTTCGCCCTTATATAGACCGCGCTGTACTTATAGTACTAGTTAACCCTCGTACACAATTTGAACGATCTATCTTAATTTTAATTAACTATTTTTAGTAATTTCGATTATAAGCCTTTAAAACTTGGGAGGTCTGAGAGGGGTACAGAACCACCATTCCAATTGATCCCAAATTAGGGGAACACGCAAGAGATAGTAAAGAACACCCTTGTGGCAAATTGGAAGCTTCTAGATTTTTTCAAGTTGTTATCTTTATTAATTTTAAAAATATGCTTTAAGGTCTTCGGAAATGTGTGGCTGGTCCCTGACCCACTACTCCAATGGGGACCAAATTCACAAGACACTTAGGAAATAGGAAGAGACACCCTGATACCAAATTTGGAGGTTCTATCTTCATTGGTTTCGAAAATATGCTCGTTTGGCCTAAATTCGATCAAAAAGTTCTAGGTTCCGAACCCATGGTCCAATCCCGACCTTACGCAATTCCCGAAGTAGATTCATTACTAGTAACCTACAGCACAAATTTGATGAAGATAGCGTCATTGGTTGTTGAGTTATCGTGATTTTTTATATTTGTTCGTTAGCCCTGAAACCGATTAAAAGGTCCAGAATCCGAACGCATGGGCCGATTTCGCCCATATGCAATCCCCGCCGTACTTTCAGTCCTAGTAACCTACAGTTAAAATTTCATCAAGATAGCTCCATTATTTTTTGAGTTATCGTGCCTACGGACGGACGGACGGACATGGCTATATCGACTCAGGCGGTCACGCTGATCACAAATATATATACTTTTCCATATCTAGCTCGCTTACTTTAGGTGGTTACAAACACCATACCAAAGTTAATATACCCCTTTACCTATTCTATAGGTGTAGGGTATAACAAATAATAATAAAACGTATAAAATTTAAAATTTAATTATATTATAATTTAGGTTAGATATTGTATGTGTACGATTCATGCAACCCGAACAAGTTATCACCGTTTATAAAATATATTTACAAATATAATATTTACAAAATACCATCAACAATACCCTTATTTTCTTCTGCTATGAGTGAGCAATCGGTTTATAACACCATTCAACAGTTTTTAACTAGACCTTATTGAACTTAGTTACAACCAAAAAACTCACGAGGGAATGAAATGGATATATTTTAATTGATTTGTTTACAACTAGTAGATGATAGATAAAGAGTAATCTTCAATAAAAAAAAAGCAGTATTAAATTTAATGTAAACAAAACCAAATCACGTGCCGGTATGCAATTAAATGTAAAATTTTTAAATTAAAATTGAAAATTAAAAATAAAATCTGAAAATTAGAAATAAAATTAAAAAATTATATTCTTAACACAAAATAAAACAGATTTTTGGCAAACTAAATTAAAATTGGTGCTGTGAAATAATGAATTAAGTAAAAGAATTTTTAATTATATAAAACAAAAATAAAAATTTTTTTTTTAATAAAGAAATTATATTTAAAAGTAAGAAAAAAAAAATATACTTAACTTGCCGCCATTGGAGATGCGGCCATATTACCAAACTCACAACACTTTTTTTTTTTTTTTTTAATTAAAGTTAGATTTATTTTAAAATAAAATAAAATAAAAAAACTTAATCTTGTTTTTTAAACACACAAAAAATTATAAATAAAAACGAAGTGAAAATAAAAAAGAAATAAATATTCTGTGCTAAATTTTTATTATACCCTACACCTATAGAATAGGTAAAGGGGTATATTAACTTTGGTATGGTGTTTGTAACCACCTAAAGGAAGCGAGCTAGATATGGAAAAGTATATATATTTGTGATCAGCGTGACCGCCTTAGTCGATATAGCCATGTCCGTCCGTCCGTCCGTAGGCACGATAACTCAAAAAATAAAGGAGCTATCTTGATGAAATTTTAACTGTAGGTTACTAGGACTGAAAGTACAGCGGGGATTGCATATGGGCGAAATCGGCCCATGGGTTCGGATTCTGGACCTTTTAATCGGTTTCAGGGCTAACGAACAAATATAAAAAATCACGATAACTCAACAACTAATGACGCTATCTTCATCAAATTTGTGCTGTAGGTTACTAGTAATGAAAATACTTCGGGAATTGCGTAAGGTCGGGATTGGACCATGGGTTCGGAACCTAGAACTTTTTGATCGAATTTAGGCCAAACGAGCATAATTCCAAAACCAATGAAGATAGAACCTCCAAATTTGGTGCCAGGGTGTCTCCTTCTATTTCCTAAGTGTCCTTGAAATTTGGGCCCCATTGGAGTAGTGGATCGGGGACCAGCCACTCAGTTCTTAGGCCCTTAAAGCATATTTTCGAAATTAATAAAGATAGTAACTTGAAACAAATGTAGAAGCTTCCAATTTGCCACAAGGGTGTTCTTTACTATCTCTTGCTTGTTCCCCTAATTTGGGATCAATTGGAGTGGTGGTTCTGTACCCCTCTCAGACCTCCCAAGTTTTAAAGGCTTATAATCGAAATTACTAAAAATAGTTACTTAAAATTAGGATAGACCGTTCCAATTGTGTACAAGGGTTAACTAGTACTATAAGTACAGCGCGGACTATATAAGGGCGAAATCAGCCCAACGGTTCGGATTCCGGACCTTTTAATCGATGTCAGGGCTAAGGAACATATATAAAAATCACGATAACTCAACAACTAATGAGGCTATCTTCATGAAATTTGTGCTGTAGGTTATTGGCAGCGAAACTACGGCGGTGATTACGTACGGTGAGGATTGGACAATGGGTTCGGAACTTAGAACTTTTTGATCGAATTTTTGGCCAAACGAGCATAATTCCGAAACCAATGAAGATAGAACCTCCAAATTTGGTATCAGGGTGTCCTTTCCTATTTCGTAAGTGTCTTTGAAATTTGGGCCCCATTGGAGTAGTGGATCGGGGACCAGCCACTCAGTTCTTAGGCCCTTAAAGCATATTTTCGAAATTAATAAAGATAGTTACTTGAAACAAATGTAGAAGCTTCCAATTTGCCACAAGGGTGTTCTTTACTATTTCTTGCGTGCCCCCTTAATTTGGGATTAATTGGAGTGGTGGTTCAGAACCTCTCTTGGACCCCCCAATGTGTAAAAGCTTATCACCGAAATTAATAAAACTAGTAACTTAAATTAAGATAGAGCGTTCCAATTGTGTACAAGGGTTAACTAGTATTGAAAGTATGACGGGACTGCATATGGGCGAAATCGTACCATAATTTCGGGTCCTGGAACCCTTGAAAAGTTCAAGGACTAACAAACATATATCTTAAAAACACCATAACTCAAAAAATAATGCCGGTATTTAGATGAAATTTAACAGTAGGTTACTAGTAATGAAAGTACCATGGGAATTGGTTGTGGTCGAGTTTAATTTCGAAGCCAAAGAATATATTTCCTATGTCCTATGTGTCTCCGAAATCTAGACTTAATTGTAGTGGTTCAGCTATGTTCAAAGGTACTTGCTGCATTTATGTAAAATTTATTTTTATATTTAAATGAATTATATGAAAAGGTGTAAATTTTTAATTGTATTTTAGAAATACATTTATTGCATATTTTGCGTTTATAAGTTTTTCTATTAGGTAAATAAACTAACCATTTAAAATAATTGCAATTTTTAAAAATTTGGATTATTAAATATATTATGCTTTGATTATCTTTTTATCACAAAATTTAATAATTAGAATTTTTTCATTTTGTAATTGAATTGGATTAATATATTTTCATTTATTTCAAGTTTGTTTGTTTTTCAATATTTTTAAATAGATATATTAGTAAGAATTTGTAATATTTTTTAATAGATAGTGTAATTAGAAAATGTTTTTAGTATTATAAAGTTAATTTGGTTAGCTATGTCTTACGATCAAATTAATAACAGCTTCTATGGTGTTAAAATGACTTATGGATATGTTCTTAAATTTGAACCAAATAGGTGTAGGATATTTCTAAGTCGGTTGCACCGACTGACTGTTTCTTTACTTGTTTTTTTTTAAAACCGTAATAACCTGTTGAAGGTTGAAAAGAGGAATATCCCGAGTGCCTAAAATCAAGTATTGTTGTATCTATATTTAAATCGGGATCAACCTCAGATGTATCAAATTATAGACCGATTACTCTCTCAAGCTGTATTGGAAAAGTATTTGAAAAGGTAATTAACTCTAGAATACAAGAGTTCGTGGTAAAAGTTGTAGGATTTGATATAAATCAATTTGGTTTTCAAAAGAAAATTGGAATTGACTCTGCAGTCCTTGAATCCACCAACTCAATTATAAATAAACTGGATCAGGGAAATTATGTATGTTCGGTATTCGTTGATCTAAAGAAAGCCTTTGATACAGTGAACCATAATATTTTACTTGACAGATTGCACGAAATCGGAATACGGGGTACTGCTAATAATTTACTTTACTCATATCTTAATAATAGAAAAACTATGACAAAAATTAATGGAGTTTTCAGTAATGAAAATATTATAAATATTGGTGTTCCTCAAGGATCAGTACTTGGTCCCACACTTTACTTACTTTATATTCATAATATCTAGTATACGAACTTGAGGGCTGACTATAAGATCTTTGCTGATGATACTCTACTTATTTATAATGCTAGAACCTGTGAAGACCTTGAAAGTCTTGTAAATACTGATTTGGGGATATATGAAAGTTGGCTTAAAGGTAATAGTTAATTTATTATTAATGCGGAAAAAACAAAATATATAGTATATAAAATAAAAAATAAAATTGATATAAATCCGAATCTAATTGGTAAATAAGACTAAAATTGAAAGAGTTATTACTTATAAATACCTTGGGGTTGTAATAGATGAAAAACTGAAGTGGGAAACCATATTAATATTAAACCATTAGTAAAAAATATTGTGCCTCTGCTTGGTGCCTTCAAAAGAAGTGGAATTATGTTGAATAAACAAACTGCAGATAAGCTTTATTATTCTCATATTATCTCGCACATCAGATACAATTTATGTAATTGGTCCAGCTGCTCATTACGGCTGAAAGATAAAATTTGTGTTTAAATAAACAAAGCCATAAAATGCTTACATAAGTACGATTGGCTTACCCCAACATAAGCGCACCGGATATCTGAAGTTACACGAACTCATTATTTTTGGAAAAATCTAAACTAATTTTCAAAATAGAAAAAGGGGTTTATAAAAAAAACGTCATAATTACCAAAAGAAATAATATTCATAATTACAATACAAGAAGGTTGAACAATTTAATTCATGCCAAATCAAGAATAGAGTTATCACGCAATAGCTGTCTCTCGTCATCAATAAGAATTTATTATTGCCAATGGATTTAAAAAGAAGCTCAAACTTGGATATTTTTGTCAAAAAACTGAAACAATTACTAAAGAATAATGCTACATTAGTAAATGGCTTAACGCAGGAGTGAAACAATGCTTATAGCATATAATGTTATGAGTTACGATATTGTATTTATGTAATTATATATGTATATATGTAAATATATTAAAATTTTAAATTTACTTTGTTAATAATATTAGGAAGTAACTGCGATGTTTTATACCAAAACTATAAGTTTTGTTTATATCAAAGTTATAAAATAAAACAAAAAATAAAATTACAAAAATAAATGCTGTACTTTTAAGGGAAAAAAAATTGTAAAAAAAATATGTATACCACTAAGTAATTTTAAACAATAAATAAATAAATAATTTAGTTAGGATTATGTTTTGTACGAAATACATATGCCGAAATCTTAAGTAATTTAGCTGATTTTTGTGTTGAATGCAAAATCTAGCTTCAATATTTGATCAGCCGGAGTTCACGGCAGCACACTCCGATTAAAAAAAACTTAGTTTTTAACCAATTTTATGTTAAAATGTTTAGGGGTTATTCCACTTTTTAAATTATATTATTTGGGATTTATTTAATATAAAATAATAAATAATAAGAACTTCCCGCAACTTTTGGGGTATAAAAAAAAAAAAAACAAAAAAAAAAAAAAATTGTAATGACTTTGAATCACCCTTAATTTTTTTTTTGCTGATTATTTTCTTCATCTAGAGATGATGGTGAAAAATTACTTAAGTGAGATCGCTTAATTTTGAATGATATTTGTTAAATTAATTTTTATCAACAGGAAATTAAGCAATAAAGTAAAATTAAAATGAAATGAGTAAGTATGTATTTAAACAATATTTTATTTAATAATAATATATTTTACTTAAAATAATAAAATAAAAATTTAATAAAAATATTTTGCTTTTAATTTATAAAATATAATACAATAATATGTTTTATGGTAAAACTCTTAACCTTTTAAAATATAAAATTGTTAAATAAGAACAGAAAGAACCCTCGTATATCAAATTTAAAGTTTCTATCTTCATGAAATTCGAAGATAAGCTTTTTAATTTTGGGATTTCTTAGCAGGCACCTGAATTGAACCACAACTACAATTAAGCCTAAATTTCGGGGACATAAAGGAAATAGAAAAAAACACCGTTATACCAAATTTAAAGCTTCTAAATTAATTTCAATCTTAGTATTATTGTTAGTGGCGTTGGCTACAACGCTTGCATATGACTGCATATTCATACCTGATTTTTTATGTTGAGACATAAAATTAACCATTATTAGGTATACTGGTATTATCTTTACTAATGTCGAATATATGCTCTAAGGTCTTGGGAAGTAAGTAAAAAAAACTTTTTGTGACTTTAAATATTTTAAAAGGTAACTGCAATCTGAGTAAAAAAGCAACAATTCAATAACCAAAGTATAAAAAAGAATTGAGATCACTCATTTGCCGTAAAAAATTTATAAATAGCAAAAGCAAAATCGTTATTCAACAAGGTGCATTTTTACCTACACTTTTTGGTACACTACTTTCAGGAACAATAAAAAATTTTTGAAAATGAATAATACAACATTTAACAAAATGATTGTACTAAAACCAGAGCTTTATGAAAAAAGGAAACAAAATGCAGACGTAGAAGTGAATGGGTTGAATAAAGCTTTAAAAATTGTTAAATAAACACATGATAGATACACAAAAATGGTATTTATATCGTCAAAATCTATTTAAAGTAAGAAACAAAAATAGAGTTCTTCCTCCAAATAAGAGGAGCAGGTAAAAATTACAGAAAAAAAAGGGACTCAAACTCGTGCAAAACCTATCTATGTAGATGTAGAAACTCAATCAAATGTTCCTGTATATAAGGATACTGCAACACAAGCTTTTCTTCAAGAAGATGTATATGAAAAAGAAGTTGAGGAAATGGAAGAAGAAGTTTTTAAAAAAGCATTGTCTGCTGCTTCAGCTGGAGAACGTCTAAGAAAAAGAAAACCTATGTACACATTTTTGAAACTGAGACAGGAGACATAATATCAGTTCCTTTAGACAGCGCAAGTCCACTAACAAAGAAATAAAAAACTATATTTGCTATTTATTAGTTTATAGAACTACATGAGTTAAGTATATCAGCAAGAGGTGTTTTACGGTCAGCAACAGGTTATACTCAAACAGAACTTAATTTTCCAATACGAAAAAATAAATTAACAAGCTCATGGACAATATACAAGTAAATGATGAATTTTACGTTACTTTACTAAGCGATTCATCAATGAATTATTACCCTGAAAATACATTGTCCTCTTTTACAAATAAAATGGAAAAATACATGATTGATTCAAATTGGAAACTTAGAATTTGTGAAATATATGTTAATAATTTTATAACAAATGTTTACGGTGAAGAGTGGGATAAAAGTATACAAATTTATATTTCCGGCATAAAAAACGATATGCTTGGTGCAGGAACTACATGCATACCATATAATTCAAAACAAATGTTATGCGACTGGAAAATATTTTTAATACCAATATTAATTCAAAATGTACGACCATTTCCTTTCGAAGAAGTTTTCTACAACCCTATTGCTTCTTTGGATAATCCATCAGTCATAGAATTTGTTTCATTAGGTCATGGGGATACATATAGTGATCTTTCTTCTGCATATCTAAAATTAAAAGTACAAATTTTATAAAAAAAAAACAAATGGAATAATGAAAAAAACACTGAAGGTAAATTCATTCAACAAACAAGTGTAGTCGATAATCTTTTACATTCATTAATAAAACAATGTAACGTACAGCTAAATGGAAAGAATATATCTCCATCTGATGGAAATTATCATTATAGAGCTTATATTGAATCATTATTAAATTATGGTACAGATGCCGCCACTGCACATTTGGAATGTGGGGGATGGGATCTCGATAAACCAAATATAGGAAAACATGATAATAATGGTTCAAAAGAACGTCAAAAATTATACCAAAATGGCAATTATATTAGAACTTATGGGAAAACTACATTTAGACATATTTAATCAACCTACACTTCTATTAAACAATGTTGATATTCGAATTCTTTTAACACTTGAAAAACCAGACTTTTACTTTTTTGCAGATGATTCTGACGAATTTCAACTGAAAATGTTAGAAGCTACTTTATTTATGAGACATGTAACTATTAATCCAAGTGTAATTAGCACAATAGTAATTAGCACACAATACGGTATTAGAAAAAACTAATTCCAAGTACAATTACAAACGTGTAAAGGTAAAAAGTTTTACCATTCCACAGAATAGTTCATCGGTATTACTTGATAATGTTTTCATTGGTCAGTTACCAAATTCAATAATATTTTGTATGACAGAAAATATAGGTTATTCTGGGAAAGATCAAAAAATCCATACAATTATAAACATTTTGATATTTCACAATTTGTTTTAAACGTAAATGGAGTTCAAATACCTAATTCAGCAATTGAAACCAGTTTTTCAGATGAAAATAGTTGCTACACAAGAGCATACAGTACGCTATTTTCAGGTACTGGAATTTACCACAATGAGAAAGGTCATCAGATAACAAAGTTTACGTTTTGTAATGTATTTTTCATGTTAGTTTTTGGTTTAACTCCAGATGCATCAGGAAATGAAGTGTGTCAAGGTTTATTAAATCACGGTACAGTTAGAATTGAGGCAAGGTTATCAAAACCACTTCCATCTACACTAGACCCCATTATTTGTGGAAAATTTGATGCAAGCTTACAAATTGATAAAAACCGAAAAATATTTACAAATCTATAAATACCACACATAAAAATGAATTTAAATACTTGACAAAATGTCGCTGTCTTGTGCATTACTGGATGTAAGGTTTTGTTGCGATGATAATAGTACCTTATTTGTAAAGATATTTGTATAGTTGGTATCAAAGAACATTTTAAAAAGTTTGTGAAAGAGCACAAGTATAAATTTCCAACGAGAGAATATATGAATGATAATTTTGAAAATTATTCTTTTGGAACTGTGTATAACGATAAAATAAATAAAGAGCTCTGTCAAATACTAGAATAATTTGATGTTATTATAAAAAAAAAAAACAAAAAAGAGTTTTTATCGAACTTCCTAACAGAAGTACCCAAGCTATATGACCTGAGTCAATTTGATTGGAGATAAATAACTTGTTGGGATGTAATAAACAAACGAGTAAAATTTTTAAAGGAGTTTTTGCTTTAGATCAACTTCCCAAAACAATTAAAAAACAAACTTTTTTAATTGTAAACACAGATAAAGCAAAAGATCAAGCAACACATTGGTTGGTTATTTATATTCCTAAACATGGTTGTATCGAATATTTTGATTGTTTTGGCAGGAAACCTGATAAATTAGAAATTTTAAGTTTCTTAAAAAATCATTGTGTAATTTTTAATGGAAAACAAAGCAACTATTCAGATGTCTGTGGACAGTATTGTTGTGTTTATTCATGGTATAAATGTTGCCGTTAAAGTAGAAAACCTTTTAAAAAAATTTTAATACAGGTAATCATGTAGAAAACGACAAATTAATTATAAATACCTTTTAAAAGGTTTTTGGAAAATACAAGTCGTAACAAGCTTGTGTTCCTAAAACGTATAAGAATTAAAACACTATAAATAAATTTTAGTAAAATTAAAGAAATGGAGGCATTAGGTCAGAGTTATAATTTATTGCTAAGCTATATATATTTCCTCTATAAATAAAAGTCACAAATTAAAAATTTCTGTTGGATTTGACTGTAAAAAGTTTGATGCTTCATGTATATTTCATCGTATTGATAAAAGGGAGAATGTCTTAAAATATCACGGATGGAATAAATTTTATTATCAATTTAACGAAAAACCCGATATGCAGATGATAAAAGACATAAAAGAGAGCTTACATCATGGGTTGAGATGTGTTAATGGACAAAGCATAAGTATTAACAGAGAAGAAGCAGAACTGTTTTACAATTTAAATGATTTTATTCAAGCAGTGATTACACAGTATAAATCTGCCGAGTTAAATATAAAAGAATATGTTGCAGAATATCTGAAATTATGTGATGAACAAAAAGTATTAAGGTTACAGAAAGAAATTTATATACCAATGCAGCGTTTTAATGTACAATGTAACTATTCAAGACTATTTTTTGAAATCCCTGTAATGTTAAAATTAAAACTCTGTAACAATCTCCATAAAAATAAAATAAATCACAATGAATAATATAACTAATTTTTTTTTTTATTTATATAATTATTTAAAGAGACTAAAAAATATTTCTAAAAATATCTTCAAAGTAGTCAGGATCTCCGTGCAAATTATTTATACCCTAAATTTCATTAAATGTAACTCGTTCCTCATCTTCAACAATTTTTTCTTCCACTTCTTCTTCATTTTCCGATTCAATTATCTGAAAAGTAGTTTAACAAAATGGTTTAAATGACACATGGCAAATCGATTTAGTAGAAATTATACCATATGCAAAGCTTAATGAAGGTTTTGAATATATCTTGACAGTCATTGACACTTTTTCCAAATATGGCTATGCTGAACCTGTGGAAACAAAAAATTCTGAAAATATTTTAAATGCCTTAAAATCATTTATTATTAAAGCTAAAGTTATACCAAAAAATATTCACTCTGATCAGGGTAAGGAATTTTTTAATTGGCAATTTCAAAATTATATGAAAGAAAAATCAATCAATCATTATCATACATTTAGTGAATTAAAAGCATCAATTGTTGAACGATTCAACCGCACATTGAAAAATTCTGTGTGGAGAAAATTTAGTTTAAATGGGAACTACAATTGGTTACCTATTATACAAACAATAATAAAAGAATATAATTCTACAAAATATAGTACAACAAAACTTCCTCCCTAAAAAATCACAAAGAAAAACGAAATAATTATACTTAGGAATGTGTATACTGAACCAAAAATTATTCAGAAAAATAAATATAAGGTTGGAAATTTTGTAAGAATAAGTAAATATAAAGGTCATTTCGAAAAAAGTTATCAGCCGAATTGGTCATCTGAAATATTCAAAATTGAAAAGATCAGTAATACTTAGCCTGTTACATATCAATTATCCTACCTTTTTGAGTAATAATCTTCAAACAAGGAAATAAAGTATACGTAAAATGGCTTGGACTTGATAACAATCATAATACATCGTTAAAAGAAAAAAGATATTGTTTAACTATTGAACATTATATTGTTGTAAATAAATATATATGTATAAACAAATACAAACACATATTTTATTGTATCTTTGTTCTCTTATACCCATAGGGAACTGAACTGCAATCTTCATTGAATTTCCGTTTTTCTGATTTTGGTTGATATTTTTTTGTTTCTTGAACACTTCATGTTCTTTGTTCCTTCTAATTTTTTAGGGAATGACATGAATTTCATTACAGGTATTTGAATTAAATACTGCTTCTTTGATAGTATCAAAATTAATTTTTTGTAAGGTTGTATGGTTTAAACAAATTCTTATAACCTTACGTAAATTTTATTTAGTATTATATTTCGTGCTATATATTTTGTGAGCGTAGTTCTTAGGACCTCCAATCAAACATTCAGTTATATAACTCCCCAAACCATAGCATTCTAATCTGTCATGTCTCCAATAAATTCTCCTGTTGAAGAATCATATTCTCCTTCCCGGCTTACATACAAAACAGAGTCAGTGTCATAATAAAGAACGCTTTTTCCAAGTTTTTTCCAAATAACCGTTAAGTTTAAGGCGTGCTTGCGCTGTTGTATAAGCTGCTATACATACATTGACAGTTGGTAATGGTTCAGCTGCTTCCTCTTTATGTTGCCAGCTAACTACAATGTTATATTGACATCGGGTTATATTCATTAATTGGGAAAATATGATTGACTTCAATAGCTGCATCTGTCAACATATCATATAATTCTAATTTTTTTATTGTTTGTTTTTTTTTGTCTAAATTTACCCCAGAATGTATTTAAAATTAATTTAGCTAAGGATCTTTTTCCTGGATTTTTGTTTATTTTAGTTGATTACAGTTTGACATCCTCCTTATTTAAGAAATTTTATATTTCTTATTTATATTTTTTATTTAATCAATATGTTTTATTTTTCCTCAGTGGTTACACATTTACTTGGCCAACCTGAAGCTTCTTGTTTAACTTTAATAAATTTATTTATCATAACGGTGAATAATCCGCTCGAATTTTTATTATACATTACGGTTTCATAACCCCAAATTTCATATATTTCTAACAGTTTGTAGTCCTTTTCAACAGAAAATTGCCTATTTTGAATTCTTTTGAGAGGTCAAAAGTTTTTGGTAACTTTGCAAAAGACATCGGGAAATAATTCAAAGAATCTATAAATTTTATATTATCTATTAGCATTAGTGTAATTTTAGTCCCTCGCATAAATAGTTTTGGCTGAAGATCAGTTTTAGTTAATACATAGTTTAAAACAAACCGATGATCAAATGCTTGACCATTGTGTGCAATAACAACTATATGTTTAAATCTTTTTCTCAATTTTAAAATATGTTCCATAATTATTTATCTATTATCATTATTTGTGATAATGATAATAGATAAATAATTATTGTGATTGTTCTAAATTTACATTTTTGGCAAAAGAATAAAGATTAAATATTGATACAGATATCACATCTTTGTTGAATGACACACAAATGTCATGCTGTTTCAAATCGTTAGATACTTTTTCTTGTCTTTTCTCTAAATCATAAAAAATATAAAAAAAGTTTTGGAATTTCTCCTCATTTTTGTTTTGTTGAATGTAGCACAGGTGATTATCTGGAACAAAATTTTGACAATTTTTGCAAAAAATCTATCCACATGTATGGTTTCTATTTGTTTTTTAATTTCGTCACACTTGCTTTTTTTGGTTGAATTAGAAGCTTTATGTTTCTCCAAACATGTGAGACCTCAAAATGATCGACCAGAATAAGCGGGCTCTTTTTGACAGCAAGGACAGCTTTTTGAGCATTTATGTGCATTTTTTTCATAGTATGGAATGTGACATTCTTCACAGTAGTATTTTGCTACAAAAGCATCGGTGAGAGAGCCGATTACATTGTAATGTTGTTTGTAGTGTAACAAACTTAATCTTTTACCATCATTGGTTCCTTTGATATTAATTCCCTACCTCTCGTTCTATATTTATTAACAACAATTTTGTATTTTGTTAAATATTCCTAATACTTTTTCAATTCAGGAATGCCACAACCATTTGGTGGTATAATTACCTCTGCCCTTTTTGTTAATTCTGTAGCTAGTAGAGGTCGCAATCCTGAGATCCCCCGGGATCCCAAATCATTTATATTGTATACTTTTAAGTATTTTGAATTTTGGCCGTTTTCTATTTAAATAATATTTATGGTAAGTAGACTTTGCTTTTCGATTGCCATGGGAATTGTGATTTTTCAGAATAGGTTTTGCCTTTATGTTAGTATTGCAATTGCAGTCGGTTAAAGTTTTTATGTGCGAATAATATATTTATGATTTTGTGCTGTTATTTAAGTAAACTTAAAAATTTAATTTTAATTTGTTAACAAAAAATATTTAATTTACTCATTCAATTTTACCAATTTAAGTGTTTTTAAATAAAATAAGGTAAGTAGTTATCAGAAAATTTAAAAAAATTCTACCAAATAAGGCGGAAGTATAGAAATTTTACGACAGATCAGAAAAAGAAGCATCTGCTAAATGCAAACGCTGTCCAAAAATTATTAAGACGACAGGAGGATCTACTAAGGGACTTTATACACATTTAAAAAGTATTCATAATATTGATACGCGCAAAAAGGATGGACATGATGATGCAACTACATCTCAATCCCAAAGTATTTCTACATGTAAGAAAGGAAAACTAACAGACTATTTTGCTATTAAAGACGATAAATTACTTGAAGCCACAGTTTCGAGAATGGTAGCACGAGATGGATTTCCATTTTTAGTATTTGTTACTTCCAATCATCTAAGAGGTGACGGCAAACTGACGGCAAAAAGATTTGAGTTACCAAAATCTGTAAACAGTTTCCGAAAATATACTTTGGACTATGCTAAGAAAATTCGGTCATATAATATGAAAGAAATTGGGTACGAAATTAAGGAAGGACGGAAGTTTACTGTTTCATTTGATGAGTGGACATCTAATTGAGGGCGCAGGACATGATTGTCAATGTTCATGGTAACTCTTCAAAATTCTGGAATTTGGGTCTTGTCCGTGTGCTTGAATCAATGACAGCCGAAGTATGTGTAGAGCTACTAAGTAAGAGGCTGGATAAATATAATTTGTCTCTCACTAACGATATCATATGCATTGTTACTGCATACAGGCATACAGGCATCATGGCATACAGCTTGCAGTTTTGGACGTTTTGTACAAAAAGAACGTTTTGTGCATTAAAATGACGATAACGTAGAAATAGCAACAGACTTTGATGAAGTACAGGACTCAAGCCAATCAGGTTTTGAAGAAGATATTTTTTTTCAGGAAGAATTTGGAGTTGCTGTTGTAAATAGAGAAACCGAGGCAGATCTGCTAGCCAATATTTCTCCAGTAATTAATAAAGTGCGAAGGACTGTTCGCATGTTCAAGCGATCCCCAACTAAAAATGACTTTCTGTAGAAGTACATTTTAGAAGATCACGGAAAAGAGCTAAAGCTCCTTTTGGATTGTAAAACAAGATGGAGCAGCTTATTCATTATGCTGGAACGTTTTAATTTTCTCAAGATTTTTATTCAGAAATGTCTTATAGGTTTGAAATCTCCTATTATTTTTCAAATGAAGAGCCATCCTCGATATTATTTCGGCCCTGGAGCCCGTGAAGTTGACAGTAGAAGTATTGTGTTGTAAGGACTCAAATTCACTAACCACAACACCAGCACTACAGTTCATGCTGCAAAATCTTAACAATAATGGATCACTAATATGTAAACAAATGTCACAAGCGCTTAAATTACAAATTAAAGAACGACTTAGTCAAGAACTCTCTAGTGTCTTACAATATTTACACAAGTCTAGCAGCATTGATGAAAATTTCGGTGTGTTTAAAATGCCATTTAAAATTTTAGGTATACGGAAATTTGTTCAGAATACTCTAGAAAGGCTGTCTGTTTCAACCACAGAAGCCAGAAGAGCCGAATCTCCAATTTTGAATAATACACCAGAAACAATCTGGATCATCAGCAAATAATTTAAATCTAGTTTTAAAAAGAGAGATGGCACTTTATGAAAGTGGAGGTGCTCTCGGAGTTAATTTAAATATGGTGTATAATTTTTTGTTAACCATTCCACCTACAAGTGTAGATTCGGAGCGTGCTGCCGGAATTTTATGTACCAAGTTTCGTTCACGTTTGAATGACAAAAATGTCGATTCATTGTGTTTCCTTCGAAGATTTTTTCACCAACAAAAAGAAACTAATTTAAAATAAACCTAAAATATATATTTTTTTCTTACCTTTTTTTGTATACCTATAATATAATAATATTAAATAATGAATTTTGTAATGAATCTTGTGAATAAATAATGAATTTTATTTTTCATTTTTTCTTAATAAACAAGTAAAGAAAAAGTCAGTCGGTACAACCGACTTAGAAAAACCCCACACCTTTTTGGTTCAAATTTAATGGAAAGTCCATAAGTCATTTTAAAAACATTAAGCTTTTATTAGTTTGATCGTAAGACATGGCTAAACAATTTTTTTTATCAATTTAAAAATATTAAAAATTCTTACTAACTTATCTATTTTAAAATATTAAACAACAAATTAAATTGAGATAAATGGATTCATAAATTGCAATTACAAAATTACATATTTAAAACTTTTATCCAATTCAATAAAATTTTACACACATGCAGCAATTACTCCTTTTCAGGATTTTAAGCTTTAGTGCATTTACTGTTGAATGATTTAGTACCCTTGGTTAATTATTTCAATTTTCAATAATTTTTAAATTTATTCTTTTAATTTACTTTTTTTTTTAAATTCTATCGAATTTAACTCAAAGTTATTCGAGCGAAATATTAATTTGTAATAATATAAATATAAAAGTTTATATAATTTCATGGTTTTTAATGTTAATTAAAACCATTAATGCTTTAATTAGCTTGTTATCACAAAATTTAATAATCAAAATATGCAATAAATGTATTTCTAAAATACAATGATAAATTTTCATATAATAATGTTCATATAATTAATTTTAATACAAAAATAAATTTTACAACTTAAGTATCGTAAACAATTTCTTAATTATATATTACCTATGGTAATAATTCAATTAAATATAGATATGATATAATAAAAATTAAAAAAATATTTAGTTTTAAATTTATAAAATATAACAAACAATATGTTTAATAGTAAAACTCTTAGCCTTTTAAAAATATAAAAGTGTTAATATAGGAACAGAAATAGGAAATAGTATACATATCAAATTTGATTTTTTTTATCTCTATTAATTTCGAATATATTATGCTTTAAGGTCTTGGGAGTAGTGGGGGTATATAAATTTCATCAAAATAGCGTAATTAGTTTCTGAGTTTTGGTGTTTTTAAGATATACGTTTGTTAGCTTTTGATAGATTCGATATTTTTATATGTATTAATTTGGAGGTTCTTTCTTCATTGGTTTTGGAATTATGCTCGATTGGCCTCAATTCTTTATACTTGCTCGAAAGAATCAAACAAGTATAAAAAGTTTTATAAAACATAAGGATCGTTGATGTTTAAGATGTATGTGTAACGAGACTGAAATGATAGTTTGCTATCAAATAATACAACGTCTTAAATTGAATTAGCGTAAGCAATAGTTTGATAATTAAAAGAATAATTAAAAAAATAGAAATTAGATAAGAACGACGAGTACAAACGAAAAGAATCGCGATAGCTACGGTAAGGAAAGGTAAGAATAGACCCAGTTAATAAAGCTAAAAGAAAATCCTAATTATTCCAATTTAAAAATAATAACGTTATGGGGAAGTAAATCATATGATTTACTAAAATCAGTATAAATAAGTAAAGAAACTGTCAGTCGGTGCAACCGATTTAGAAATACCCTACACCTATTTGGTTAAAATTTAATGGGAAGTCCATAAGTCATTTTAAAATCATAAAAGCTTTTATTTTGATCGTAAGACATGGCTAACCAAATTTTTTTTATAATATTAAAAACATTTACTAATTATTTTATCAATTCAAAAATATTAAAAATTCTTATCAATATGTCTATTTAAAATATTAAACAACAAATTAAATTGAGATAAATGGATTCGTAAAATGCAATTACAAAATTACATTTTTAAAACTTTTATTTTCAATAATTTTTAAATATATTATTAAATTTGATATTTTTATCTGTATTAATTTCGAATATATTATGCTTTAAAATCTTGGGAGTAATGGGGGTATATAAATTTCATCAAAATAGCGTTATTAGTTTCCGAGTTTTGGTGTTTTTATACCCTACACCTATAGAATAGGTAAAGGGGTATATTAACTTTGGTATGGTGTTTGTAACCACCTAAAGGAAGGCGAGCTAGATATAGAAAAGTATATATATATTTGTGATCAGCGTGACCTCCTTAGTCGATATAGCCATGTCCGTCCGTCCGTAGGCACGATAACTCAGAAAATAATGGAGCGATCTTGATGAAATTTTAACTGTAGGTTACTAAGACTAAAAGTATGACGGGGATTGCATATGGGCGAAATCGGCCCATGGGTTCGGATTCTAGTCCTTTTAATCGATCCAAGGGCTAACGAACATATATAAAAAATTACGATAACTCAACAACTAATGACGCTATCTTCATAAAATTTGTGGTGTAGGGTACTGGTAATGAAACTACGTCGGTATTTGCGTACTGTGGGTAATGTACAACGGGTTCGGAACTTAGAACTTTTTGATCGAATTTAGGCCAAACGAGCATAATTCCGAAACCAATGAAGATAGAACCTCCAAACTTTGTATCAGGGTGTCTCTTTCTATTTCCTTAGTGTCCTTGAAATTTGGCACCAATTGGAGTAGTGGGTTGGGGACCAGCCACACAGTTCCAAAGACCTTAAAGCATATTTTCGAAATTAATAAAGATAGTAACTTCAATCAAATTTAGAAGTTTCAAATTTGGTACATGGATTCTCCTAATTTTGGATCAATCAGAGTGGTGGTTCAGTATCCCTCTTACACCCTCCAAGGTTTAAAAGCATCATCGAAATTAATAAAAATATTAACTTAAAATAAAGATATAACGTTCCAATTGTGTACAAAGGTTAACTAGTATTGAAAGTATGACGGGGACTGCATATGGGCGAAATCTTATCATGGTTTCGGGTTCTGGAACCTTTAAAAGTTCAAAGGCTAACAAACATATATCTTAAAAGCAGTATAACTCAAAAAATAATGCCGCTATTTTGATGAAAATTAAACTCTAGGTTACTAATAATGAAACTACCATGGGAATTGGTTCTGGTCGAGTTCGGACAATGAGTTCGGATTCTAGAAGCTTTTGATCGATCTGAGGCCAAACGACTATAATTTCGAAGCCAAAGAATATATTTCCTATTTCTTATGTGCCCCCGAAATTTAGACTTAACTGTAGTATTGGTTCAGATGCCTCCTATTTAAATGAATTATATGAAAAGTTCTAAAATTGTAATTGTACTTTAGAAATATATTTATAGCCTATTTTACGTTTATAAGCTTTTCTAATAGGTACATAAACTAACAATTTAAAATAATTGCAATTTTGAAAAATTTGAATTATTAAATATATTATGCTTTGATTAGTTTTTTATCACAAAATTTAATAATTCAAATTTTTTCACTTTTGTAATTGAATTGATGCCGAAACCATGCCCCGTTTTCGACAATGTGTAGTCCCCGCCATACCTTTAATTCTAGTTAATCTTTGTACACAATTCGGAATGCCTTTTACGCTTTCTACTACTTTTTGCATTAGCATATTTACTACTTGCATGGGTTAGAAACCTAGAATTTTTTGATCGAATTTAGGCCAAACTGGCAAAATTCCGAAACCAATGAAGATAGAAACTCCAAATTTGGTATCAGGGTGTCCCTTCCCATTTCCTTAGTGTCCTTGTAATTTGGGACCAATTGGAGTAGTGAGTTGAGGACCAGCCACACGGGTCCGAAAACCTCAAAGCATATTTTCGAAATTAATTGAGATAGTAACTTCAAACAAATTTAGAAGTTTCAAATTTGGTACATGGGTTCTCCTAATTTTGGATCAATCAGAGTGGTGGTTCAGTACCCCTCTTACACCCCCCAAGGTTTAAAAGCATCATCGAAATTAATGAAAATAGTAACCTAAAATTACGATAGAACGTTCCAATTGTGTATAAGAGTTAGCTAGTATTGAAAGTATGACTGGCACTGCATATGGGCGAAATCGTACCATGGTTTCGGGTTCTGGAACCCTTGAAAAGTTTAAGGGCTAAAGAACATATATCTTAAAAACAGCATAACTCAAAAAATAATGCCGCTATTTTGATGAAATTTAAACTCTAGGTTTCTAGTAATGAAAGTACCATGGAAATTGGTTCTGGTCGACTTCGGAGAATGAGTTCGGATTCTAGAAACTTTTGATCCATCTGAGGCCAAACGAGCATAATTACAAAGCCAAAATATATATTTCCTATTTCCTATGTGTCCCCGAAATTTAGACTAAATTGTAGTCGTGGTTCAGGTGCCTCCTAAGAAATCTCAAAATTAAAAGCTTATCTTCGAAATTCATGAAGAAAGGAACTTTAAATTTGATACACGACGGTTCTTTCCTATTTCCATTTTTATTTAACACTTTTATATTTTTAGAAGGCTAAGGATTTTACCATAAAACATATTTAGTATAATATTTTATAAATTAAAAACCATAGGTGATATGTAATTAAGACATCGTGTACAATACTTAAGCTATATTCAAAGTTACTTGCTGCATTTATGTAAAATTTATTGTTATATTTAAATGAACTATATGAAAAGTTCTAAATTTTGTAATTTTATTTTAAAACGAGGAAGAGTGTAGTAGAGTAGACTGTGTCAACTCTGGGATACCCGTATGACCGTAACATATACATTATATCATCCGGTTAATTACATTTGGCAAAATTTCAAACATTCAGCTTTATTAGGTGTAGAGTAATGCTCATATAAAAGAAGGAGTTGTATGGCAGCTACTCGAACCCTTTGCAGTAGACCAACCAAATTTTGCAGTAACTTTGGCCATTACACTAAACTATTTTTGGCAAAATTTCAGACATCCAGCTTCATTTGGTGTAGTGTAATCCTCATACAAAAAAAGGAGTTGTATGGCAGCTACTCGAACCCTCAGGAGTAGACCAACTAAATTTTGCAGTAAATTTGACCATTACACTAAACTATTTTTTGCAAAATTTCAGACACCCAGCTTCATCAGGTGTACTGTAAAGCTCATATAAAAGAAGGAGTTGTATGGCAGCTACTCGAACCCTCTGCAGTAGACCAACTAAATTTTGCAGTAACTTTGGCCATTATACTAAACTACTTTTGGCAAAATTTCAGACACGCAGCTTCCATAGGTATAGAGTAATGCTCATATAAAATTAGAAGTTGTATGGCAGGTACTCGAACCCGTGGACCAAAATGGCTGAATTTAAAACTCGATTCCGTTTTTTGCATAAAAACGAATTTGTGAAAATTTCATAATCCTAGCTCCTTTACTTTTTGAGTTATCGTGATGACGGACGGACGGACGGATAGACGGACAGACGGACGGACATACATAGCTAAATCGATTTATTTTTCGATTCTGATCCGATCCATACACTTGAGTCTATATCTACCCCCCCTCCTTCTCTGCGTCACAAACGTAATGGCAAATTTATTATACCCTTGGACTATATAGTCATACGGGTATAAATACATTTATTGCATATTTTGCGTTTATAAGTTTTTCTAATAGGTACATAAACTATCAATTTAAAATAAGTGCGATATTGAAAAATTTTAATTATTAAATATATTATGCTTGGATTAGCTTTTTACCACAAAATTTAATAATTCAAATTTTTTCACTTTAGTAATTGAATTTAAATAAATATATATTCATTTATTTCAAGTTTTTTTGTTTTTTAATATTTTTAAATAGATAAATTAGTAAGAATTTGTAAATAAATTAGAAAAGTAATTAGAAAATGTTTTTAGTATTATAAAGTTAATTTGGTTAGCTACGTCTTACGTTCAAACTAATAACAGCTTTTATGGTTATAAAATGACTTATGGACTTCCCATTAAATTTGAACCAAATAGGTGTAGGGTATTTCTAAGGCGGTTGCTCCGACTGACTGTTTCTTTACTTGTTATTATACCATATCTATATTTGATTGAATTATTACCATAGGTAATATATAATTAAGAAATTGTGTACAATACTTAAGTTGTAAAATTTATTATACCCGTATGACTAAATAGTCAAAGGGTATAATAAATTTGACATTACGTTTGGGACGCAGAGAAGGAGCGGGGTAGATATAGACTCAAGTGTATGGATCGGTTCAGAATCGAAAAAAAATCGATTGAGTTATATATGTCCGTACGTCCGTCCGTCCGCACGATTACTCAAAAACTGAAGGAGCTAGGATCTTGAAATTTTCGCAAATTCGTTATTTTGCAATAGCTGCCATCGCTATTTAAATCAAGCCATTTTGGTCCATGGGTTCGGGTAGCTGCCATACAACTTCCTTTTTTATTTGAGTATTACTCTGTACCTGTTGCAGCTGCGTGTCTGAAATTTTGCCAAAAGTCGTTTAGTTTTCTGGCCAAAGTTTCTGCAAAATTTGGTTGGCTGGGTGTCTGAAATTTTGCTAAAATTAGTTTAGTGTAATGGCCAAAGTTTCTGCAAAATTTAGTTGGTCTACTGCAGAGTGTTCGAGTAGCTGCCATACAACTCCTTCTTTTATATAAGCATTACACTACACCTAATAAAGCTGTATGTTTGAAATTTTGCTATCAGTAATTAACCGGATGATATAATGTATATGTTACGGTCATACGGGCATCCCAGAGTTGATACAGTCTACTCCACTACACTTTTCCGCATTATACCCTACACCTATTGAATAGGTAAAAAGGTATATTAACTTTGGTATGGTGTGTGTAACCACTTAAAGGAAGCTAGCTAGATATGGAAAAGTATATATATTTGTGATCAGCATGACCTCCTGAGTCGATATAGCCACGTCCGTCCGTCCGTACGCACGATAACTAAAAAATTAATGGAGCTATCTTGATGAAATTTTAACTGTAGGTTACTAGGACTGAAAGTACGGCGGGGATTGCATATGGGTCAAATCGGCCCATGGGTTCGGATTCTGGACCTTTTAATCGATCGAAGGGCTAACGAACATAGAAAAAAATCACGATAACTCAACAACTAATGACGCTATCTTCATCAAATTTGTGCTGTAGGTTACTAGTAATGAAACTACTTCGGGGGTTGTGTAAGTTCGGGATTGGACCATGGGTTCGGAACCTAGAACTGTTTGATCGAATTTAGGCCAAACGAGCACAATTCCGAAACCAATGAAGATAGAACCCCCAAATTTGGTATCAGGGTGTCCCTTCCTATTTCCTAAGTGTGTTTGAAATTTGGGTCCCATTGGAGTAGTATGTCGGGGACCCGGCACACATTTCCGAAGACCTTAAAGCATATCTTTAAAATTAATAAAGATAGCAACTTGAAAAAATGTAGAAACTTCAAATTTGGCACAAGGGTGTTCTTAACTATCTCTTGCATGTCCCCCTAATTTGGGATCAATTGGAGTGGTGGTTCAGTAACCCTCTTAGACCTCCCAAGTTTTAAAAGGTTATAATCGAAATAACTAAAAATAGTAACTTAAAATTAAGATAGAACGTTCAAATTGTGTACAAGGGTTAACTAGTATTGAAAGTATGACGGGGACTGCATATGGGCGAAATCATACCATAGTTTCGGGTTCTGAAACCCTTCAAAAGTTCAAGGTCTAACAAACATATATCTTAAAAACACCATAATTTAAAAAATAATGCCGCTATTTTGATGAAATTTAAACTGAAGGTTACTAGTAATGAAAGTACCATGGGAATTGGTTCTGATCGAGTTTAATTTCGAAGCCAAAGAATATATTTCTATGTGTCTCCGAAATTTTGACTTAATTGTAATGGTTCAGCTATGTTCAAAGGTACTTGCTGCATTTATGTAAAATTTATTTTTATATTTAAATGAATTATATGAAACGGTCTAAGCACAGACTAATATACTATACAGATCCACAAAAGTTAAAATTTCATATTTTTCAGTAGCGAGATGAGTTCGTAGTTAAGGCACTGTTATACTAGAATAATGTATACATAAAACTAATTTGTTATTGTTTTTTCATTGAGAAAAGAAAAAAATAACAACAAAATCAATTTTTGTGTTATACAAAAAGAGAATCAAAGAAAGAGAAACCAAAAAATAAAAATTATAAAAAATTGGAATGAGTATATCTATATATTTGATATTAATATTTATATTACTATATATATATTCAAAATCACATAGTGCATGTGATTGTTTATCTTAAAATGGGAAACTTTTTTTCTTGCCTTTAAAAAGAACTGCTATGTATACGATTGTATCAAAAATATACGATTGTACCCTTTTCTTTAAAAATTAAGTAAAAAGTTAAAAAAAGAAATCAAAAATCAATAATTTTGCTTTTAAAAATATTACATATTTATGAAATTTTTATTTGATATGTTTTTTGGTAGATTTACTTTATTTTTTTGAGTTCCTTTTTCGTCCAAATCAATTTACTAAAACTAGTTATTTTGATACGCGAGTTTTAGAAAAGCGAGATTTTGTAACCAACCCACTTTTCACAAAAGCCAGAAGAGCTCCAAGATGTGGTCCAAAAAAGTAAGGGAGGAGAAAAGAATTAACCCTTTTACCAACGGCAGGCCAGGCAAAAATGATATTTTTAGGAAATATCATTAAGGCATAAGGAAATATTCAACCGTAATCCAGAAACTATTACAAAGGCGTGTAATAAAACGGAAGAAAACATTAGGAAATAGTTTAATGATCCAGAAAACTATTAAATTAAATTAAGTTATTTAATCTTTGTATTTATAAAGTTTGAATTCATAAGAAATAACAATATAATAAATGAAAACATGCTATTTTTAATAGTAATTCTTTAAAAAAATTTGTGTTCGAACAAAGGAATATCTGCTTTCGAAAATAGGCAACGCTTGTCAAAATCATTTTGTTTCAAAAGATATTGGGGAAAAGAAATTTAGCTAGTTAGCTTTAAAAAATATTCAAATACATAACTAAACTGGCGCGTATGATATTTTTATATTAAAAATTTAACAGGATATACAACATGCATTTTCGTTTATAACACTATAAAATTTACTAAATTATATACAAAACCTACATTAAATGCTCAGTCGTTAAATTATTATCTATCCTTATAATAGTCTCTAGTCTATTATACGTTTTTTATACATAGCAGTTCTTTTTAAAGGCAAGAAAAAAAGTTTCCCATTTTAAGATAAACAATCACATGCACTATGTGATTTTGAATATATATATAGTAATATAAATATTAATATCAAATATATAGATATACTCATTCCAATTTTTTATAATTTTTATTTTTTGGTTTCTCTTTCTTTGATTCTCTTTTTGTATAACACAAAAATTGATTTTGTTGTTATTTTTTTCTTTTCTCAATGAAAAAACAATAACAAATTAGTTTTATGTATACATTATTCTAGTATAACAGTGCCTTAACTACGAACTCATCTCGCTACTGAAAAATATGAAATTTTAACTTTTGTGGATCTGTATAGTATATTAGTCTGTGGTCTAAGTTTGTAATTGTATTTTAGAAGTACATTTATTGCATACTTTGCGTTTATAAGCCTTTATAATTAGGTATATAAACTAACCATTTAAAATAATGCAATTTTGAAAAATTTGGATTATTAAATATATTATGCTTTGATTAGCTCCTTATCACAAAATTTAATAATTCGAATTTTTTCATTTTGTAATTTAATTGGAATAAATATATTTTCATTTATTTCAAGTTTTTTTGTTTTTTAATATTTTTAAATAGATAAATTAGTAAGAATTTGTAATATTTTTTAATAGATAGTGTAATTAGAAAATGTTTTTAGTATTATAAAGTTAATTTGGTTAGCTATGTCTTACGATCAATTTAATAACAGCCTTTTCGGTGTTAAAATGACTTATGGATATGTCCTTAAATTTGAACCAAATAGGTGTAGGGTATTTCTAAGTTGGATGCACCGACTGACTGTTTCTTAACTTGTTTTTGTATTAAAATTAATTATATGAAACTGTTCAAAATTTATCATTGTATATTAGAAATACATTTATTGCATATTTTGATTATTAAATTTTGTGATAACAAGGTAATGAAAACATTAATGGTTTTTACTAACATTAAAAACCATGAAATTATATAAACTTTTATATTTATATTATTACAAATTAATTTTTCGTTCGAATAACTTTGAGTTTAATTCTATAGAATATTAAAAAATAAGTAAATTAAGAGAATAAATTTAAAAATGATTGAAAATTGAAATAATTAACCAAGGGTACTAAATCATTCTACAGTAAATGCACTAGAGCTTAAAATTCTGAAAAGGAGAATTTTGTTGAATTGGATAAAAGTTTTAAATATGTAATTTTGTAATTGCACTTTACTAATCCATTTACCTCAATTTAATTTGTTGTTTAATATTTTAAATAGATAAGTTAGTAAGAATTTTTAATATTTTTGAATTGATAAAATAATTAGCAAATGTTTTTAGTATTAAAAAACCAAAATTTGGTTAGCCATGTCTTACGATCAAACTAATAAAAGCTTTTACGATTTTAAAGTGACTTATGGACGTCCCATTAAATTTGAACCAAAAAGGTGTAGGGTATTCCTAAGTCGGTTGCACTGACTGTTTCTTTACTTGTTATAATTAGATTTTGTACAATATTTTCAATTTTTCCAAATAAATATTAACAGAATTCTATTAGGTTAATCCCGGTGGAATTATATATATAATATTTTTATATATATAAATATGTTACACTTTGTACAAGCGATTGGACTCTTTGAGAATTGAATTTGAACAAAAATACAAAATAAAAAATATCCACAACAACTACAACTGTAATGAAAAGGCAAAAACAACAAATAAAAAAACTTTTTCTTAAATTAAAAGATATGAAGCCCAACAGGCTCTATATTTTAAAAATTTAAAAAACATTAACACCCGTTTTGGAGAAAATGGGTTTTGAAACAAAAAAAATTATTATTTTTATTCCTCTAAAATAGAATGAGGAAATATGCAATAAAGAATTAGAAATGGGCATTAAAACCCATGAAATATATACATATAAAGACAATGAGGAGAATTTACTCCTGATTGATACAAAATTGATACCGTTTGCTAAAAATCAGTAAGTGGAAAACATAAATAAAATAAAAACAATATAAAAAACAAAAAAAAACTAAATTTTTTCCTTTATTACAAAGTTTTTAGGGCTTTTATTTCAGATTTCTCTGTTTTTAGATTTTTGTTTATTAAAACAAGAGTGCTATAACGTTTATTTTCTTTATGGTTTTAAATATTTCAAGAAAACAAATGTAAATAAAAAATAATAAATAAAAATACAATAAAACAAAAAACTTTTTTTAAGTTTCAGAGTCCCAGGAAATAAAGAATAATCTTTATGTTTACTATAGGTGCCAAAAGCAATTAACCTGTTTTTATTTGCCATTCTTTACAGCAAGGTTAATATGTAGATCAGACATAGCAGTAAGTAAATATGTTCAGAATAATGTTCACTACATATTACATCATGATAATTGAACTTTTCTTTTCTTTTTTTCTTTATGCAAAGGTACAGTACACATCTTCTTTACCAAGAATTACTTTTTTCTCGTTATCTATAATTTGCATAATCAAAAATACATTTTGTAAAACACAAAAAAAAAAACTGTTTTACTTTTAAAGAATTTGCACTTTTTTTTTTTAATCCAAAAGATTAGTTGTGCCAAAACGCATCTTAATAAAATATAAATCTTTAACACTCTTCCATATATTTGTTTTCTTATAATTCCTCTTATTATTCATATTTTTTTACGTTCTTTCAAACAAAAATAAAAAAAATGTTTGCGAAGGTTAAATATTTGTTTATCTTTTTCTTTATGTACCGTCTAAAATTGTACACATATAAAATTTAACTTAATTTTAAATTTGATTATTTCCTTTTTTATATAAATTAATAATATAATAGTATAAATTTTTTCTAATTTTTTTTTTTCTCTCAAAGGTATTATAAAACCTAAAGTTTTTATAATAAAGAAAAATGATAAAATAATATTTAACCTTTCCAAAATTTTTTTTTTGTTTTTGTTTGAAAGAACGTTAAAAAATATGAATAAAAAGAGGAATTATTTTATGACTACGTACAATCAGAAAATTAAAAAGTAAAAACTGGTATGCCCTGTTTTTTTTTTTAATCTAAAAGATTAGTTGTACCTTATATACACCTTTAAATATTTTTTATTTTACTCTTCCAAATTTATAAAGACATATTTTACTACTTTGCCATGTGCACTTTTACTTTAAACCAAGTAAACCAACTTGTTTATTAAGAGCTAACCTACTTTCGGGTGCCCTACTTCTGGGGGACTTGGTCATTAATCATAAATATAGGTCAAAATGTCGTGCAATATGGGTGGGCGGTGCGATATGGCATGATTTTTTCCCAAGACAAAGTGTTACAATACCTACTCACGGTCGAAAGCTTTGGAAATATCCAGCGCTTCAACATCAGATTCATTGGAAAAACGTGCGCAATCTTCCATTGGGAATACCCGAAATAAAGGATAAATAGAAGAGGTTGCGTAGAGGTTTTAAAATGGTAGAATAGGTGTTTTTAAGAACCATCGTTGTGATCCCATCGGGAACAGCTGATTTGTTTGAATCAAGATTCTTCAAGATTTTCATCACTCCTCGTGTCCTAAAGTAAATTCTACCAAAGGAGCAGTCAGCTTCTGGAATATTTGGTGGCCTTTGAGCTGACTATGGCAATGTTGAGTTGAAGAACAATTGTTTGGCAAACAAGTTCAACTTCTCTTTTGAATCTGACACAATTGTGTTGTTTTTATCAATAAGCGGAGGGAAAGAGGACGCACTAGTTCCCCTCTTTAAATTTTTTGCAAACAATTAAAACGCTGCTCTATTCTTAGGCATATGTAGGAATACACGTTTCAACCCTCGGTTGAATAAGAATTTTTACTTATTGATAACTCTCTTACATCTGTTTTGAATCACTATTTAGTTGGGTATGTCAGACCCTAACCCGCTGTTCTCGTATTGCTTAAAAGTCTTTTCCTTTACACAAAAGGCTTCCTTGCAAGTGCGATTAATTCATGCTCTGGATTCCTGTTTAATACTTTCATGGAGCGAGGATATATAACCTCATTCCAAGTAAAATGATTTCACTAATCGCATTTGCAGCGAAGTTTACTTTTTAGCACATTTTCAAAAAATTTCGTAAAAATGTGCCTATATAGCTTCACTCTGTCCGTCCGTCCGTATGTTTACAAAACTTTTACACCGTTTGAAATAGAGTAAAGAAATTTTAACAACGGATAGGCATTCCAAAAAAAATAATTTCGTAGAAGAACTTTTTTCTGTAGCCCCACCCGTTACAGAACTACAGCCCCCCGAAGTTGGAAAAAGCCCCATTTTTAAATTGTTATAACGAGAGTTCTATAAGACGTATTTTCAATCCGAAAACGGCAAAAGATAGCTGGTTTTATAAAATTTATAAATTTTTAAAAAGAAAATGTTTAGGGTTGCCATACGGTACTAAAATTTACAATTATGCAAAACACAATTTTTGCAAAATTTTTGCCCACACATATCTTTTAAACGATGTGGGCAAAAGCTACGGTCTTGAAATTCTGGGAGAAGTTAGATCCTTAAAACTTAGTAGGATTCGGTTAACAAAACTTTTTTGTCAAGCCCCCTGTTTAGGAGCTATAAGGGCTCGAAAATTGAAATTTTGCTATTTTTAAACACCTGTAACTTGAGTACCTGTACAATTTTTTTTTTACAAATATACAAAATTTAAAGCTGCAGCATTATATTTTAACATATGTTAAAGGATTTTTCTTAAATTTAAATGGGATTCTTTAAATTGAAGAAATTGTCTCTTAGTTTTAGCAATTTTTGCTTAGATAATAAATTAGGGATGTAATTCCAAATTTGGTGGAGTTCACAATTGATTTCCTAGAACCTAAAAAAATGGGTGGGTGGGGACAGGAGGGGGATAGGCAGATCCATCATAAGTTTGCTAAGCAAAAATTTGGGAACCTTCTCTATTGAATGGCTACTAGGTTTTAAGAATTAAAACATTTATGTTTTTATAAAACAGTAAATTATTCACCAGTGTAAGTTTTTCCTAAATTAAACGTTAGCATTGAAGTTTCAACATTATATTTCGTAATTGTTAACAGGGATTGTATTCTAAGTATTGATTTCCCTATTTTATATAATTAATAAATTTATGAAATAACTAAATTATAATATTATCATTTAATTTTATATGTATTTTTATAAAAATAAATGATAAAATACTCTGTAAGAAACCCTATATAATTTTGAAAATGTACTTTTTAAAAACCCTTGGTTTTTTTCTTCACTTGTTATTTAATACTTTTATATTTTTAAAAGGCTAAGCATTTAATTCTAGATTAAATTCTTTTTTTTTTAATTTTTATTATATCTCATATTTTATTGAATTATTACCATAAGTTTTATATAATTAAGACATTGTGTACGATACTTAAGTTATATTCAAAGGCACTTGCTGCATTTATGTAAAATTTATTTTTATATTTATCTAAATTTGTATTTGTATTTTAGAAATACATTTATTGCATATTTTGCGTTTATAAACTTTTCTCATAGGCACATAAACTAACAATTTAGAATATTAGCAATTTTGAAAAATTTGAATTATTAAATATATTATGCTTTGATTAGCTTTTTATCACAAAATTTAATAATTCAACTATTTTCACTTTTGTTATTGAATTGAAATAAATATATTTTCATTTATTTCAAGTTTTTTTGTTTTGTAATATTTTTAAATAGATAAATTAGTAAGAATTTGTAATATTTTTGAATAGATAAAGTAATTAGAAAATGTTTTTAGTATTATAAAGTTAATTTGGTTAGCTATGTCTTACGATCAAACTAACAACAGCTTTTATCGGATCAGGGTTCGATAGAGAATTTTTTGATCTAATTTAGGCCAAACAAGCATAATTCCGAAAAAAAATGAAGATAGAACCTTGAAATTTTGTATCAGTGTGCCTCTTTTTATGTCCTTAAAGTCAATCAAATTTAGAACCAGTTGGAGTACTGGGTCGCGGGCCTTTCAAGCAGTTCTGTAGGCCTTAAAGCATATCAATGAAATTAATAAAAAAAGTAGCTTAAAATTAAGATAGAACGTTCCAATTGTGTACAAGGGTTAACTAGTATTGAAAGTTTGACGGGCACTGCACATGGACGAAATCGTACCATGGTTTCGAGTTCTGGAACTTTGGAAAGTTCAAGGGCTAACAAACATATATCTTAAAAACACCATTACTCAAAAACTAAAGACGCTATTTTGATGAAATTTAAATTCTAGGTTACTAGTAATGAAAGTACCATGTGAATTGGTTCTGGTCGAGTTCGGATTCTAGTAGCTTTTGATCGAATTGAAAAATTTTGGATCAATTGGAATAGCGGTTTGCGAACCAACCCCTTTAAATCAAAATCTTAAAGCATATATTTGAAATTAATAAAGACAGAAACTTCAAATTTGAAATACTATTTTCTATTTTCGTTCTGATTAAAAACAAAACGTTTTTTTAATAAACGACAAAATTTTTTTTATTTTAGTTTTTATTATATCACATATTTTATTGAATTATTATAATAGGAAATATATTATTAAGAAATTATGTAAGACTTTTGAATAAGTAAAAGTACATGCTGCATGTATGTAAAATTTATTTTTATATTTAAATGAATTATATGAATAGTTCTAAATTTGCCATTATAGTTAAGAAATACATTTATTTGAAATACAATACATATTTTGCGTTATAAGCTTTTCTAATAGGTGCATAAACTAACAATTTAAAAAAATTGCAATTTTAAAACATTTGAATTATTAAATTTATTAATACGTTCATTAGTTTTTTATCACAAATTTTAATAATTCAAATCTTTTTAATTTTGCAATTGAATTGAAGTAAATGTATTTAACATTTATTTCAAGTTTTAATAAATTGGTAAGAATTTTTAATATTTTTGAATAGATAAAGTAATTAGAAAATGTTTTTAGTATTAAAAAGTTATTTTGGTTAGCTATGTCTGACGATCAAACTAATAAAAGCTTTTATAGTTTTAAAATGACTTATAGACTTCCCATTAAATCTGAACCAAATATGTGGTTCTTAGTCGGTTTCACTGACTGTTTCTTTACATGTTTTACTTTTTGATGGTATTTATTACAGTTATTATAGTAAACATTTGATCTTAAATCTTAAGTTATCTCAAATAGAAAAGAACTAAAATCAGAATTTACAACATTGTAGTCAAAACATTTTGAAAATTTGATAAATCAAAGCAAAGTTAATAAATCATAACTGTCTCTCTTTAATTAACAAAAATTTATTTTGTAAAATTGTAGATAATTCCAAATCCTTTTGACTTAAATTATACATATTACTTACACTATTTTCAAAATCTTGTTTTGTAATAGATTTGATATTTGTAATAGATTTTGAAGATATATTTAGTATAAATATAGTGAAATTTTCTGCAATAGTTACCGTTTAATTCAATAACTAACCAAAAAAGGGCACTACAATTTTTAGATTTATATATAGCTAAAAACGATGATTTCGGTGCACCTCCCCGTCACCCCGTAAAATGCAGGGAGACTAAAAAGAAAGAGAGGAACGGCAGCTCCTTGAGGAAACAACAGAACATCCACGATAACAAAAGCAACATCCACAACAACAACACCAACAGTTACGACTCCCTCACCAACAACAACTACTACACCATCAAAGAAAACGCAGTTTCCTAGATGTCTTTGATGAAAAATCAAAAACAACAAATAAAAAAACTTTTTTTTTAAATTAAAAAATATGAAGCCCAACAGCCTCTATATATTAAAAATTTAAAAAACATTAACACCCGTTTTGGAGAAAAATTGGTTTTTAAAACAAAAAAAAATTATTACTTTTATTCCTTTAAAATGGAATGAGGAAAGTGTCACAATCCCTCGACAAGTGTCACCTCAACCTCGAAGCTTTTATGATTTTAAAATGACTTATAGACTTCTCATTAAATTTGGACCAAATATGTATAGGGTATTTCTAAGTCGGTTTCACTGACTGTTTCTTTACTTGTTTTACTTTTTAATGGTATTTATTATATTTGTAATTTTTTTATTTCTCCATAAAAGAAAGGGAAGCACTGAAGCATTTTCACTCGCATGTAGATTTTACTGTGTGTGGGTTTTTTGGTTGTAGTTAAATTCAATAGGGTCAAGTTAAAAACCGTTGAAAGGTGCTATGAATCGATATCACCTTAACTCTAAAAGTAACTCTTTTTTGAGTCAAAACTCAATCGAGAAACAGGTTGAATTATTCTCCTCACTTTTCCATCTTCTCAATTTTTCCAAAATCCCATTAGGATCCCCGACCGAGCTGATCAAGAGGGATTTGTTTTTAACCACTCACTCTGAAAAATATGTGGTTTCAGTTGGTTGCCCCCCGAGGCCTCTGACCACTGTCTAGTGAGCACAAGCTTTCTGGTAAGTACTATGACCAGCAGAAGGACTCCTCCCAAAAAACTAGTATGGCAAATAGTCGTGCTAACTGGAAAGGCTTGAAAAATTTTTTCAAATCATTCGACTGGTCATTGTGCTTCCGTGGTAAACAAGTGATGAAACAAACCAAGGGTTTTTAAAAAGCACTTTTCAAAATAATATAGGGTTTCTTACAGAGTATTTTATCATTTGTTTTTATAAAAGTACATATAAAACTAAATGATAATATTATAATTTAGTTATTTCATAAATTTATTGATTATGAATAATAGTGAAATCAATACTTAGAATACAATCCCTGTTAACAAGTACGAAATATAATGTTGAAACTTCAATGCTAACGTTTAATTTAGGAAAAACTTACACTGGTGAATAATTTACTGTTTTATAAAAACATAAAAGTTTTAATTCTTAAAACCTAGTAGCCATTCAATAGGGAAGGTTCCCAAATTTTTGCTTAGCAAACTTATGATGGATCTGCCTATCCCTCTCCTGTCCCCAACCACCCATTTTTTAGGTTCTAGGAAATCAATTGCGAACTCCACAAAATTTGGAATTTCACCCCTAATTTATTATCTAAGCAAAAATTGCTAAAACTAAAGACAATTTCTTCAGTTTAAAGAATCAAATTTAAGAAAAAACCTTTAACATATGTTAAAATATAATGCTGCAGCTTTAAATTTTGTATATTTGTAAAAAAAAAAATTTGAACAGGTATTCAAGTTACAGGTGTTTGAAAATAGCAAAATTTTAATTTTCGAACCCTTACAGCTCCTAAACAAGGCCCTAAATCATATCCATGAAATTATTAAAAAAAAATTTTGTTAATCGGCTCACACAAATTTTTTAAGGATCTAACGTCTCCAAGACTCTAGCTTCATCCGTTTAAAAGATATTTGGGGCCAAAAATTTTGCAAAAATTGAGTTTTGCATAATGGTAAATTTTAGTACCGTATGAACACCCTATAAATTTTAGAGTAGTATTTTTGTAAAGCCTATAAAAGCAGCTTTCTTTTACCGTTTAGATTGAAAAAAACACGTAACAGAACTTTTGTTATATCAATTTAAATATAGGGCTCTTTATAGGGGGCTGTAGCTTCATCACCCTTCAAAATTAAGAAAAACCTTGGATACATGGTGAAAAATAATTAAATAGCTTTCAATTTTGAATATTACTAAAAAAAATTTCAACTAGTATTTATGGTGTTTAAAAATGGTAAAATTTCAATTTTCGAGCCCTTATAGCTCCCAAACAGGGGACTTGGCAAAACAAATTTTGTTAAACGACTCCTACTAAGTTTTAAGGATCTAACTTCTCCCAGAATTTCAAGACCATAGCTTTTGCCCACACCGTTTAAAAGATATGTGTGGTCAAATATTTTGCAAAAATTGAGTTTTGCATAATTGTAAATTATAAAAACCGTTATAAATTTTATAAAACCAGCTGTCTTTTGCCGTTTTCGGATTGCAAATACAGAACAGAACTCTTGTTATAACAATTTAAAAATGGGGCTTTTTCCAACTTCGGGGGGCTGTAGTTCTGTAACGGGTAGGGCTACAGAAAAAAGTTCTTCTACGAAATTATTTTTTTTGGAATACCTATCCGTTGTTAAAATTTCTTTACTCTATTTCAAAAGGTGTAAAAGTTTTGTAAACATACGGACGGACGGACAGAGTGAATCTAAATAGGCACATTTTTACAAAATTTTTTGAAAATATGCTAAAAACGGAAATAGGAAAGAACCCTCGTGTATCAAATGTAAAGTTTCTATATTCATGAATTTCGAAGATAAGCTTTTTCCATCCGTCATACTTTCAATACTAGTTAACCTTGTACACAATTTGAACGTTCTTTCTTAATTTTAAGTTACTATTTTAGTAATTTCGATTATAAGCTTTTAAACTTTGGGAGGTCTAAGAGAAGTACTGAACCACCACTCTAATTGATCCCGAATTAGAGGGACACACAAGAAATAGTAAAGAAAACCCTTGCGCCAAATTTGAAGCATCTACATTTTTTCAAGTTGCTATCTTTATTAATTTTAAAGTTATGCTTTATGGTCTTCGGAAATGTGTGGCGGGTCCCCGACCCACTACTCCAATGAGGCCCCAAATTTCAAGGACACTAAGGAAATTGGAAGGGACACACTGATACCAAATTTGGAGGTTCTATCTTCATTGGTTTCGGAATTATGCTAGTTTGACCTAAATTCGATCAAAAAGTTCTAGGTTCCGAACCTATGGTCCAATCTCGACCGTACGCAATCCTCGTCGTATTTTCATTACTAGTAACCTACAGTGCAAATTTCATAAAGATAGCGTCATTAGTTGTTGAGTTATCGTAATTTCGTATATATGTTCATTAGCACATGGACCAATTAAAAAGTCCAGAATCCAAACCCATGGGCCAATTTCGCCCATTTGCAATCCCCGCCGTACTTTCAGTCATAGTAACCTACAGTTGAAATTTCATCAATATATCTTCATTATTTTTGAGTTATCACGCTAATCACAAATATGTATACATTTCCATATCTAGCTTGTTTCTTTTAGGTGGTTACAAACACCATACCGAAGTTATATACCTCTTTACCTATTCTATAGGTGTAGGGTATAAAAATTGATTAAAATTAAAAAGGATAAAATTTACAATTAATATTTCTAACAGAAAATAAAAGAATATAAGTGTAATTTAGTGTATTAAATTAATATTAGTGCTATGTAGTTAGTTTTAGAAATAAAAATTTTTAGTAAGGAAATAAAATTAAAATTATGAAAAAAAAAAACAAAAAAATTATATTAAATGGAAAAATAATACTTAAAAGGTCACAAGGTCACAAAAGGGCAAAGGGTGTACTAAATTTGCCATTACGTTTGTGACGCAGAGAAGAAGGGTTGTAGATATATACTAAAAAGTATGGATCGGATAAGAATCAAAAAATTAATCGATCTAGCTATGTATATCGTCCGTCCGTCCGTCCAACAGAATTATAACTCATAAAATAAGGAGCCAGCAATGCAAAACTTTCAGAAATACGTTTTTATGCAATAGCCGTCGTCACTATTGAAATCCAGCTAGTTTATTTCACCGGTTAGAGAAGCTGCGATACAACTTCTTTTTGTAAATGAGCATTACTCTATACATTAGGAAGTTGTGTGTCTGAAATTTTGCCAAAAATAGTTTAGTGTGCAAAATTTTGTTGGGATAGTGCAGGACGCTCAAGTAGCCACCGTCGAACTATGGATTTTTATATAAACATTACTTTGTCAATAGTAAATAACTTAAATGCTCAACGGACAAATGAAATATAGTCGATGTATTGGAAGAGGTGTTTTTCAACTTATATTTTCATTTGTACATAACTCAAAATCTAATAAGTTGTGTATTTAAAATTTTAGCAAAAGTAATTAAAATTGTACTTAAATTAATATTTATATTACGGTCATAAGGCTGGGTATCCCAGAATTGACATAGTCTCTTCAACCGCACTCTTTTTTTTTTTTGATTTTTTGAAGAAATGTAGGTTGTTTTTTGGAAAAAAGTTTTTAAAATCCAAAGTATTTAAGCATAATATATACGAAAATAAACGTTTTGATTTTTAGATTTTATTAGAAAAAAATGAAACTGCAATTTGACACTGAAATCTATTTTTGAAGAACAAAAAATGTAAAGTAGATAAAAAACAAAGACTTACGAAAAATTGCAGAACTGGAAAATGTTATGTTATTTAAATTTAAATATACATACTGTTATTAGACTTCTTTATTAGCTTTATTTTTGTTATTATTCGTATTAAAAATTTGTATTGAAAACTTTTTATGAAATAGCAACTATACAAAAGTTAACAGTTTTAAAAATATTGTTATAAAACTTTGAAAAACGTCATTAGGCATCGTGCCCAAACTGGGTAATATATCGAGTCCAAAAGCTCACTCAACTTTTGCACTATTTGAGGTGAGCAAACAAATTAATAGTTGAGCTTTTGCAATAAATGTAAACTTGAGGTAACACCAAAAATTCGAAATTTCATTGAATCTTTGTGGCAAAACAGGAAAACAGGTCAAAACGAAGTTAACCCGGTGTGCTTGTGTAACTAAGATAAATACTTGCGCAAAATTTTTAATAAAATTGACCTGTATTTGGACTGCAAAATAACCCTTGAAAAATTAGACACAAATCTGAAATAAAAATTATTTTGGAAGTCCGCCGGGCCGAAATTGGTTACTATATTCCGACGTCTTATATAACAAATTCCGTTAGCTAAGAGGAACATTTTTGAAAAATTTCAAGTCAATACGTCCAACTGTTTCGGTTTGACATCAAAAAGATTAAAAAACTGTATAGGGCTCCCGTTTTCAAACGGGTTAACCGAACAAATCAAAAATGTATTTCAGCCTTTCTTTTAAAATGCAAATGCACTCTATAGAATAGGACACAAATCGGAAACAAAATTTTTTTTGGATGCCCCTTGTGCCGAAATGGGTTTAAATATTCCAACTAACTTTATACAACCAATTCCGTTAGGCAAGAGAGACATTTGTGAAAATTTCAAGTCGATCGGCCAAAAAAAAACAAAAACAGCGTAAAACGGTTCTCGAACCGGAACCTGTTTACTTATTAGAACTTTACATAACCTATGTCACCATACAATATGAATATCTTCAAAACAAGTAACACTGCGAGGATGAAAATTACACACGGTATATAAAAGAACAAGCACCTAAATTAAGTTTCAAAATGTTATGGTCTTCAAAACTAATAATACTGGGGGATGAAAATTACACATGGTTAGTTATATAATAGGACAAGCACTTTTATAAAGTTTCAAAATGTTAAGGCTTCATTTTCGAGGAGCAGCCATACAAAGTTGTTTATACGATGAAAGTGAATCTAATGAAGCTACGAGATTAAAATTAAAACTGGGCAAGTAAAGTAATGGGGCAAGTTATATATTACTCAAACCAAATTTTAGAGTGACCCAATTTTTTTTTTGTTTTTATTTTGTTTTGTCTTTATGGTTTTTTTTTGGAAAAGTTGGACATTACTCGGACTAACTTCTAGGATGAGACAATTTTGTTTTTTATATTTAGTTTTTTTTTTTATGGTTTTTTAACAAAAATTATGGAGTAGGGTGGGCTAATAACACAAAGGAACTAATTAATGGTTTGTTTTATTTATACATCATAGTGGGTACAAAAACTATAATCTTGCTCGTTTATATTAATATTTATTTACCTCTTAGCCTTATAAAAATATAAAATATTATATAAGAAAGCAAATAAAAAAGAACACTCTTGTTTTTGAATTATTGTGTTTATACCCGTGCATACATATATGAACATCGGGTATATTAAAATTACTCCTCCGTTTGTAACGCATCGATCTAGACGAGCTAGATATAGTGTCAAGGGTACGTATCGAATCAGCATCGAAAAGTGAATCGATCTAGCTATGTGTGTCCGTCCGTCCGTCCGTCCGTCCGTCCGTCCGTCAGCACGATAACTCAAAAACTAAAAGGGCTAGAGTCTTGAATTTCACACAAAGTCATTTTTAGACAATTTCTAGGTTCCCTATTGTTTTTGGTTAAAATCGGACCAAGGCTTCGGGGAGCTGCCATACAACTTTTTTGCACCAATATGAATTTCTTCAAAACTATTTATACTACGGGGATGAAAATTACACACGGTTAGTTTTATAATGACTCCGGCACTTATATGAAGTTACAAAATGTTAGGGCCCCATTTTCGGGGGGCTGCCATACAACTTCTTTGCACCAATATGAATTTCTTCAAAACTAATTATACTACGCGGATGAAAATTACACACTGTTAGTTATATAATGAATCGAGCACTTATATGAAGTTTCAAAATGTTAGGGCCCCATTTTCGGGGGGCTGCCATACAACTTCTTTGCACCAATATGAATTTCTTCAAAACTAATTGTACTACGAGGCTGAAAGTTACACACGGTTAGTTATATAGTGAATCGAGCACTTATATGAAGTTTCAAAATGTTAGGGCCCCATTTTCGGGGGGCTGCCATACAACTTCTTTGCACCAATATGAATTTCTTCAAAACTAATTGTACTACGAGGCTGAAAATTACACACGGTTAGTTATATAATGAATCGAGCACTTATATGAAGTTTCAAAATGTTAGGGCCCCATTTTCGGGGGGCTGCCATACAAAGTTTTCAATTCAATAACTTTGAATCTAATGAAGCTACAAGGTTAAAATTAAAATTGGGCAGAAAAATTAATAGGGCAAGTTACTTGGCAAAGTTGGACATCACTCGGACCTTCGAACTTTTAGAGTGGGCCAATTTTTTTTTTTTTTGTTTTTTTTTTTTTATTTGTTTTTTTTTTTTTTTTAAGCTAAAGTTATTGGACAATGAATGAAAATTTTGTTTTTGTTTTGTGATTTTTTTTTTTTTTTGTTAATTTTTTTTTTTTTTTTTTTTAGGCTAAAGTTATGGGACAATGAATGAAAATTTTGTTTTTTGTTTTGTGATTTTTTTTTTTTTTTGTTAATTTTTTTTTTTTTTTTTACGTCAAAATTATGGGGTAATGAGTTAAATGTATAAGGGAAGTAAATTACGGTTTATTTTATACACCATAGTGGGTATGCACGGGTATCTAAAAGTTGACAAGGGCAACTATAATCTTCCTAGTTTTAAATATATATTCTTGTTTGCAAGGGAAACTAAGTATTGGCTTAAATATTGTCGTTGTATTGCTTACGTTAATATAATGTCTATGGCTGCCCTTTTTTTCATTCCTGCTGTTCTATCAAGTCTGCTGATTGCAATTTCTTGTGTTCGGAACTAGTTTCCTGTAAATAGTACCTGCTCAAATAGAAATTTTGCACCGAGTAAAAAAAAAATTTTCAAGTAGCAATTTGGGAGTAATATTAAAATCGGTGTTTATACAAAAGATAAATTAAATAATAAAAACTTAATTATTTATTTATTTATTTAATGCTTAACACAAGTAAATTACAATATAATAATTAGTATACTAAACTTAAATTTGTACAATATCTATATATTTTCATATAAAAACTGTAGTAAAGCAAGTAAAGAACAAGTAAAGAAACAGTCAGTCGGTGCAACCGACTTAGAAATATCCTACACCTATTTGGTTCAAATTTAATGGGTAGTCCATAATTCATTTTAAAACTATAAAAGCTTTGATTAATTTAATAGTAAGCCCAAAGATAATATACTATAGTATATTATCTTTAGTTAGACATAGTATACCAAATTAGCTTTATAATATTAAAAACATTTTCTAATTATATTTATTATAATATTAAAAATTCTTACTAATTTGTTTATTTAAAAATATTAAAAAACAAAAAAAACTTGAAATAAATGTTGAAAACATTATTTCAATTTAATTATAAAATTGGAAAAAATTTAATTATTAAATTTTGTGATAAACAGCTAATCAAAGCATTAATATATTTAATAATTCAAATTTTGCAAAATTGAAATTTTTTTATATTCTTAGTATATGTATCTATTGTGAAAGCTTATACATTCTAAATATGCAATAAATGCATTTCTAAAATACAATGACAAATTTAGAACTTTTATATAATTCGTTTAAAATAAAAATAAATTTTACTTACTTGCACCAAGTGCCTTTGAACACAACTTAAGTATCGTACACAATTTCTTAATTAATATTACTTTTGGTAATAATTCAACAAGTGAAGAAACAGTCAGGCGGTGCAACCGACTTAGAAATACCCTAGGTGTATTACCCAATTTAATAAAATTTTACACACATGCACCAATTGCTTCTCTTCAGAATTATTAATTTTTGCTGTACTGCATTTACTGTTATTATTTATTACCCTTGATTAATTATTTCAATTCCAAATAAGTTTTAAACTTATTCTCTTAATTTACTTATTTTTTAACGTTCTATATAATTAAACTCAAAGTTAACTATATGTTTAACTTTTAATATTTTAATTCGTTTAATATTTTTTTAAGTTGAAAAATTCTGGTTAGATTTAATTTATAGATTTTAAGGAATCTTATTCGAAAGAAATAATAATTTGTGAAAATATATATACAAAGCTTATATAATTTTATAGTTTTTAAGGTTCATTAAAATCATTAATGCTTTGATTACCTTTTTATCACAAAATTCAATAATTAAAATTTTTCAAAATTTAATTTAATTTAAGTTTTCAGTATTATATACTTATAAGGAAAGCTTATAAATGCAAAATTTGCAATAAATGTATTTCTAAAATACAATGACAAATTTAGAACTTTTCATTTAATTCATTTAGTTATAAAAATAAATTTTACATACATGCAGCAAGTACCTTTGATCACAACTTAAGTATCGTACACAATTTCTAAATTATGGTAATAATTCAATAAAATATATGATATAATAAAACTTAGAAAAAAAAATTAACCGTTTATTAAAAATATATTTTAGAGTTTAATTTATAAAATATAATACATAATATGCTTTATAGTAATTTTCTTATCCTTTTAAAAATATAAAAGTGTTATATAAGAACGGAAATAGGAAATTTTTATATAATTATCGGGAAATATTATCGGGTATCAAATTTAAATTTTCTATCTTCATTAATTTCGGAGATAAGCTTTTTTATTTTGGGATTTCTTAGGAGGCGCCTGAAACACCACTACAATTAAGTCTAAATTTCGACATAAAGGAAATAGGAAAAGACACCGTTATACCAAATTTAAAGCTTCTATATTTATTTCAAGTTACTATCTTTATTAATTTCGAATATTACTTTAAGGTCTTGGGAATAATGGAGTAGGAGTAGTACGTAAACCATTATTTAAATTTATCCAAAATTTCAAGGACACAAACGAAATAAGAACAAACACCCGTGCCCCAATTTTAAGATTCTATCTTAATTAGTTTGGAAATTATGCTTGTTTACCCTCAATTCGATTAAAAGCTTCTAGAATCCGAACCCATTGTACAATCTCGACCATAAGCAATCCCTGCGGTACTTTCATTACTAGTAACCTAGAATTTAAATTTCAGCAAATTTTTATCCAATTCAATAAAATTTTACACATATGCATTAATTACTTCTTTTCAGGATTTTTAGCTGTAGCGCATTTACTGTTGAATGATTTACTACCCTTGGTTAATTATTTCAATTTACAATAATTTTTAAATTTATTCTCTTAATTTACTTATTTTTTAATGTTCTATATAATTAAACTCAAAGTTATTCGAAAGAAATATTATTTTGTAATAATATAAATATAAAAGTTTATATAATTTCATGGTTTTTAATGTTAGTTAAAACCATTAATGCTGTCATTAGCTTTTTTTCACAAAATTTAATAATCAAAATATGCAATAAATGTATTTCTAAAATACAATGAAAAATTTTCATATAATACTATTCATATAATTAATTTTATTACAAAAATAAATTTTACAACTTAAGTATCGTACACAATTTCTTAATTATATATTACCTATGATAATAATTCAATAAAATATAGATATGATATAATGAAAGTTAAAAATATAATTAGTTTTTAAATTCTAAAATATAATACATAATTTGTTTAAAACTCATAGCCTTTTAAAAATATAAAAGTGTTAAATAGGAACAGAAATAGGAAAAAGTATATCAAATTTGATATTTTTATCTGTATTAATTTCGAAAATATTATGCTTTATGGTCTTGGGAGTAGTGGGGGTATATAAATTTCATCAAAATAGCATAATTAGTTTTTGAGTTTTGGTGTTTTTAAGATAAACGTTTGTTAGCTTTTGAACTTTTCAAAGGTTCCAGAACCCGAAACCATGGTAAGATTTCGCCCATATGCACTCCCAGTCATACTTTCAATACTAGTTAACTCTTGTACACAATTGGAACATTCTATATTATTTTTAAGTTACTATTTTTATTAAATTCGATGATAAGCCTTTCAACTTTAAGAGGTCTAAGAGAGTTACCTGAACCACCACTCCAATTGATCGTACATTAAGGGAACAAGTAGGAAAAAGTAAAGAACAGCCTTGTGCCAAATTTGAAGTTTCTACATTTTTTTTTGAAGTTAGGACACTATGGGAATAGAAAGAGACAACCCTCCCTCTGCAATAGACCAACTAAATTTTGCAGTAACTTTGACCAATACACTAAACTATCTTTGGCAAAATTTCAAATACCCAGCTTCATTAAGTGTAGTGTAATGCGTATATAAAAGAAGGAGTTGTATAGCAGCTACTCGAGCCCTCCGCAGTACACCAACCTAATTTTCCACTAACTTTGGCCATTACACTAAACTATTTTCAGCAAAATTTCAGACACCCATCAGCTTTCATAGGCATAGAGTAATGCTCATATAAAATAAGAAGTTGTATGGCAGCTCCTCGAACTGACTGCAGTAGATTAACAAAATTTTGCAGAAACTTTGGCCATAAAACTACACTACTTTTGGCAAAATTTAAGAGACCCAGCTTTAATGCGTACAGAGTAATGCTCATATAAAAAAAGTAGTTGTTTGGCAAATGCTCGAACCCTTGGACCAAAATGGCTGGATTAAAATAGCGATGACGGCTACTGCATAAAAACGAATTTGTGCAAAATTGCAGTTATTTGACTAATAGTTATACGGGTATAAAAATAAATTTTACATACATGCAGGAAATACCTTTGAACACAACTTAAGTATAGTACCCAATTTCTTAATTATATAATACCATTGATTTTATTACCAAAATCGAATAAAAGGAACGAGGAGAGTGTAGTAGAGTAGACTGTGTTAACTCTGGGATACCCGTATGACCGTAATATAAACATTATATCATCCGATTAATTACTTTTGGTAAAATTTCAAACATACATTTTTATTAGGTGTAGTGTAATGCACATATAAAAGAAGGAGTTGTATGGCACTTACTCGAACCCTCTGCAGTAGACCAACCAAATTTTCCAATAACTTTGGAAAACTTTAACATTACACTAAACTACTTTTGGCAAAATTTCAGATACCCAGCTTTAATAAGTACGGAGTAATACTCATTTATGTGTACTAACTGACTGAATTTCAATTGAGTCTATAGCTACACTTGAGTCTTTATCTACCCCCCCCCTCCCCCTACTTCTCTGCGTCACAAACGTAATGACAAATTTAGTATACCCTTTTGACAAATAGTCATACTAGTATAAACAATGATTTTTTCATTCATAATTTCATAGTTCATTTTTTCGAATTGATTTCTTTTTTTCTAAAAAATTATTTAATTTTGAATGTACATGCGTACATATCTATGTAGATGTGTATGCATATAAAGGTTCTAAAATAATTATTTTAAAATCTAACTTTATAGATCTCAATAACAAATAACCTTTATGAATATTTGAAGGTGACCAAATATTTTATTTTCAATTTCTTATGAGGTTTCAATTGTAACGGGAAACGTTTTGTTTTGATTTTGAACATATTGATATCATTTTTTTTTATTATTTATTATATAATTTTTCTCTGATTTTATTTATTTTAATACCGCGTTAGGCGCGTTTTTTTTTTCTCTGATTTCTCCAAGAGGCCTAATTCACTTTATGAAATAAAATATTTACAGTTTTATACAGTTTAGACTTACAACTATGTACATAATATTTGAAAAAACTTACTATAGGTGTAGGTACTAATTTTAATAAACTTATTACTAAATTATTTACAATGTAATTGTAAATAATTTTACAATACAATACAAAAAATATACACAACATATGTGCAATTATAATAATAATAATTTTTGAACATTTTTATTATTTTTGTTATTTATTATGTTTTATTTGTTTTGAATTTATTTTTTGATAACTATTATTTTCCATTTTTTTTTGCAACTAAATTTAATTAGCACAATAATAAATTGATTTAAAACGGCTAAAATGTGGTCCTTATGTTCTTCTTCAAATTTCTTTATGAAATCTTTAGAAATTTCAACGCACAATTGCACAATTGCTTTTTTTAACTTGAAAATATGGAAATTTTTATAAAAAAAATGTTCAAAAATTTTAAACCCTTTAAAAGATTCTGAAAAATATTCATCAGTCGGAGCTAATAGGCTTCCAAAATCATTAGTATAGATGTTATAATTTTTAGCGATTATTAAATTTTCTGTATGTGACGTTTTTACTTGATTATTTTAAAAAGCAGAATTGTACATCTATAAGAATTTGATACTTTTTTTGTGCAAAATCCAGCAAAATATCTGATTGCCAACTCTTCAAAGTTATTTAATGATTTTTGTTGTTGGACATTTGAAGTTGTTGCTAAATTTCTTCTTTTTCTATTTCTTTTTCATAATTTTCAATAATAAAATCTTCATCAATCTTAGCTTCACAATTTTCTACATTTTCATCAGTCAAAAATTAACATCAATGTGTAAATAACTATCCTGATCTCACAATCTCTTTCACAATTTGAGGATATGTTGTCGTTGTAAATAAATTTAACGCAAGTCATCTTCGCAAAAATATTTCCAATTTGCTGTGCAGACGGGTTTCTGCAATAACCACCAGCAGATCTAATATGTGAAAACATATTTTGTAAGGGATCTTGATTTAATCTTCGTGTCATCAAAAACTTAATATTTTCGTTATCTATTTGATCCTTGGATAATGAAATTATAGCTGTAATAGTTTGAATTAATCCATCAATGCAAACAATTTTTTTATTGCTTTTAGTTTTTAATTTTTTAAGGTAGTTTAATAGAACAAAAACGGAGAATTTTTAATTTTTAAAGGTTGTTTATATGTATTTCTAGTATTAAAATATGAAGAATTTAAATAATCAATTAAATAATTAAGTTTTAAAATAAAGTCAGCAGTTGGATACACTTTATTACTCATTAAATGAAAAAAATTAGGATCAGTTTTTTCCGTTGCTTTTATAGCTGCATATGTCCTGTGACTAAATAATTGAAATGCCAGTTTAACTAACATTTTTTGGAATGTGTTGGGATTAATATGAATATTTCCAACTTTTGGCAAAATTTTTGATGAACTTTTTTAATTTTAGACAACAATTTTCTTGATAATATTTCATTATCAAGAAAATAATTTCATTATCTAATTTCCACAGCTAATAATTTCATTATTCCAATTTTCAAAATCGGTTTTTATAAACGAATTTCTAATAGATTTTACAAGATGCGGCATATCAAACAAAGCATAAATTCTATTTCCACTCAAATCATAAAAAATTGGTGTAAATAAGAACCAAGCAACTCATAAGTATTTCGATTAGTACTGCATTGATCACAGACCGTTGCAACAATTTGAAACCGATTTGTGTTAATTCTTTGATATATTTTAGTAACAACGGTCTTAAAGTTTCTCCTTTTAAATTATTTTTAGATAAATTGTAGGCAAATGCATATTTATAATTTTCATACAAATCTCGAATCATGAAGAAATGTGCTTCAGTTGCAAATTTTTGTTTTCTATTGCCATCTATATCTTCCACTTCATCTATGCAATCTCTTTTTATATTATAGGATGAATCTTTTCTAATAGATTTTCATCGAATAACAGAACAACAATTTTTGATGTTTCACTCATACTTTTTAATTTAGCTTTTAAATGATTAATAATTTCAATATTTAATCCTGGTTCAATAAATTTTAATTTAGTCTATGATTTTATTGATGATTTACTTGGCAAATTATAATATTTAATCGGCTTATTTTTTCCCATACAAATATAAACATCCTTTTTCCGGGTAAACTATAAAACCAATTTTAATGAAACACTAACCAAAAGAAAGATTTTTTTTTTTCATAGGACAATGATATTTTTTTTTAGAATATTGCGTTTTTTTCAGGTGAAAACCCGTCTTTAATTTAACGGTCACGCTGTTAAAAATTAGCTTATGACTCTAATATTATGCGCCGACTTTCTGGGTAAAAGTAATTCATTTTCGGTTGTAACTCGCAGCTCAATCAAACTATTATATACGCCGACTTATGTCTTTCTTTTTTTTGTTTAGTTCAAATGTTCAATAAACAAGGAGATTGAAACTTTTTTAAAATTTTGTTTTTGTTTTTGTTTTTTTTTTCTTTATCTCTCTAAAATTCCAGTGAAAAAAAAATGAGTTCTGTTTGAAATGAAAGCAATACATTTGGTTTATACAGTAGTTTTAATTTATAACGAACTCTGTTCAATTTTAATTATAATAAACGTTACACTTTTTGCCAAAGAATGTATTTAAACTTATTATATCTAATAATGTTGCTTGATGATTAATTTAGTAATTTTATATTTATTTTTGATAAAAAAAAATCCTAATAACGTATTAAAAATACAATAAAAATTTCATTAGAAGAAAAAGCACTATACATAACCTTGAGGCTGACACATCAAATAAAATTCTAGCAAATGATTTCGAAGTGTCCATTTTGTAAAATTAAAAACCGACTTCTGAAATATGCAGAAACTTAAAAAAAAATAATATTTCTTAAAAAAAATGATTTGTTTCTTATGGATCAGCCAAAATCAGCATGTACAGCATTCAGTTTCTGTCAAAAAATTTTGAAATAATTAGTTATGTAAAAAAATTTACATGAAAGCATACGCGACGTGCTGTACCTCAGAGTTTTAAAATTTAAAAATTGACAAAGTCTAAAATAAAATTAAAAATAAAATATTTTAAAATAACATTTTATTTTAAATAATTTAGTTTAAAACATACAAATATTCAAATAAATTGAAAATACCTACAGTACAATACGTTTTTTTATTTTATTTTTTTTTTTTTTATTTATTTATTTCAGATCTCAAAAGAGCTATACAGAGTTTTATAATTCATAAAGAAAATAAATTTGTAAATCAAATCCTATTATAATTATATACAAAAAACATATACATAAATTCTTTTTTTTTTTTTTTTTTTTTTTTAATTCAAAATACAGTGATAATTCAATAATAAAATGCAATAAAAAATTAATCCTACTAACTACATTAATTCAATAACAATATTATTGTCGCTAATCATATCTAAGAGCCAATGAAATAGAAAGAAATGCAAAATATACAGAAAAAAATAAAAATACAAACTTAAAAATTAAAAATTATTAAGAGTGAAACTAAAAAAATAACATTATATTAAAAATTCATAATTGAAGTCAAAACACAATATTGATACCTACTAAGAAACAATGTAGTCTTTTTGTTTTTTTCCTTGTTTTTTTTTTGTAAATATTTTTTTTTTTTTTTTATTTATTTACTTAAAGTTAACTGTTACTACTATTCGAAAAACAACTTAAAAAGTAACTATTGACATTGTTTTTAAATTTCACAAAGTTATTTATTTGAAGTTCTGCTGGCAAATCATTATAGATCGCATAAGCCTTGTTGTATATTGTATCTTGTTTATTAAATCTCATTTTAGACGATGTAATATGTATTTTCTCAGCATATCTGGTTCTATATTTATGTACTTCACTGTTCAGACTGAATTTAACATTTGTATTAATGTTGTTAGCACACATAGCATGAACATGCATTGCCAGCTTACTTTTAATCAATTGATTTATAGGTAGAATATTATTCTCAATATGGATCTGTTGAGTTGCCGTTTTGATTTTATAACCAAATAAATTTTTTATGGCTTTGTTTTGAACAGTTTGAATTAGTTTAATGTACTTGTTACACACATTTCCCCATAAATGTATACCATACGTAACTGTTGCATGAAACATACTGAAGTATAATGAACGCTTTAGTTTATGTGGGACTCTATTTCTAATTAATTTAAATAAACTTCCAGACTTTCTGGCTTTAGTTAGTTGTTCTCTAATTTGTTGCTTCCAAGTAAGATTTTCATCTATAATAACACCCAAGTATTTATAGCATCTCACTAAATCTAAGTCATAACAGCCAATTTTTATATGAAACATATCAGTTACTTTCCTCTTGAATATTATATATTTAGTTTTATTTGTATTTAGAGTGAGCTTGTGTTGATTCATCCATTCCTGAATTAATACTAGATCTATGTTAATTGCTTCTTCTAGTCTCTTGCAAGTAGTTTCAGCATATACTATAGCCAGATCATCTGCATACATATACGGCTTTCCATTTAGCTTTAAATTAAGTAAACCGCTTATATAAACTGAGAATAATGTAGGGCCTAGCGAACTCCCTTGTATAACACCAAAGTCATTTTTCTCCAGGCCACTGGTCACATCATCACATTCAGCATACTGATTTCTCTGAGAAAGGTAACTTTTGAACCATTTGAATTCATTACCTTTTATGCCATGTTCGAATAGAATTCTAAGTAATAATTTCCTGTCAACACTGTCAAAAGCTTTTTGAACATCGAAGAAAACAGCTGTAACTTTATTCCGTTTGTCAATTGAGGATTGAATATCGCTAATCACATCAAATAGAGCAGCTTGAGTGCTAGATCTTCTTATAAAACCATATTGTTGTTGTTTGTTTAATTTGTTTTTATATAAATAATCCGTAAGTTGGTTGTTGACTACGGTCTCCACAATTTTGCTAAATACTGATGATATAGCAATAGGTCTATAATTATTGAAATCAGAAGTATTTCCTGATTTTTTATAAACTGGAATAATTTTACTGAATTTAATACATTGCGGAACTTCTGCTTGGGTTAATTAATAATTAATAAGTTTCGTTAAATTATTAGTCAGTTAATTTTTACATATTTTGATTATGTGTGGTGAAATTTGGTCCTGACCTGCTGCATACGTGTCTGATAACCCATTTATTAATTTTAAGCACTCTTTTGGGTTAATAATTTTAAATTTAAATTCTGAAGTTGTTCTAGTTTTTGGTACATATACTATGTTATTACCAGCCATTTTTTCACCTATGTTTGAATAAAATTCATTAAAGCTGTTGATTTTATCATATTTTTTGACTTTATTTAGTTCACAGCTTGCAAAAAAATCATTTTCTTTTTTGTTTTCACAGCATAAAATATTTTTAATGTATTTCCAGTTTTTCTTAGGATCATTTTCAGCTTTTTGGAATTGCATTTCATCATATAACTTCCTTTTTTTTCTTTTCAAACTTGTTGTTAAGTTTAACCAGTATTTATATTTGTTTTTAGTTAAAGGTGAGTTACTATTTTCCGCATATTTTTTGTACCAGTAATTTTTTGTTTCAATCATCCCTCAATTCGTTGACATCGAACTCAACACCTGTTTCATAAGCTATTGCTTTCGCAACTGAAATTGGATTATTACTAAGTACACTTGGCACACCACAAATTTCAATCTGCTTCAATAGTTTTTTTTGTTTTAACTTTTCGATCTCGACTTTGTTAATCCTAATATTGTCTTGTAAAATTTTGTTCTCACTCCTTAAGTTGGTGTTTTCATCAACTAAAGAATCTATGTATTCTTTAATTTCCCTAAACTCATTTTGTAACTTTTTAAACTGGGTGGGAAGTTTTTAAACTGGGAATATTTTGAATAAGATAGACGTGTTTTTTGCCGGGTCTCCTAAAATTTGGATATAAAATAGTAAATTGTAATAAAATAATAAAGACAGTGCTTAAATGAAATTGAATTTTATGATTCTTTTATTTGCATAGACAATATTAAATTAAAATTCATAAAGACAGTATTAAAATAGTTTAATAATTAAAATTAAAATATCGATAATTAAATTGTGGCGGTGAATTTAGCGGATTGTCGCGAAATCCACTTGTACGGTTTTTATCACGAATGAATTTAACGAATGAAAACTAAGCTAAATATATAAATTATCAGTATTTAAAAACTTTCAGCACTGAACTAAATAATTAATATTTAATAAACTAAAACTAAATCTATTATAAAATTAAATATAATAATAAATAATTAAATTAAACTTCAATTAAAAACTATCGTAAAAGTTAATATACATACTGCAAGTTTGTAAACAAAATAAGAACTGTCATCACAATCACATAGTACATAGCACATACGTGCTTCTTAAAATTTTCAACAGTGTTAGCACATTCTAGGATATCAAAATAGCACTCAAAGTATTTTTCAGGAACTCAAAGTATTTTTCAAAGGATAGAGACCGATGTTGATTCCTATAATCAGATTATGAAGGAAGGAAGTGTTAGGCTAGGATGGGACTATTGCAGAGTCTATGAATTTTATAACTGGATTTTAGTATTTATAAAAAAAAACACTTTATTTATTTTTACAGTTATTTTATTTTGAAAATTCCACTAAACACTTATTATGATGTTACTATGTTAGGGCTTCGATAGCCAGACTGGAACTCTGACTTACAATAATTCTTAGCTTCTATTTATACTAAGATCTTATCAACTAATTTTGCATAAGTCAGCTTTTATTAATATAATTCTTAATTACTAACATGAATTCTTAATAAATATAATTATTCTTAATAATTGATTACATAACATTATTGGTTTAATATAGGCTTGATCAATCAATTTACCTTGAAAGTGTTGCTGACTTAATATATATTAGTAATTTACTTATTAATATGTTAATGACCTTATGGGTGTAATGTAACTTTCGTTTATAGCGGAAATCATTTAGACATGAATATAAATGTTATTATTTCCGAGAATTGTTTATTAAAAACAATTATTGGAAATTATGCAAGTGCAATAAAAGGGTTATTTAAGTTCAAGGTTTTTATATTATATCTATATTATATTTATACTACTTATAACACCACCCCCCTTAGTCTGAGGCTCCGACGAAGGTATTATAAATTTTACGCGTTTATTTGAAATGTGATTGTAAGTAAGTAAGTAATCACTAGTAGCAAAGTTACGATTATTATTGTGCCCGAAAATAAGCTAATATTTAATAAGTTTCTTAAGTTATTTGTTTCCATGATTTCCTCTATATTTTGCCTATTATTAAAAATTTTTTCTAAGTGTAATTTCTTAAAAATTATTTCAGTATTATTTTTATTTTCTTTTACCGGTGTATAATAATTAGGTAATATGAAATGGTCTTTAATTTTTATTGCATTGTTTGTATATGTGATATTGTCAATTTCAATTTCACAGTTTTCAAATTTAATTAGTTTAGTACCTATTACCGTAATATTTAATTTGTTACAATTATGATTAGTATTGGTTTCTTTAATATTTTTTGTAATAACTAATCCATCTCTTATTTCGTTTATAACGTTATCGGTAAAATCTTTCATATTACAATATACATTTTGTGATTTAAATATGCTTCTAATACATTTATCTCTTATTTCTATTAAATTATTTTTATAGTTATCTTTTACGTTACCCATGTATACATTTTTATTTTCATCTACAATTATTTCTTTTGTTATATCAATATTTAATATTTCAATGTGTTTTATTATATTTGTTTGGTAAAGAATCTACATAAGTTGTAAAATATTTTTTTATTTGAAAAGTTCGGTACTAATAGGGTTACTACAATTTCATTGTTAAAATTGGCTAATGTTATTTTTATATTGGCGTTGGTGTTGTTATTTTCGTTGTTTTTATGTTGACGTTGGTGTTACTGTTGTTATTGTTGTTAATTATTAAACAGCGCACTGGGCCCCTGTTTAATTTTAGTATTTAGAAAAAAAACCTTATTTTCTTCTATGTATACAATTTGTTGAGTGGTTGGCCTAACAAATTTTTTTTATTTGCGGCCTGTGTCTCCTCTTCAATTGTACTGTTTTATTAAGTTGTTGGCCTAACAATTTTTATATTTGCGGCCTGGAAACTTATTTTTAATTGTATCAACTGTTTTTTGATACTTTTATGGTGTAAGATGAAGGTCCACTTTTTATACCTTTAGGTATCAGTAGTTCAACTAGCCCCTTTTTTTATATATTACTGTGCCTTAAGCAGACTCACTTAAGGATAACGAAGAAAAAAGTCTTGTTTCACAGTATATATTGTTTTTAGTTCAAAACTTACAAACTTCTGCTTCGTAAGTTAGACGTTTAATAGTACAGCTCCTTAGCTGAGACTATTTAATGCAGAGATACACTATTAAGTATTGATATACAAGTGATTTGATACCGTTTACCCAGACTCAAGTAAACTTTTATGCAATTGGTGTCTTGTGCAGTATCAAATGTTATTCACTTAGTGTATCCTACCGACTGCGCCAATTTTATAACTGGATTTTAGTATTTATAAAAAAAAACACTTTATTTATTTTTACAGTTATTTTATTTTGAAAATTCAACTAAACACTTATTATGATGTTACTATGTTAGGGCTTCGATAGCCAGACTGGAACTCTGACTTACAATAATTCTTAGCTTCTATTTATACTAAGATCTTATCAACTAATTTTGCATAAGTCAGCTTTTATTAATATAATTCTTAATTACTAACATGAATTCTTAATAAATATAATTATTCTTAATAATTGATTACATAACATTATTGGTTTAATATAGGCTTGATCAATCAATTTACCTTGAAAGTGTTGCTGACTTAATATATATTAGTAATTTACTTATTAATATGTTAATGACCTTATGGGTGTAATGTAACTTTCGTTTATAGCGGAAATCATTTAGACATGAATATAAATGTTATTATTTCCGAGAATTGTTTATTAAAAACAATTATTGGAAATTATGCAAGTGCAATAAAAGGGTTATTTAAGTTCAAGGTTTTTATATTATATCTATATTATATTTATACTACTTATAACATCTATGATGGTATATTTATAAAAAGATGCTATAAGTGTTTAGGATATCAACACCTAAGTAAAGATTGCACTGCTCCTCCAAAATCTTGTTTTAAGTGCGCGAAGGATTATGATGAGAACCATAAATGTAACAAGAGTGAATATGAGTGCATTAATTGTGTAAAAATGAACAGGGATTTTAAATTAAATTTAAACACCTGCCACAATGCCTTTGATACTGCAAGTTGTGAAGTTTTTAAGAAAAAGATAAATATTGAAAGGAGAAAAATATTTTAGCAATTAAATGATAATTCAGCAACGCAAGTAAATCAGAAGTGTACCAAACGTATAAATCAAGAACAAAATAAGGAAATTTTTAAAGGTTTTTATACAAATATACAAGGGTTGATTAATAACTTCAATGAAATTGAATTAATTGGTAATAGTGGAGAACATGATTTTATATTTTTGGCTGAAACGCATTTACATGACAATGATACTGACAACTTGGTAAAGATCAATAATTATAACATGGTAAGAGTAAATAGTGATTCAAGACACACTGGTGGTATTTTAATTTATATAAAGGATCACTGGTATTCTGAAGTATTGAAGTCCTTTATTTATGGTAGGAATCTGTGGTACATAGTAGTAAGAATAAAACTAAATTCTTTCAGCTTGATATTGATAACATTGTACAAATCACCTAACAGTGCTTATCCACAAGGAACTTTTATTAATCACTTAAATGATATGGTCGAGTATTTACATGAACTGAATGAATTGGTTTTATTAGTTGGAGATTTTAATATTGATTGGTTGGGAAGTTCTTCTTTATGTGCTGATGTTAGGCAGATTCTCAATGACTCTAATCTTATACAAATTGTGAATGAACCTACTACAATAACGAATACGAGTAGAACTCTTATTGATTATGTTGTAACTAACCACAAGAAATTAATAACAGCTAAAATCGATAAAAATGACAAAATTAGTGATCATGAGGCGATTGAAATAAACATTAAAGAAGACAATAATATTACCAGTATATTGCCAAAATCAATAAAAATTCTCAGATATGAAAAAAGTTTATTTCGCAAATTGGTATTCGGCAGTCAAATTATGACTACATTTTTCTCGGTTGGCATTAATGAAAAAGCTAACATTTTTAGTAACGAATTGGCAAGCATTGCACAACATTTATCTAGGTATATAACACTAAATAACAATAGAAATCCTTGGTTTAATCGTTTACTTCGTCAAATGAAAAACGAGAAAATTAATTGGTACTATCAAGCAATTTCAACAGGCAATGAAACCCATTGGGATAGATATAAATTAAAGAGAAACAAATTTAAGAAAGAGCTTGAAAAAGCTAAGAACTCGTATATATGTAATAAAATTTTAAACACCGAACAGTCAAAAATGTGGAAAACAATAAAAACGGTTGTTTTAAATGAAGGTAAAAGCAATATCAATAATATAAGTTTTAATGGCATAATTTGTCGAAATAATATTGACATTGCAAATAATTTTAATAAATACTTTGTAAATAGCGTAATAGACATTAATAACAGTATCCCATATGTAGCATATCATAATATAATTTTAAACAACAGTACAAGTACGTTTAAATTTAAAGCAATTAATTCAACCAATTTAAAAACCACATTAAAATCAATGAACAACAAAAAGGATTTCAATGGATTAAAAGTGAAAATGATTATTGATTCGTATGATCTTATATCACGTAATCTAATTGATATTATTAATGAATCATTATCTACTGGAGTATTTTCTGAAAACTGGAAGGAAACTGTGGTTACACCGGTGGAAAAGGTTAATAATACTAAATTATGTAGTGAATTCAGACCAATCAACATGATGAATATTGAGTCGAAAATTATGGAGAAGATTGTATATGCTCAGCTTGTGGAATATTTAAACCTGAATAGTATAATCACGGAAAATCAATCTGGGTTCAGAGAAAACCATAGTTGTGAGTCGGTGCTTAATTTGGTCATCGCGAATTGGAAGCAAATTATTGATGAGAAAAAGGTTGTAGTGGCTGTGTTTCTCGATCTTAGGAGGGCGTTTGAAACGATTGATAAAAACATCCTAGTAGCAAAATTGGATGCGATAGGAATAAAAAATACAGAGCTATGCTGGTTTAAGTCATATTTGGCGAATCGCAGACAAAGGACTAAAGTTAATGATGTTCTATCCAATGCAATCGATGTGTTATTTGGGGTCCCGCAGGGCTCTGTGCTCGGGGTACTTCTATTTCTGATCTACATAAATGATATGGTGACTGCAGTAAACTTTGCTAAGCTGATATTATTTGCGGATGACTCGCTTTTATACACTTATGGAGATTCGGTTGCAGATTGCATAGTTAAAATGAATAGTGATTTAAAAAATGTAAATGATTGGTTAATTATGAATAGGTTAAAACTTAATGTCGAAAAAACAAAATATATGATTATAAATGGTAACTCAGATGATCAAATAGTAATTGATGGTGTTACTTTAGATAAGGTTTATGAAATTAAATATTTAGGATTATATATAGATAATAGGCTTAAATTTGATTTACATGTTGATTATATGTGTAAGAAAATTTCAAAAAAAACGTATTTTTTAGGAAAGATTAGGGATAAGATGCCTAGAAAGAGTGCAATAATGGTTTATAATGCTATTATTAAGCCTCATTTTGAACTTTACTCGAGTATCATAGCATTTGTTAGCAATGAGCAAGTAAATAGATTACAGAAACTGCAGAATAAGAATATGAGGATTATCTTGAAATGTGCTAGATTAACACATATACGGGACATGTTACGCTCGTTAGGCTGGTTAAATGTTAAACAGAATATAGTGTATAATGCGTTAGTGTTTAAAATAAAAAATAATATGATGCCTAAATATTTATCTGATAAATTAGTTTACGTAGGTGAGGTTCAGCATTATAACTTGCGAAATATTTTTATTTTAGATTACAATTTTTCAGAACAAATACTGCTCAGAATAATTTAATGTATAAGGGTTTAAAATTATATAATGAGTTACCTGTAGATATTAAAACTCAATCTAGTCTATCATTATTCAAAAGAAAATTGTTAAATAATATAAAGAATTGTTATTTGCTTGATTAACCAAAGCTTTTAATTGTAATATAATTTATAAAATGAAGTTGATTTGAATTTTTTAAAATTTTAATGTAATAGTTTTTTAAGAAACTAAATAAATATATAAAATAAAAAAAAAAATAAAAAAAAAAATAAAAAAAATAAAACTCTTCACCTTGTGCAGCCTGATTATTTAAAATATGTTGTAATTTTTCAGATATATTTTCGGTATCAGTTTGTACACAATATGAATTATTGTTGAGATGCTCCTTTGATGTACTCGTCGAAGCTAAATTAGTGGATAACCGGCTACGTCTTTGTACTTTGCATGAATTGCAAAACCAGATTTTCTCGTGATTTAATGAGTGTTTCTTAAAATCTTCAATGCCTAGTTTAGAGCACGCTACATAGAAATACCTTTTACATGGTCCATCACAATAAATTAGCTTATTTTTACGTAAATTAATTTTTTTATTGCACAAATTACACAAACCACTGCCTGACATTTTGACAGTTCATATTATATATCATTAAAATGAGTAATTATTAAAATGAGTAATTTAGAAAGCTAAATAATGATAAATAATTTATATAAATATGAAAATTTTTATTTATTATTTTCAGGAAAAAATGTTTCAGCAACAGGAAACAATTAGAAAAATTAATCAATCTAATGGAAGCAACCACAAAAAACTGATTGCAAAAATTATTAGTAGTAAATATAATGCAGCACAAAAGAAACCGTCTAAAAACTAAAAAAAATTTTTCGTTTAAACTCGAATTAATTTGCAAAACTAAAAAAATTATCTTTCTCAAAAAAAGGTATTTGTTCCTTAGGTCCTAACCTAAATAAAAGCGTACAGCGTATAATTCCTGTCAAAAAATTGAGAAATAGAGCATTACATTAGAGCAGCGAAAATACGCGTAACGCAATGTACTGTATCTCGGATTTTTAAAATTTACAAATATTGACAAAATGTATAAAAATATTATTATTGGTTTTTCTTATATTTCTAATATTATATTTTAAAAAATAGTATTTTTTTACAATAATTTTTATTAAAAAATATCTTATATTCAAAATACCTATAATATAAAATTAAAAATATTAAAACATTCAAATAAATATTTTTGATAAATTAAATATTGTACGCGCGTATCGATTTACCGATAATGGATATGTAGACAGACGTATTGACGTACTGCCGTATAAAAATTGTACTTCGTATGTTTTGATTTCATTCTAATAATTGAAAAGTTTATTTCACACTTTCAACATCGAATAATGTTTTTTTATAATAAAAAAACTATTTTTAGTTTTACTTTCACAAAACGAACGAATTTTGTATATCAAAAAGTGTAGATGAAGATTAGATAGGCGTAGTTTGTAAATGGAACGCTAATTTTTGTTTCAGGAGTACATAATTGTCAGATTAATCGTCATATATATATTTCACATTTCAAAACTACCTATCATTTGAGAAGTTAATTATATTTAATAGTATTTAAATATTAATAAAGTGAAAAAATTAAGGTTTATTGCTGACATCAATATAAAGAATATTTTTTAAAATGGAAGGGGGTAAGTGCTTATTGGTTATCAAATAAAAAATATGATTTAACATAACCTATTCAAGAGAATTTTAATTAAAGCCATCTGCAGGAAATTATTTATCTACTCTGTCATATACTCTATTACAAGGGCTGAAGTAGCTGGCAAAAGTTAAGAGTAGAAAAGAGTTTACTCCTCATGAAGGAATAAAAGCAATAATATTTATTTGTTTTAAGAAACTTATGAGTCATGGCTTATGACCATATATAGAAATATATTTTTGTCAATAAAAAACTTAGTAAATATTAAATAAATAAACTAGACAAAAAGGTATAAAGTAAACTAAGGAATTCAGAATCATTTTTCGCATGTTTTCAGAACTTTAAATAGGCATACATTTGTAGTAAAAATTTACCAATGTAGCTATTAAATTTAAAAATGAAAAAAGGGTAGGAAAACTTTTTTCTTTGATTTATTGAAAAACTTTTTTTTTTGCTATAAATCTTAAGATTGAGATTTAAAAAAAGTCTTCGGTCAACTTGACTATTATTTGTACTATTTCTGGCTATACTATTCTACTTGACTATTTCTGGCAGCTTCAATATAATATAATACTAAATACTAAACTTATGAATCATGATATGTTAAATTTTGTTGTACATATTATGTATTCATAGAGTTTTATAATTAGGATACAGAATACGTACAACATAGTTCATATCGTACTAAAATGTTTAGCAAAAAGTACAGTTTGCTATATGAAGGACAGCATTAACTCGAATTTTGGGTTCTTGACTTCAATAAATATATGTATATGTTTAGAAATATGTATTTATTAGAATAATATTTATATGTATTTAGAATTTTAATTTAATTTTACTGTACCAATTTATCCTCTCTTTAAAGCGGCTTAAGCTAAAGAAATAAAACTCAAAAATCGGTACTTAACAACGTTTTAATAATTAAGAAAAATTATAAATTTTTTTTAAGCAAATTTCAAGCGCAAGAATTGTGGACAACACTGTTGGCATAATTTTTATTATGTATAGTCTAATATAATTTACACAAAACGAATTTTATATGTTAACTTAAAAGCAAAAATAGCTCGAATTTCGAGCACAGGGCGATACTAGTTAATATTTAAAGTGTTTCTCACAAATCCATAAGTTGCAGGTGACTTGTAAAATATATTTTGCGCTAGGTTTTTTTCGTTTTCATTAAATCGGTTTTTTTTCTTTAATACTATTTTAGAAAGTGTTTTGCTATTTTGAGAAGCATATTTTAATTTCTTAATACAATTATTTAAATTTATTATCTTGTTCATTAATTTTTTTAATTGATTTTTTTTCTTAACTTCTAAACGATTTTGAATTTTAAGAATTTTGATTGTTTTTTCCAACTTTACATTATTTTTATCTTTTCAATTACCATTTTTCTATATTTTTCTAAAGTTTTTAATCTATTTACACACCCTTCACAGGTATCATCTCTGCTATAAAAATTCATACAATTACACGACAATTTATCAATTAAAAGTTCATTTATATTTTCGATTTCAGCCGGGATTTCATTTATAATTTCTTTTTCATTTGCGATTCCATTTAAGTTTTTTATTCCAGATGGTTTATTATTCATCATTAAAAGTGCAGAGTTTTGAAAATCTACTGCACCTATATCAGCACTCATATTCAAATCATCAATTTCAACTACGCCCTCCTTTTCAATATTTAAACCTTTTCTGTTCATTGATGTTACAACAACATTTTCATTAGAATTAAAATCATAAAATTTTTATTCAATTGATTTGAATTTATTGCGTTACCATTTAAATGTAAAGATGGAATAGCCGTCCTTTTCAGCGTCAATGCGCTATGATCTTCCGGAAGAAAATGTAGATCGCAAACATAATACCTTAACAAAAAACAAGTAAAGAAACAGTCAGTCGGTGCAACCGACTTAGAAATACCCTACACCTACTTGGTTCAAATTTAATGACATATCCATAATTCATTTTAACGCCATAAAAGCTGTTATTAATTTGATTGTAAGACATAGCTAACCAAATTAACTTTATAATACTAAAAACATTTTCTAATTACACTATCTCTTAAAAAATTTTACAAATTCTTACTAATTTATCTATTTAAAAATATTAAAAAACAAAAAAACTTGAAATAAATAAAAATATATTTATTCCAATTCAATTACAAAATGAAAAAATTCTAATAATTAAATTTTGTGTTAAAAAAACGATAATCAAAGCATATTTAATAATCCAAATTTTTCAAAATTGCAATTATTTTAAATGGTTAGTTTATATACCTAATAGAAAAGCTTATAAACGCGAAATATGCAATAAATGTATTTCTGAAATACAATTACAAATTTAGACCTTTTAATATAATTCATTTAAATATAAAAATAAATTTTACATAAATGCAGCAAGTACCTTTGAACATAGCTGAACCACTACAATTAAGTGTAAATATCGGGGACACGTAGGAAATAGGAAATATATTCATTGGCTTCGAAATTAAACTCGACCACGACCAATTCCCATGGTACTTTCATTACTAGTAACCTAGAGTTTAAATTTCATCAAAATAGCGGCATTATTTTTTGAGTTATGGTGTTTTTAAGATATATGTTTGTTAGCCCTTGAACTTTTCAAGGGTTCCAGAACCCGAAACCATAGTACGACTTCGCCCATATGCAGTCCCCGTCATACTTTCAATATTAGTTAACCCTTGTACACTATTGAAACTTTCTATCTTAATTTTAAGTTACTAGTTTTATTAATTTCGATGATAAGCTTTTACACATTGGGGGGTCTAAGAGAGGTGCTGAACCACCACTCCAATTGATCCAAAATTACAGGGACATGCAGGAAATAGTAAAGAACACCCATGTCCCAAATTTGAAGCTTTTACATTTGTTTCAAGTTACTATCTTTATTAATTTCGAAAATATGCGTTAAGGTCCTCGGAACTGAGTGGCTGGTCCCCACCCACCACTCCAATTGGGGTTAAATTTCAAGGAAACTAAGGAAATCGAAAGCAACACCCTGATACTAAATTTGGAGCTTCTATCTTCATTGGTTTCGGAATTATGCTAGTTTGGCCTAAATTCGATCAAAAAGTTCTAGTTTCCGAACCCATTGTCTAATCCTCACCGTACGCAATCGCCGCCGTAGCTTTATTACCAATAACATTCAGCACAAATTTAATGAAGATAGCGTCATTAGTTGTTGAGTTATCGTGATTTTTCATATATGTTCGTTAGCCCTAAAACCGATTAAAAGGTCCAGAATCCGAACTCTTGGGCTGATTTTGCCCTTATGCAGTTCGCGCTGTACTTATAGTACTAGTTAACCCTTGTACACAATTTGAACGTTCTATCTTAATTTTAAGTTACTATTTTTAGTAATTTCGATTATAATCTTTTACAACTTGGGGGGTCTAAGAGGGGTACTGAACCACCACTGCAATTGATCCCAAATTAGGGGGCCACGCAAGAGATAGTAAAGGACACCCTTGTTCCAAATTTGAAGCTTCTATATTTTTTCAAGTTGCTATCTTTATTAATTTTAAAGAAATGCTTTAAGGTCTTCGGAAATGTGTGGCTGGTCCCCGACCCACTACTCCAATGGGTCCCAAATTTCCAAGAAACTTAGGAAATAGGAAGGGACACCCTGATACCAAATTTGGAGGTTTTATCTTCATTGGTTTCGGAATTATGCTCGTTTGGCCTAAATTCGATCAAAAAGTTCTAGGTTCCGAACCCATGGTCCAATCCTGAACTTACGCAATTCCCGAAGTAGTTTCATTACTAGTAACCTACAGCACAAATTTGATGAATATAGCGTCATTAGTTGTTGAGTTATCGTGATTTTTTATATATGTTCGTTAGCCCCTCGATCGATTAAAAGTCCAGAATCCGAACCCATGGACCGATTTCGCCCATATGCAATCCCCGCCGTACTTTTAGTCCTAGTAACCTACAGTTAAAATTTCATCAAGATAGCTCCATTATTTTTTGAGTTATCGTGCCTACGGACGGGCGGACATGGCTATATCGACTAAGGAGGTCACGCTGATCACAAATATATATACTTTTCCATATCTAGCTCGCTTCCTTTAGGTGGTTACAAACAACATACCACATTTAATATACCCCTTTACCTATTCTACAGGTGTAGGGTATAAAAAGACAGTAGACCTAAAATAAATTTTGTTTTAATTCCAAGTTATAATACCTTTTCTTAAAAACAGAAAAGAAAAAGGGGGGTTTTTTCGTTACTTTGTTATATATTAGAAATGATTTAACCGCTTAACTTCAAATTTTGTATATGCGTTCTTCTTTGAAAATGAAGTTCAATTTACTAACAGACTTGGAAGTTGTTAATCCCTGCCGACCCGACGATTGTTCAAAAAAAAATTTGTAAGTAAGTTACGTCCAATTTTTGAAAGTAGGTACAACTTCTTTGAATTGGGGGAATACTTAAAAAAAAGGTTTGTCGAGTTCTTTTAATCGATTGCAAAACAAAAACTTTAAAAAACAGTTTGCAAAACAATTTGAAAAATTATCTCTAATTTTTCTATACATGGTGCTTCTTGACAATTTGGTGCTCCTTGACGATATAGTTGAGGATGGTAGGTTTCCGGCGAATAATGTTAATTGAATTAAAATGACTATAGGTCAAAAGAGGATACTAAATTGGCCATTATGTCATTATACTATGTCAACAGTAGTTTTCTTGAATTGCCAACGTTTGAATAAAATATAGTCGATGGTTTAGAAAAGGTTTAAAAATTTGCTTTTCAACTTATATTTTGTTAAGTACTCACCTGAAAGTTGTAATACGCTCTTCCTCGGTTTTTTATGATTTGATAAGAGAAATGTAGGCTTATTTTTTGGAAAAACTGTTTTAAAATACTATGTATTTAAGCATTATATATAAAATTGAATTTTTTGATTTTTAGATTTCATTTGAAGAAAACTGAAAATTTCATTGAATCTTTGTTCAAAACGCACAAACAGGTTTGACTCAACATCAAAAACATTGAAAAAGCTTCTTTGCGCCCTCGTGCCCAAACGGGTTAACCGAACTCAACAAAAATTTGTGCCAGACTCTATTTTCGACTGCGAAACCACCTTGTAAAATTGGACACAAATCGGAAACACAAAATTTTTTGGAAGCCCGCCAGGCCGAAATGGGTTAATTTATTCCAACCAAATTTATATAACTAATTGCGGCTGCTAAGAGGAACATTTGTGCAAAATTTCAAGTCAATCGGTCAAACCGTTTTGACTCGAAATCAAAAACATTGAAAAAGCTTTATTGGGCCCTCGTGCCCAAACGGGTTAACCGAACTCAACAAAAATTTGTGCCAGACTCTCTTTTCGACTGCGAAACCACCCTGTCAAATTGGACACAATTCGGAAACACAAAATTTTTTGGAAGCCCGTCAGGCCGAAATGGGTTAATTTATTCCAACCAAATTTATACAACTAATTTCGGTTGCTAAGACGAACATTTGTGCAAAATTTCAAGTCAATCGGTCAAGCCGTTTTGACTCGACATCCAAAAAACGAAAAAGCTTAAAACAGCTCTGGGGCCGCAACCTGTTGACTTATAAAAATGTGACATAGCCTATGTCACCCCCGGGCTCCCAGAATTATTCCTTTAAAATTTTGTGACAATCGGACCAGTGGTTTTCAAGTGAATCCTGGACAAACAAATAAACAAACAAACAAATTTTCTTCTTTATATATTAGACTAGCAGATTTACCCGGCGTTGCCCGTGAGGTTGCAAATTGTAAAAAAGCAAGTTTCGGCCAATTTTTGGAAGGGTTGAAAAGCTTTGGTTGAATAGAAAGCGTCAAAAAAAATATTTGTTATAGGTTTTTTGCTGACTGACGCCTGATTGACAATTGCGGAATATTGCTTGTTTAAAGTCTCAAAAACAGGTTTTTTGAGTTCCATTAACTCATTGCGGCACAGCAGCTTTCTACAGATTTTTTCGTTATTTTAGTCTTAAGCAGAAACGGCTACGATTATTCAAAAAAAAAAAATTTTGTAAGTAAATTAGGTCCAATTTTTGAGAGTAGGTAAAACTTCTTTGACTTAGTGGAATGTTTAATAAAATCTTTTATGGAGTTCTTTTAACCGAATCCGAAACATAATTTTTAAAAACCAGTCTGCAAAATAGTTTGAACGATTATCTCTAATTTTCTATACGTGGTGCTTTCTGACAATTTGGTGCTCCTTGACGATAGAGTTGAGGATGGGCTCCCGGTGAATAATGTTAACTCAATTAAAAATTTTTTTTATTGTTAATTGATAACTACGAAAAGTTTCAAGTGAAATTTAATAAATTTGTTGAAAAATTCCCAGAATAATTCTAAAAAATGCGTTTTAAAAAAATTTTTCTTTATTTACATTTTTTTTGTGTTAACTTTTTTCAATAACATCAAATTAAATTAAAACTCCATTGGGGCAACTCCTCCACGGGGCAACATGCGCCGAGTAATAGGTAGTTTACATATAAGTATTATTATTCCCGTTTGACTATAGGTCAAAGGGTATACTAAATTTGCCATTATATCATTATACTATGTCAATAGTAGTTTTCTTGAATTGCCAACGTTTGAATAAAATATAGTCGATGGTTTAGAAAAGGTTTAAAAATTTGCTTTTCAACTTATATTTTGTTTAGTACTCACCTGAAAGTTGTAATACGCTCTTCCTCCTTTTTTTATGATTTGATGAGAGAAATGTAGGCTTATTTTTTGGAAAAACTGTTTTAAAATACTATGTTTTTAAGCATTATATATAAGAAATTGAATTTTTTGATTTTTAGATTTCATTTGAAGAAAACTGAAAATTTCATTGAATCTTTGTTCAAAACGCACAAACAGGTCAAAACCAAATTAACCATGTGGGTTTTAATTAAAATGGTGGTACAAAATTTCCAATAAAATACTTTCAATCGTATAAGAAAATAAAATTTATAGAAAACTTCATGGCGTCGTCGTGGAAAACGGGTTAATCGAACTTAACTAAAACTTTTTTCAGCCTTTCTTTAGACTGCAAAATCAACCTGTAAAATTGGACACAAATCGAAAACACAAAATTTTTTGAAAGTCCGCCAGGTCGAAATGGGTTAAATTATTCCAACCAAATTTATACAACTAATTGCGGTTGCTAAGAGGAACATTTGAGCAAAATTTCAAGTCAATTTGTCAAACGGTTTTGACTCAACATCAAAAACATTGAAAAAGCTTCTTTGCGCCCTCGTGTCCAAACGGGTTAACCGAACTCAACAAAAATTTGTGCCAGACTCTATTTTCGACTGCGAAACCACCTTGTAAAATTAGACACAAATCGAAAACATAAAATTTTTTGGAAGCCCGCCACGCCGAAATGGGTTAAATTATTCCAACCAAATTTATACAACTAATTGCAGTTGATAAGAGGAACATTTGTGCAAAATTTCAAGTCAATCGGTCAAACCGTTTTGACTCGACATCAAAAACATTGAAAAAGCTTCATTGGGCCCTTGTGCCCAAACGGGTTAACCGAACTCAACAAAAATTTGTGCCAGACTCTCTTTTTGACTGCGAAACCACCCTGTAAAATTGGACACAAATCGCAAACATAAAATTTTTTGGAAGCCCGCCAGGCCCAAATGGGTTAATTTATTCCAACCAAATTTATACAACTAATTCCGGTTGCTAAGATGAACATTTGTGCAAAATTTCAAGTCAATCGGTCAAGCCGTTTTGACTCGACATCCAAAAAACGAAAAAGCTTAAAACAGCTCTGCAGCCGCAACCTGTTGACTTATAAAAATGTGAGATAGCCTATGTCACCCCCCGGCCTCCCAAAATTATTCCTTTAAAATTTTGTGACAATCGGACCAGTGGTTTTCACGTGAATCCTGGACAAACAAATAAACAAACAAACAAACAAACATTAATCCTGTATTAAACAAATTTTCTTCTTTGTATATTAGATTATTTTCTTAAAAAAAAAGAAAAAAAAAGTAAAAACAAGTAAAGAAACAGTCAGTCGGTGCAACCGACTTAGAAATACCCTACACCTATTTGGTTCAAATTTAAGGACATATCCATAAGTCATTTTAACACCATAGAAGCTGTTATTAATTTGATCGTAAGACATAGCTAACCAAATTAACTGTATAATACTAAAAACATTTTCTAATTACCCTATCTATTAAAAAATACTACAAATTCTTACTAATTTATCTATTTAAAAATATTAAATAACAAACAAACTTGAAATAAATGAATATATATTTATTCCAATTCAATTACAAAATGAAAAAATTCTAATTATTAAATTTTGTGATAAAAAGATATCAAAGCATAATATATTTAATAATCCTAATTTTTAAAAATTGCAATTATTTTAAATGGTTAGTTTATATACCTAATAGAAAAGCTTATAAACGCAAAATATGCAATAAATGTATTTCTAAAATACAATTAAAAATTTACACCTTTTCATATAATTCATTTAAATATAAAAATAAATTTTACATAAATGCATCAAGTACCTTTGAACATAGCTGAACCACTACAATTAAGTCTAGATTTCGGAGACACATAGGACATAGGAAATATATTCTTTGGCTTCGAAATTAAACTCGACCACAACCAATTCCCATGGTACTTTCATTACTAGTAACCTACTGTTAAATTTCATCAAAATACCGGCATTATTTTTTGAGTTATGGTGTTTGTAAGATATATCTTTGTTAGTCCTTGAACTTTTCAAGGGTTCCAGGACCCGAAATTATGGTACGATTTCGCCCATATGCAGTCCCGTCATACTTTCAATACTGTTAACCCTTGTACACAATTGGAACGCTCTATCTTAATTTTAAGTTACTAGTTTTATTAATTTCGATGATAAGCTTTTACACATTGGGGGGTCTAAGAGAGGTTCTGAACCACCACTCCAATTGATCCCAAATTAGGGGGGCACGCAAGAAATAGTAAAGAACACCCTTGTGGCAAATTAGAAGCTTCTTCATTTGTTTCAAGTTACTATCTTTATTAATTTCGAAAATATGCTTTAAGGGCCTAAGAACTGAGTGGCTGGTCCCCGATCCACTACTCCAACGGGGCCCAAATTTCAAAGACACTTACGAAATAGGAAGGGACACCCTGATACCAAATTTGGAGGTTCTATCTTCATTGGTTTTGGAATTATGCTCGTTTGGCCTAAATTCGATCAAAAAGTTCTAAGTTCCGAACCCATTGTCCAATCCTCACCGTACGTAATCACCGCCGTAATTTCGCTGCCAATAACCTACAGCACAAATTTCATGAAGATAGCCTCATTAGTTGTTGAGTTATAGTGATTTTTTATATATGTTCCTTAGCCCTGACATCGATTAAAAGGTCCGGAATCCGAACCGTTGGGCTGATTTCGCCCTTATATAGTCCGCGCTGTACTTATAGTACTAGTTAACCCTTGTACACAATTTGAACGGTCTATCCTAATTTTAAGTAACTATTTTTAGTAATTTCGATTATAAGCCTTTAAAACTTGGGAGGTCTGAGAGGGGTGCAGAACCACCACTCCAATTGATCCCAAATTAAGGGAATACGCAAGAGATAGTAAAGAACACCCTTGTGGCAAATTGGAAGCTTCTACATTTTTTCAAGTTGTTATCTTTATTAATTTTAAAGATATGCTTTAAGGTCTTCGGAAATGTGTGGCTGGTCCCCGACCCACTACTCCAATGGGACCCAAATTCACAAGGCACTTAGGAAATAGGAAGGGACACCCTGATACTAAATTTGGAGGTTCTATCTTCATTGGTTTCGGAATTATGCTCGTTTGGCCTAAATTCGATCAAAAAGTTCTAGGTTCCGAACCCATGGTCCAATCCCAACCTTACGCAATTCCCGAAGTAGTTTCATTACTAGTAACCTACAGCACAAATTTGATGAAGATAGCGTCATTAGTTGTTGAGTTATCGTGATTTTTTATATTTGTTCGTTAGCCCTGAAACCGATTAAAAGGTCCAGAATCCGAACCCATGGGCCAATTTCGCCCATATGCAATCCCCGCCGTACTTTCAGTCCTAGTAACCTACAGTTAAAATTTCATCAAGATAGCTCCATTATTTTTTGAGTTATCGTGCCTACGGACGGACGGACGGACATGGCTATATCGACTAAGGCGGTCACGCTGATCACAAATATATATACTTTTCCATATCTAGCTCGCTTCCTTTAGGTGGTTACAAACACCATACCAAAGTTAATATACCCCTTTACCTATTCTATAGGTGTAGGGTATAACAAGTTATAGAGATGGTAAATTCATTTTATTTTTTAATGTGTTTGTGTGTTTCAATATAATACTGTTAATACCAACTACCAATGTAAATATGCATATACAGGGTGTCCGGGACTCAAGTACGCGTACTGCACTCAGTGATTGGGGGCATTAAAACAAACAAAAAATTGTACTGGAGGGGGGGGGGGGTCTATTGTGAACCCTTTTTGAGATATGAGGGATTCAAGATTTTTAGGAGACTTTTCATAAAAAAATCAATAACTTTTGAACAGCTTACTGTAGAGAGATAAAAAAAATTCATTTTGTAGAGTAAGTTGTCAGCTTAAATTTTTGTGTACTAATGATCCCCATATACCCAACAGTTACAAAGTTATGAAGGTTCAAAATGATTTCAAATGAAAAAAATATGTTTCAAACTCAATTTTCTTTTAAAGCATCCGGAATTTGGGGTCCTTTTTATAGCATATTTCGAGACAGCTTTTCAAGCCCTATAATTAGTACATAATAACTTTTTCTCAATCTCTAACCGTTTTTGAGATATGAAGAATAGAAAAGTGTGTTATTTTCAATCAGTTCAAACAGAAAAATTATGAATTTTTTTTTTATCTATTTATTTTTTCATTAATATTTTATAAGAAATTTAGAATTAATGGGTTTCATCTAAATTAATACTTTTAAATGAAAACCGGTTTTTTGGGCTCCAATTTATATCTATAAAGTATTAAAAATATTGATAAATATTCTATGTAATGAAAAAAAATAAAGATAAGGAAATGCAATAGCAAAAACTTTTTTCATTTTAATAATAAAATAACAAAATTTTTTTTTAAAATCTAATTTGAAAATAAAAATTTAAAGGAACTGCTCAAAATGATTTTCGTCATTATGTATGCAATACATAATTCTTTTTTTCAAGCTGTGATTTAAGTCTATGTTTTCTAGCTCCTGTCTCAAAATCTGAGCAGTTGCGTTTATTCTCTCTATCAATTGTTCTCTAGATGATAATTGTGAAGAAAAAACTATTGCCTTCATCCGTCCCCAGAGAAAAAAATCTAAAGGAGTTAGATCTGGTGATCTAGCTGGGCACTTTATTGGTCCATTTCTTCCAATGCATCTATTAGGATAATGTTGGTCCAACCATTCTTTCACATTCCTAGAATAATGTGGAGGAGCACCATCATGTTGGAAAAACATAAATCTTCTTGTTTACAAGGGAATATCTTCTAGCAGTCCAGGTAGTTGATTAGCTAGAAAATTTTGGTATAAAGTACCATTTAAAGTTGAGTCAAATATAAATGGTCCAATAAGTTTATTTTCTAGAATTCCTGCACATACATTTACAGAAAATTTATGCTGTGAAGATCCTCTTCTTGTAATGAACGGATTATCTTCAGCCCAATAGTGTTCATTATGATAATTGAAACAACCATCCTTCGTGAACTGGAAGTCGTCTGTCCCCAATATACGTGAGAGAAAACTTGATTGCTCAATATCTTTCTCCTGCAGCCAAGCACAAAACCGATATCTTCTAATAAAATCTTCTGGAAAGATTTCCTGAACTGGAATAAAGTGGTAAGGATGTAATTTTTCTTTTTTTAAAATTTCCCATATTGTTGTTTTTGCAAGTCCAGTAATCGCTGAAATTCTGCGTGTGCTAATTCCTGGGTTATTAACAACTAATGATATAACGCGTTCTTCATCAACTATTTCTGTTTGATTTTCCCTTATTACTTCACGCCTTCGATGCAATACACTTCCAGTTGCCCTTAATCTTGACAAAGCTTGTTCAAAAGTGCGAAAATTTGGAAGCCAACGACTTGGAAATCTTTCACTGTATACTTCACGGGCTTGATTCGCATTTCCATTACACTGTCCGTAAATAAAAACATATCTGAATACTTATTTAAACAAAAATTTGACATTATTATTTAATTGCATTTTTAATAAATAAAATTGTTTATAAAATTAAATTACAACAATAGGCAACAAGTACTAAGATTATCAATAATTTAAAATTTTATCGAATTTGCAGGTGTTTTTTTATTTTCAAATTATATTTATACTTTGTTATATTATTATTAAAATGAAAAAAGTTTTTGCTATTGCATTTCCTTATCTTAATTTGTTTTCATTACATAGAATATTTATCAATATTTTTAATACTTTATAGATTATAATTGGAGCCCAAAAAACCGGTTTTCATTTAAAAGTATTAATTTAGATGAAACCCATTAATTCTAAATTTCTTATAAAATATTAATGAAAAAATAAATAGAAAAAAAAAAATTCATAATTTTTCTGTTTGAACTGATTGAAAATAACACACTTTTCTATTCTTCATATCTCAAAAACGGTTAGAGATAGAGAAAAAGTTATTATGTACTAATTATAGGGCTTGAAAAGCTGTCTCGAAATATGCTATAAAAAGGACCCCAAATTCAGGGTGCTTTAAAAGAAAATTCAGTTTGAAACATATTTTTTTCATTTTAAATCATTTTGAACCTTCATAACTTTGTAACTGTTGGGTATATGGGGATCATTAGTACACAAAAATTAAAGTAATAATTATATTACTGATAACTTACTCTAAAAAATGAATTTTTTTTTATCTCTCTACAGTAAGCTGTTCAAAAGTTATTGATTTGTTTATGAAAAGTCTCCTAAAAATCTTGAATCCCTCATATCTCGAAAAGGGTTCACAATAGACCCTCCCTCCAGTACAATTTTTTGTTTGTTTTAATGCCCCCAATCACTGATGGCAGTGCGCGTACTTGAGTCCCGGACACCCTGTATATTTAACTACTGGCTTAACTTAATCAAATATAAATAATACACTATATTATGTATGTACATTATGTATAAATATTTATTTTTCTAATATTCAATCAAATTTTTCTTTTTAAAATATTAATTTTACCTCTTTACGTATTGAAATAATATAACATCATAGCGAAGAGCAGACAAACGAATTTCTTTTTTGCTTTCAAATGAATTTTTTAGAATAGACTAAATTTAGGAATTTAAACAGAATGAAAATTGGATATTTAGTGTGTACAATTAAAATTCCGTACATCGTATATATAATTGAATACTTATTGAGAAATAAAATTAAATAGGTGAGATTGGAAAAGTAAGATAATATCTGAAAAATTTGGTTTAATTAAAAAATAAAAACACAATCAATTTAAAATTCAATTTTCATTTTATATTTTTAGAAAAGGGAAAAAGCCGAATTGAAGTTATATAAAAATTTAGTTCCATTTAAATCATATAAAAAACGAGGAAGAGTGTAGTAGAGTAGACTGTGTCAAGTCTGGGATACCCGTATGACCGTAACATATACATCATATCATCTGGTTAATTACTTTTGGCAAAATTTAAAACATACAGCTTTATTAAGTGTAGTGTAATGCTCATATAAAAGAAGGGTTTGTATGGCAGCTACTCGAACCCTCTGCAGTAGACCAACCAAATTTTTCTGTAACTTTGGCCATTACACTAAACTATTTTTGGCAAAATTTCAGACTCTCAGCTTCATTAGGTGTAGTGTAATGTTCATATAAAAGAAGGAGTTGTATGGCAGCTATTCAAACCCTCTGCAGTAGACCAACCAGATTTTGCACAAACTTTGGCCATTACACTAAACTATTTGTGGAAAAATTTCAGACACCCAGCTTCAATAGGTTTAGAGTAATGCTCATATAAAATTAGAAGTTGTATGGCAGCTACTCGAACCCTCTGCAGTAGACCAACCAAATTTTTCTGTAACTTTGGTCATTACACTAAACTATTTTTGGCAAAATTTCAGACTCTCAGCTTCATTAGGTGTAGTGTAATACTCATATAAAAAAGGAAGTTGTATGGCAGCTATCCGAACCCATGGACCAAATTGGCTGGATTTAAATAGCGATGACGGCTATTGCAAAAAAACGAATTTGCGAAAATTTCAAGACCCTAGCTCCTTTAGTTTTTGAGTTATCGTGCGGACGGACGGACAGACGGACGGACGGACATACATAGCTAAATCGATTTATTTTTCGATTCTGATCCGATCCAAACACTTGAGTCTATATCTACCCCTTCTCCTTCTCTGCGTCACAAACGTAATGGCAAATTTATTATACCCTTTCACTATAAAGTCATACGGGTATAATTAGGGCTTTCTTTTTTAACTCCTTATTTTTTAAAGCATTTTCTATTATTGGTACCTTGATCACATATTACTGCACGTATATTAAGATTTAATTTAAATGCTGCGTGCAAATTAGTTAATAATAACCTTTCTAAGTCTTCAGCCTTTATCAGTGGCATAAAAACTAAGCACATATTTCCAATTTTTAATTAATCCTCTCACCATAAAAACACAAATATATTTTGCAACATCTTTTGTTCTTTTAAATGCGTAATCTAAAAAGCCACTAATTTCATCCAATGCACTATTATAGCTTAAGTCTTGTCTTATAGCTATTTCATCAAAAATTATTACTGCCTCTTTTGACATTTTATCCATGTTGGAAAAAATTATATTCAGTTATATTTGTGTCATTTAAACCTACGTTTAAATATTTAATTGGTATCCACCTATTAAGAGAGGCAACAAGTGGCAAATTGACTTTAATTGCGTTTCTCAAATACTTATATCCTTTAGGAGAATTAAAATGAATATTAAAAGCTATGTTTTTTTCTTCGGCAGTCCAATTTCGCTCTGTTTTAAAATTAATTTTCAAAAAAGTTTCCGCATTAGTTTGTAAATCAAATTTTTCATTCATCAAACTTTTTAGTGAATTATTTTTGTGTTTATTCATTTTATTTTTTAATATTCTATTTTGTGATTTAAGGTAATTAATTTTACTTTTTAAATTTAGATTTCTTCGTTCAATCATTCTGATTGCTTTTCGTGCTGTAGAATATTTTCTGCTGTAATATGCTTAATTTTTTTGAAATTTCAAATAATGCTTACAAAAATTTTTTTCCAAATCAACAGGTGATTCTTCTTGAAAATACTCATCGGCAATAGCTAAGTGGTTTGAATTTTTATCTATTATGTAAGGCTTATATGTTCTAATATTTTCGTTTTTAAATATCAAAAACTCTTGTAATTTACTTTTCAAATTCTCCTTTTTGTTTTGGAAAGGTTCCAATTCACTACTTTCTTCACTTTCAAATTCAAAAATATTCACATCTTCTGTTTGCTGAATTTCTTCGATACACTCCATACTTGCATTTGTATCTGGCAAATTTATAGTAGGAATTGCACCCTTTTTAAGTATTTTTCCCAAGAATTTTCGTTCGTAATCATTTTCACATACACATATTTGAGTTTTAGTTAAATTTTGAATACTTACCTTGCATTTTGATATCCAGATATCAAACATGGTACTATTTTCCTGCGGAAATTTGTAGAATCTTCCATCAAAATTCCGCCTACTATTTTTACATATAAGGCAGGTTGTGCCTGATTTACGGGAATCTGATATTATATTTTGAAACATCTTATATGCATCTATGGTTCGTATAAGAAAGCAATATATAGATGTTAATTTATTACTTTAAATTTATGAAAATAAAACGACAACTTACCGCTCAAATTTAAATTTGGATTTTTCTTTTAAAACTTTTTGGCTTTAACGGCTTTAAATTTTTAACCCTTTTGAAACTAGAAACCGCAATTTAATAGGTAATTTCACAATGAAACGACAAGCCACCAAGGGTTAAAATATAAAATCCCAGCCATTGAAAATAATACTATGAAAAATTTACCAACACCATCTTTCAGTGTTTTTTTATACCCGTATGACTATATAGTCAAAGGGTATAATAAATTTGCCATTACGTTTGTGACGCAGAGAAGGAGGGGGGTAGATATAGACTCAAGTGTATGGATCGGATCAGAATCGAAAAATAAATCGATTTAGCTATGTATGTCCGTCCGTCTGTCCGTCCGTCCGCACGATAACTCAAAAACTAAAGGAGCTAGGATCTTGAAATTTTCGCAAATTCGTTTTTTTGCAATAGACGTCATCGCTATTTAAACCCAGCCATTTTGGTCCATGGGTTCGGGTAGGTGCCATACAACTTCTTTTTTTATATGAGTATTTCTCTGTACCTATTACAGCTACGTGTATGAAATTTTGGCAAAAGTAGTTTAGTTGTATGGCCAAAGTTTTTGTAAAATTTGGTTTGTCTGTTGCAGCGAGTAGCTGCCATACAACTTCTTATTTTATATGAGCATTGTTGTTGTTGTTGTTTAGACGGGGGGAAAGCAAGTCTCCCTTACACCTAGGCCTTGCGGCCCATTGTGCACCCCATTAAATACTTTCTATTTATTTATAACTACTATATTATTTATTTTGTTTATATTATATATTTGTATATTTATATTATATTTGGTCACCATGGGGATTCGTAAAGAAAAATTATTTTTCAATAATTTTTTTTTTTAATTAAATATTGTATGACCTGACCGGGAATCGAACCCGGACCCCCTCGGTTAATAAGCCAAATGCTTACACACTGCACGACGATATTAATAGTTTGATACTTGGTTAAATGGTTTGATACAAAATCAAAATTCTATATTGGGTATAAAAAATTATAACGGACAGACGGACAGACATACATAGCTAAATCGATTTATTTTTCGATTCTGATCCGATTCATACACTTGACTCTATATCTACAATTTAACGAAATAATAAATAAATAATAACTATCTTAAGTTGTATATAGCTTCTGAATTACTCTGAAAAACTTTCAATAATATATCGCAAAATATCGTTAAACTTCAAGTCGCTTGCAGTTTTAAAGTTGAGAAATGCTGGGCGATCTTGGAAACTTTTAGCACAAGTTATTCCAATCATATCCGTGGGACTTACTTCTTTAATTACATGTTTGATTATTTGTCCGATGGCGTCTTTAATCCAATCTATTGGATTTCTATTAACCGGTATTGTCCTAATTAAAAATTTTGTTTTCCGACCGTATATGTTGAACCGTTTAATGTACGTTAAATTTTCACTTTCGATTAAAAATCGTGGCAGATTTTCAGAGACTGGATTAATAAATTTGAAAAAAATAGAAAATTTTAACATTATTGTAACCAAATTGATTTATATCTGTAAATTTTTTAATTCTAACTTTAAACTGCATGTTCTTTAAATCTTATATAGAAAAAGTAAAAGAATTCTTGTAAAAATTTGATCTTAAGTTATCTCAAATAGAAAAGAACTAAAGTCAGGATTTACAACATTATAGTCAAAACATTTTGAAAATTTGATAAATCAAAGCAAAGTTAATAAATCATAACTGTCTTTCTTCAATTAAAAAAAATGTATTTTGTAAGATTGTAGTTAATTCCCAATCCTTTTGACTTAAATTATATATATTATTTACACTATTTTCAAAATCTTGTTTTGTAATAGATTTGATATTACTCGTAAGAATTTGAAGGTATATTTAGTATAAATACAGTGAAATTTCTGCAATAGTTACAGTTAAATTCAATAATTAACCAAAAAATGCCACAACAATTTTTAGATTAATATATGACTAAAAATGATGATTTCGATGCACCTCCCCATCTCACCACAAAGAAGAAAACGAAGTGCGACAGCTCCTTGAAGAAACAACAGAACATCCACAACAGCAACGACTCCATCAACAATAATAACAACAACAACAGCAACATGGATACCACACAAGATCATCAACAAAAAAAATTTACAAGTTACATAATATTTTGCCGGTAAACCTACTTATAAAATATCAATTTGTAGTCCAAATTCATCTCATACTTACTCAATATATCAATACAAATACTGTACCTGCATATAACAATGATTACCACCGCTACAAAACAAGATCTACTACAGATATTAGAATAGTGTCATCTAATATTAGATTTAATGGACATGATGCAGTTTACAATATAGGCATAAAAACTATAATGAATTACCAATTGAACTTAGAAATGTAGATACATTAGATAGTTTTAAAAAAAAGTTAAATGAATTTTATTTAAATCAAATTTAAGAATTAATTAAATACATAGTAGAACATTTTTACTTTTTGTTTTTTTTTTTTTTAATTTTTATTAATAATTAATAATCTCTTTACTTTTATATTATATAGTTATAGTTGTTCTAATAAAAATTAATATTTTTTTTTTGTTTTATTATATTTTCTTTGTCTTTATACATTAATAATCGTAGTGTTATAGTTTTTTATTAATTTTTTTATATACACTGGATTAATTTTAATTTTGGTATTTTTATATATATAAATATGTTACACTTTGTACGAGCGATTGGACTCTTTGAGAATTGAATTTGAACAAAAATACAAAATAAAAAATATCCACAAAAACTACAACTGTAAGGAAAAGACAAAAACAACAAATAAAAAAACTTTTTTTTAATTAAAAGATATGAAGCCCAACAGGCTACCTATTTTAAAAATTTATAAAACATTAACACCCGTTTTGGAGAAAATGTGTTTTTGAAACAAAAAAATTTATTATTTTTATTCCTCTAAATTAGAATGAGGAAATATGCAATAAAAAATTAGAAATGGGCATTAAAACCCATGAAATATATACATATAAAGACAATGTGAAGAATTTACTCCTTATTGATACAAAATTGTTACCGTTTGCTAAAAACCAGTAAGTGGAAAACATAAATAAAATAAAAACAAGTAAAGAAACAGTCAGTCAGTGCAACCGACTTAGAAATACCCTACACCTATTTGGTTCAAATTTAAGGACATATCCATAAGTCATTTTAATACCATAAAAGCTGTTATTAATTTGATCGTAATACATAGCTAACCAAATTAACTTTATAATACTAAAAACATTTTCTAGTTACACTATCTATTAAAAAATATTACAAATTCTTACTAATTTATCTATTTAAAAATATTAAAAAACAAAAAATCTTGAAATAAATGAAAATATATTTATTCCAATTCAATTACAAAATGAAAAAATTCTAATTATTAAATTTTGTGATAAAAAGATAATCAAAGCATAATATATTTAATAATCCAAATTTTTCAAAATAGCAATTATTTTAAATGCTTAGTTTATATACCTAATATTTTTTATATATGTTCGTTAGCCCTGCATCCGATTAAAAGATTCAGAATCCGAACGCATGGGCTGATTTCGCCCTTATACAGTCCGTGCTGTAAAAAGCTTATAAAAGAAAAATATGCAATAAATGTATTTCTAAAATACAATTACAAATTTAGACCTTTTCATATAATTCATTTAAATATAAAAATAAGTTTTACATAAATGCAGCAAGTACCTTTGAACATAGCTGAACCACTACAATTAATTCCAAATTTCGGGGACACATAGGAAATAAGAAATATATTCATTGGCTTCGAAATTAAACTCGACCACGACCAATTCCCATGGTACTTTCATTACTAGTAACCTAGATTTTAAATTTCATCAAAATAGCGGCATTATTTTTTGAGTTATGGTGTTTTTAAGATATATGTTTGTTAGCCCTTGAACTGTTCAAGGGTTCCAGGACCCGAAACCATGGTACGATTTCGCCCATATGCAGTCTCGTCATACTTTCAATACTAGTTAACCCTTGTACACAATTGGAACGTTCTATATTAATTTTAAGTTACTAGTTTTATTAGTTTCGATGATAAGCTTTTACACATTGGGGGTCTAAGAGAGGTACTGAACCACCACTCCAATTGATCCAAAATTAGATGGACACGTGGGAAATATTAAAGAACACCTATGTGCCAAATTTGCAGCTTCTACATTTGTTTCAAGTTACTATCTTTATCAATTTCAAAAATATGCTTTAAGGTCCTCGGAACTGAGTGGCTGGTCCCCACCCACTACTCCAATTGGGCTCAAATTTCAAGAAAACTAAGGGAATCGAAAGCAACACCCTGATACTAAATTTGGAGGTTCTATCTTCATTGGTTTCGGAATTATGCTAGTTTGGCCTAAATTCGATCAAAAAGTTCTAAGTTCCGAACCCATTGTCCAATCCTCACCGTACACAATCGCCGCCGTAGTTTCATTACCAATAACCTACAGCACAAATTTCATGAAGATAGCGTCATTAGTTGTTGAGTTATCGTGATTTTTTATATATGTTCGTTAGCCCTGAAACCGATTAAAAGGTTCAGAATCCGAACCCATGGGCTGATTTCGCCCTTATACAGTCCGCGCTGTACTTATAGTACTAGTTAACCCTTGTACACAATTTGAACGTTCTATCTTAATTTTAAGTTACTATTTTTAGTAATTTCGATTATAAGCTTTTAAAACTTTGGAGGTCTAAGAGGGGTACAGAACCACCACTCTAATTGATCCACAATTAGGGGGACACGCAAGAGATAGTAAAGAACACCCTTGTGCCAAATTTGAAGCTTCTAAATTTTTTTTAAGTTGCTATTTTTATTAATTTTAAAGATATGCTTTAAGGTCTTCGGAAATGTGTAGCTGGTCCCCGACCCACTACTCCAATGGGGCCCAAATTCCTAAGACACTTAGGAAATAGGAAGGGACACCCGGATACACAATTTGGAGGTTCTATCTTCATTGATTTCGGAATTATGCTCGTTTGGCCTAAATTCGATCAAAAAGTTCTAGGTTCCGAACCCATGGTCCAATCCCGAACTTACGCAATCCCCAAAGTAGGTTCATTACTAGTAACCTACAGCACAAATTTGATGAAGATAGCGTCATTAGTTGTTGAGTTATCGTGATTTCTTATATATGTTCGTTAGCCCTTGGATCGATTAAAAGGTCCTGAATCCGAACCCATGGGCCGATTTCGCCCATATGCAATCCCCGCCGTACTTTCAGGAGGTCACGCTGATTTGAAATATATATACTTTTCCATATCTAGCTCGCTTCCTTTAGGTGGTTACAAACACCATACCAAAGTTTGTATACCCCTTTACCAATTCTATAGGTGTAGGGTATAACAATATAAAAACAAAAAAACTAAATTTTTTCCTTTATTTTAAAGATTTTAGGGCTTTTATTTCAGATTTCTCTGTTTTTTAGATTTTTGTTTATTAAAGCAAGAGTGCTGTAACTTCTATTTTCTTTATGGTTTTAAATATTCCAAGAAAACAAAATGTAAATAAAAAATAATAAATAAAAATACAATAAAACAAAAAACTTTTTTTTAAGTTTCAGAATCCCAGGAAATAAAGAATAATCTTTATGTTTACTATAGGTGCCAAAAGCAATTAACCTGTTTTTATTTGCCATTCTTTACAGCAAGGTTATATATGTAGATCAGACATAGCAGTAAGTAAATATGTTCAGAATAATGTTACTACATATTACATCATGATAATTGAACTTTTCTTTTCTTTTTTTCTTTATGCAAAGGTACAGTACACATCTTCTTTACCAAGAATTACTTTTTTCTCGTTATCTATAATTTGCATAATCAAAAATACATTTTTTAAAACACAAAATAAAACTGTTTTACTTTTAAAGAATTTGCACTTTTTGTTTTAATCCAAAAGATTAGTTGTACCAAAACGCATCTTAATAAAATATAAATCATTCCATATAAAGCACTCTTTCATATATTTGTTTTCTTATAATTCCTCTTATTATTCATATTTTTTTACGTTCTTTCAAACAAAAATAAAAAAAATGTTTGCGAAGGTTAAATATTTGTTTATCTTTTTCTTTATGTACCGTCTAAAATTGTACACATATAAAATTTAACTTAATTTTAAATTTGATTATTTCCTTTTTTATATAAATTAATAATATAATAGTATAAATTTTTTCTAATTTTTTTTTTTTCTCTCAAAGGTATTATAAAACTTAAAGTTTTTATAATAAAGAAAAATGATAAAAAAATATTTAACTTTTCGAAAAATTTTTTTTGTTTTTGTTTGAAAGAACGTTAAAAAATATGAATAAAAATAGGAATTATTTTATGATTACGTACAATCAGAAAATTAAAAAGTAGAAAACTGGTTAGCGCTGTTTTTTTTTTAATCCAAAAGATTAGTTGTACCTAATATACACCTTTAATTATTTTTTATTTTACTCTTCCAAATTTATAAAAACATATTTTACTACTTTTCCATGTGCACTATTACTTTAAACCAAGTAAACAAACTTGTTTATTAAGAGCTAGCCTACTTTCGGGTGCCCTACTTCCGGGAGACTTGATCATTAATCAAAAATATAGGTCAAAATGTCTTGGAATCTGGGTAGGCGGTGCGACATGGCATGATTTTTTCCCAGGACAAAGTGTCACAAAGTGTCACAATACCTACTCACGGTCGAAAGCTTTAAAAATATTCAGCGCTTCAACATCAGATTCATTGGAAAAACGTGCGCAATCTTACATTGGGAATACCCGAAGTAAAGGATAAATAGAAGAGGTTGCGCAGAGGTTTTAAAATGGTAGAATAGGTGTTTTTAAGAACCATCGTTGTGATTCCATCGGGAACGGCTGATTTGTTTGTATCAAGATTCTTCAAGATTTTCATCACTGCTCGTGTCCTAAAGTAAATTCTACCAAAGGAGCAGTCAGTTTCTGGAATATTTGGTGGCCTTTGAGCTGACTATGGCAATGTTGAGTTAAAGAACAATTGTTTGGCAAACAAGTTTAACTTCTCTTTTGAATCTGACACAATTGTGTTGTTTTTATCAATAAGCGGAAGGAAAGAGGACGCACTAGTTCCCCTCTTTAAATTTTTTGCAAACAATCAAAACGCTGCTCTATTTTTAGGCATATGTTTTAGGAACCAGTTGGAGTAGTGGTTCGCGGGCCTTTCACGCAGTTCTGAAGGCCTTAAAGCATACCAATGAAATTAATAAAAAAAGTAGCTTAAAATTAAGATAGAACGTTCCAATTGTGTACAAGGGTTAACTAGTATTGAAAGTTTGACGGGCACTGCACATGGACGAAATCGTACCATGGTTTCGAGTTCTGGAACTTTGGAAAGTTCAAGGGCTAACAAACATATATCTTACGAACACCATAACTCAAAAATTAAAGACGCTATTTTGATGAAATTTATATTCTAGGTTTTTTTTTTTTTTTTTTCTTTATTTATAATATAAATTTAAATATACATACATAATTTAGCTTTTCAGTACATAGTAAATAGATTGAGAGACCTATGCCTAAGGCAGTGCGGTCATATAATTTTTTGTAAGAATTATTTAAAAGTTACTAGTAATGAAAGTACCATGGGAAATGGTTCTGGTCGAGTTCGGACAATGAGTTCTTATTCTAGTAGCTTTTGATCGAATTGAAAAATTTTGGATCAATTGGAATAGCGGTTTGCGAACCAACCCCTTTACCCCAAGATCTTAAAACGTATATTCGAAATTAATAAAGACAGAAACTTAAAATTTGAAACACTATTTCCTATTTTCGTTCTGATTAAAAACAAATTGTTTTTTTAATAAACGACAAAATTTTTTTTATTTTAGTTTTTATTATATCACATATTTTTTTGAATTACTATCCTAGGAAATATATTATTAGGAAATTATGTAAGATACTTATTCAAAAGTACATGTTGCATGCATGTAAAATTTATTTTTATATTTAAATGATATATATGAATAGTTCCAAATTTGTCATTATATTTGAGAAATACATTTATTTGAAATACAATACATATTTTGCGTTATAAGCTTTTCTAATAGGTGCATAATTTAACAATTTAAAAAAATTGCAATTTTAAAAAATTTGAATTATTAAATTTATTAATACGTTAATTAGTTTTTTATCACAAATTTTAATAATTCAAATCTTATTAATTTTGCAATTGAATTGAAGTAAATGTATTTAACATTTATTTCAAGTTTTAATAAATTGGTAAGAATTTTTAATATTTTTGAATAGATAAAGTAATTAGAAAATGTTTTTAGTATTAAAAAGTTAATTTGGTTAGCTATGTCTTACGATCAAACTAATAAAAGCTTTTATAGTTTTAAAATGACTTATAGACATCCCATTAAATTTGAACCAAATATGTGGTTCTTAGTCGGTTTCACTGACTGTTTCTTTACATGTTTTACTTTTTGATGGTATTTATTACAGTTATTATAGTAAACATTTGATCTTAAGTTATTCCAAATAGAAAAGAACTAAAATCAGAATTAACAACATTGTAGTCAAGACATTTTGAAAACATTTTGTCTCTCTTTATTTAAAAAAATATTTATTTTGTAAAATTGTAGTTAATTCCAAATCCTTTTGACTTAAATTATACATATTACTTACACTATCTTCAAAATCTTGTTTTGTAATAGATTTGATATTTGTAATAGATTTTGAAGATATATTTAGTATAAATATAGTGAAATTTTCTGCAATAGTTACAGTTTAATTCAATAACTAACCAAAAAAGATCCCAACAATTTTTAGATTTATATATAGCTAAAACGATGATTTCGGTGCACCTCCCCGTCACCCCAAAAAATGGAGAAAGACTAAAAGAAAGAGAGGAACGGCAGCTCCTTGAAGAAACTGCAGAACATCCACAATAACAACAGCAACATCCACAACAACAACACCAACAGTAACGACTCCCTCACCAACAACAACTACTACACCATCAAAGGAAACGCAGTTTCCTAGATGCCTTTGATGAAAAAGCAAACACAACAAATAAAAAAACTTTTTTTTAAATTAAAAGATATGAAGACCTCGAAGCTTTTATGATTTTAAAATGACTTATAGACTTCTCATTAAATTTGGACCAAATATGTGTAGGGTATTTCTAAGTCGGTTTCACTGACTGTTTCTTTACTTGTTTTACTTTTTAATGGTATTTATTACATTTGTAATTTTTTTATTTCTCCATAAAAGAAAGGGAAGCACTGAAGCATTTTCACTCGCATGTAGATTTTAGTGTGTGTGGGTTTTTTGGTTGTAGTTAAATTCAATAGGGTCAAGTTAAAAACTGTTGATTGGGGAACAGGTTGAATTATTCTCCTCACTTTTCCATCTTCTCAATTTTTCCAAAATCCCATTAGGATCCCCGACCGAGCTGATCAAGAGGGATCTGTTTTTAACCACTCACCCTGAAAAATATGTGGTTTAAGTTGGTTGTCCCGTGGGGCCTCTGACCACTGTCTAGTGAGCACAAGCTTTCTGGTAAGCACTATAACCAGCAGAAGGACTCTTCCCAAAAAACTAGTATGGCAAATAGTCGTGCTAACTGGAAAGGCTTGAACAATTTTTTCAAATCATTCGGCTGGTCATTGTTCTTCCGTGATAAACAAGTGATGAAACAAACCAAGGGTTTTTAAAAAACATATTTTCAAAATTATATAGGGTTTCTTACAGAGTATTTTATCATTTATTTTTATAAAAATACATATAAAATTAAATGATAATATTTTAATTTGGTTATTTCATAAATTAATTAATTATGAATAATAGTGAAATCAATACTTAGAATACAATCCCAGTTAATAATTACGAAATATAATGTTGAAACTTCAATGCTAACGTTTAATTTAGGAAAAACTTACACTGGTGAATAATTTACTGTTTTATAAAAACATAAAAGTTTTAATTCTTAAAACCTAGTAGCCATTCAATAGGGAAGGTTCCCAAATTTTTGCTTAGCAAACTTATAATGGATCTGCCTATCCCTCTCATGTCCCCACCCTCCCATTTTTTTAGGTTCTAGGAAATCAATTGTGAACTCCACAAAATTTGGAATTTCACCCCTAATTTATTATCTAAGCAAAAATTGCTAAAACTAAAGACAATTTCTTCAATTTAAAGAATCCAATTTAAATTAAAGAAAACACCTTTAACATATGTTAAAATATAATGCTGCAGCTTTAAATTTTGTATATTTGTAAAAAAAAATTTGAACAGGTATTCAAGTTACAAGTACTCAGGTGTTTTAAAATAGCAAAATTTCAATTTTCGAGCCCTTATAGCTCCTAAACAGGGGCTTGACAAAAAAATTTTGTTAACCGGCTCTCACTAATTTTTAAGGATCTAACGTCTCCAAGACCCTAGCTTCAACCGTTTTTACCGAAGATATTTGGGGCCAAAAATTTTGCAAAAATTGAGTTTTGCATAATGGTAAATTTTAGTACCGTATGACAACCCTATAAATTTTAGAGTAGTATTTTTGTAAAGCCTATAAAAGCAGCTTTCTTTTACCGTTTAGAATGAAAAAACACTTAACAGAACTTTTGTTATATCAATTTAAATATAGGGCTCTTTTTGAATTTGCGGGGGCTGTAGCTTCATCACCCTTCAAAATTAAGAAAAACCTTTGATACATGTTGAAAAATAATTAAATAGCTTTCAATTTTGAATATTACTAAAAAAAATTTTCAACAAGTATTCAAGTTACAGGTGTTTAAAAATAGTAAAATTTCAATTTTCGAAACATTATAGCTCCCAAACAGGGGCCTTGACAAAAAAATTTTGTTAACCGACTCCTACTAAGTTTTAAGGATCTAACTTCTCCCAGAATTTCAAGACCCTAGCTCAAACCGTTTAAAAGATATGTGTGGGCTAATATTTTGCAAAAATTGAGTTTTGCAAAATTGTAAATTTTATTACGGTATGGCAACCCCAAAATATTTTCCTTATAAAAATTTATAAATTATATAAAACTAGCTATCTTTTGCCTTTTTCGGATTGAAAATACGCCTACAGAACTCTTGTTAAAACTATTTAAAAATTGGGCTTTTTCCAAATTCGGGAGGCTGTAGTTTCGTAACGGGTAAGGCTACAGAAAAAAGTTCTTCTACGAAATTATTTTCTTTGGAATACCTATTCGTTGTCAAAATTTCTTTACTCTATTTCAAACGGTGTAAAAGTTTTGTAACATACGGACGGACGGGCAGAGTGAAACTATATAGGCACATTTTTACAAAATTTTTTGAAAATGTGCTAAAAGCGGAAATAGGAAAGAAAACTCGTGTATCAAATTTAAAGTTTCTGTATTCATGAATTTCGAAGATAAGCTTTTTCCACCCACTACAATTAAGTTTATATTGCGGGATTGCGGGGACACATGGAAAATATATTCTTTGGCTTCGAAATTATACTCGTTTGGCCTCAAATCGATCAAAAGCTTTTAGAATCCGAACTCAATGTCCGAACTCCACCAAAACCAATTCCCATGGTACTTTCATTACTAGTAACCTAGAGTTTAAATTTCAACAAAATAGCGGCATTATTTTTTGAGATATGGTGTTTTTAAGATATATGTTTGTTAGCCCTTGAACTTTTAGAAGGTTTCAGTACCCGAAACCATGTTATATATGCAGTTCCCGTCATACTTTTAATGCTAGTTAACACTTGTACACAATTGCAACGTATTTTTAAGATATATGTTTGTTAGCCCTTGAACTTTTAGAAGGTTTCGAAACCAAGGTACGGATTTCGCCCATATGAAGTCCCCGTCATACTTTCAATACTTGTTAACACTTGTACACAATTGGAACGTTCTTTCTTAATTTTAAGTTGCTATTTTAGTAATTTCGATTATAAGCTTTTAAACTTTGGGAGGTCTAAAATGAGTACTGAACCACCACTCTAATTGATCCCAAATTAGGGGGACATGCAAGAAATAGTAAAGAATAAAGAACACCTTTGTGCCAAATTTGAAGCTTCTACATTTTTTCAAGTTGCTATCTTTATTAATTTTAAAGATATGCTTTATGGTCTTCGGAAATGTGTGGCGGGTCCCCGACCCACTACTCCAATGAAACCCAAATTTCAAGGACCCCAAGGAAATTGGAAGGGACACACTGATACCAAATTTGGAGGTTCTATTTTCATTGGTTTCGGGATTATGCTAGTTTGACCTAAATTCGATCAAAAAGTTCTAGGTTCCGAACCTATGGTTCAATCTCGACCGTACGCAATCCTCGTCGTAGTTTCATTACTAGTAACCTACAGCGCAAATTTCATAAATTTAGCGTCATTAGTTCTTGAGTTATCGTAATTTCGTATTTATGTTCATTAGCACTTGGACCAATTAAAAAGTCCAGAATCCGAAGCCATGGGCCGATTTCGCCCATTTGCAATCCCCGCCGTACTTTCAGTCATAGTAACCTACAGTTAAAATTTCATCAAGATATCTTTATTATTTTTTGAGTTATCGTACCTACGGACAGACGGGACATGGCTATATCAACTCAGAAGGTCACGCTGATCACAAATATATATACTTTTCCATATCTAGCTCGCTTCTTTTAGGTGGTTACAAACACCATACCAAAGGTAATATACCCCTTTACCTATTCTATAGGTGTAGGGTATAAAAATTGATTAAAATTAAAAAGGATAAAATTTGCAAATAATATTTCTAACAGAAAATAAAAGTATATATATAAGTGTAATTTAGTGTATTAAATTAATATTAGTGCTATGTAGTAAGTTTTAGAAATAAAAAATTTTAGTGAGGAAATAAAATTAAAATTATGAAAAAAAAAACAAAAAAATTATATTAAATAGAAAAATAATTTATTTATTTATTCCGAGCTTAATTCAAGCAAGTTACAAAATTTACATTAAATTAATAAACTAAAATTAAACATTAAAAAAAACAAAAAAGAAAGTAAAGATTATAGAAATTAATAATTTAATAATTAATTTTACATAAAAAAAAATTTTTAAGAAAAAAAAAAGTGTGTAAAAAAGTTAAAAATTATACTAATTATATTTAAAAAAAAAACAAAAAAGCTTCAATTAAGAAGACAAAGGTCAAAGAATGTAGGTCCAAAAATTTCAAGAACACAAATACAAGTTATTTTTTAATGATTGTTTAGTTTGGGAAAAGGTAATATGGGATTTATATATATTACAGAGAGACATCATTCTATTAATTGGTTCATATTTACCATAGTTAGTTCGGTGAAACTGTAAATTAAACAAATTAGCAGATCTTAATCTAGAATGCGAAGAAAAATTGAGTTTAGCGAGTAGTTGAGAAGAAGAAATGTTGCCTTTAATTAATTCAATTAGAAATACAATATCTGCAACTTTACGGCGCATTTCAAGTGTATTGAGATGTATTAAATTTATTCTATGTTCGTAAGGAGGTAATCTAAAAGGGTCCTAAGGAAGGGTCCCAAGGAAGAAAACGTAAAGCATACCTGAGAAATTTTTTCTGAACCGATTCAATTCTATTTATATGGACACCATAAAATGGACACCAAACTTGACTGGCATTATCTAAATTAGGTCTAACCAGGCAGGTATAAAGAGATTTCAATACATAAGGGTCTTCAAATTCTCTTGCCCAACGTTTAATAAAACCGAGCATAGAATAGGCTTTATTTAATATATCAGAATAATGAAGTTGAAATGAAAGTTTACTATCAAAGAGTACCCCTAAATCTTTAATTGAAGTGACTTTTGAAATGATTTGATTATTAAAAGAATATACATAAGAAATTGGACTTAAGCGGCGTGTAAAACTGATTGAAGCACATTTGGTAACATTGAGTTGGAGATTATTGTTGGAACACCAATTGTAAAAACGATTAAGATCAGCTTGTAGGGCTAATGCATCCTCCAAATTTACAATTTTTTTGAAAAGTTTCATATCATCGGCATAAATTTTAATGTGACTATTAATTATTAAAGAAGAAACATCATTAATAGAAATAATGAAAAGTAAAGGTCCAAGATGGCTACCTTGAGGCACCCCTGTGGGAGCTGCAAACTCAGAAGATATCGAGGATCTAAAAGAAACACTATATCTACGATCAGAGAGGTAGGAATTAATCCAATCTATAAAATAAGTCGGAAATCCTAATTTATTTAGCTTAAAAATAATAACATTATGTGGAAGAAGATCAAAGGCTTTGCTAAAATCTGTATATATTACATCTGTTTGGAAGCCATCTTCCATATTATTAATAAATGTAGATGTAGATTCAACAAGATTAGTAACGGTTGATTTAAGCTTTACAAAGCCATGTTGGAAAGGCGATAAAAAACAAGTACAATGATCATAAATAGAATCAAATACAATTAGTTCAAAAAGCTTAGGTATAGAAGAAAGTTTAGCAATTGGACGATAGTTAGTAACATCGTTTTTAAGATTTTTTTTATGAACTGGCTTAATTATGGCAGTTTTCCAAATAGAAGGGAAGATACCAGAAGCTAAAGAAGAATTAAATAAAGAAGAAAGAGGACCAGATAATGAAGATGAGCATTTATTTAAAAATATGTTAGGGATACCGTCAATCCCAGGACTAGTGTTAAAATCAAGTTTTGTCAAATAGTTAAATACCAAATTAGAGTCAATATGAATATTACCCAGAGTAGTATTAGGAAAGTTAGATAAATGCAAAAAATTATCTTCATTTAACGAGAAAGCGGGCAAAGAATAACTACTTGAGAAGAAATCACGGAAAAATTCTGAAATAACATTAGAATATATACTACTAGAATTTTTATAATTCATACACATTGGATATTGATCACTTTTTCTTTTGGAATTAACAAATTTCCAAAAGAGTTTTGGATTATTTTTAATATTTATAGACATGTTTTGCACATAATTAGAATATAAATTATCAGACATTGTTTTAAATTCATTAAATAAATTTATGAAAACAATAAAGTCATAATTATTATTGCTTTTAATAAATTTACGCCAGGCTTTATTTTTTCTATTTTTTAATTTTGTAAGACTTTTAGTAAACCATGGCGGACTGGATTTATAACTATTGTCTACAACTAACGGAACATATTGTGAAATATAAGAATGAACAATTTTATAGAAATGATTAACTGCATCATTTAAATTAAAAGAGGTTAAAAATGAGAAATCATAACAACTTAAATAGTTATTAATAGCATCAAAATTGGCTTTATGAAAGTTAAAACGATAAGAAAGTTCAGAATCAATAATTGGAGGTATGAGAAAACAGAGAGACGAACAAATTGGAGGATGATGCTCATCAATTTCAACTAGTTCAAATGGACAGTTAATAATAGCAAAATTTATCCAATTTGTCGTAAATAAAAGATCTAACTGTCTACCACGATTATTACAGATTGAAGATACTTGTTGAAAATTAAAAGAATTAAAAGAGTCAATTACAAAGCACTCCGTATTACTAACTAATTCGTATGGAATGAAGTAGGAATCCTCATCGTGCGGAACCCATTTAATGTTAGGAAGATTAAAGTCACCACAGAGAATTACATCATCATTAACATTAAGTTTACTGACTAGTGAATCAATTTCTAAAATATATTTAGTATACACTTCGATACTAGATCCTGGAGGAATATAACAATTTATAATAATAACATTTTTTAGTTGTAGTTCAATTTTAACAGCAATTACTTCGATAAAATCGGTAGGATCACATTGAGAAAGTAACAATTGCGATGAACAAAAAGTATTTTTAACAGCTATCAATACACCACCACCTTTAGGAACATTATAAGATAAACTACAATCATATCTATCTTTCCTATAAACAGTGTAAGAAGAAGAGAAAATTTCAAGATTATTTATTGAAGAAGTTAGCCAGGTTTCGTTAAAACGAATAGATCAAAATCTAAAGCAGTAGAATTTAAGAAAACTTTTTTAGTTTTTGTGCGTAGACCTCTTACATTTTGATAATAAATAGTTAATTTAAAAGATTTATTATTAGGATGAGTGGGTTCCGCAAGACTAATATTAACTAGACTTTTTCTCGCTTGGAAGGGGAAGAAAGTACTTATCATGATTTTCTCTCACACGTTGCAGATAGTTAATTCTATTAGATGAGATATGTGAGGCAAAAGATTTCAAGTCAGTTAGAGCATTTTCAGCTGAAATATTATATGTTTCATGATATTTTACAAAAATATTACGTAAGTCCTTAATATCAGTAGGAAGTCCTTCCTGTTGAATAGCTATTTTAAGCGATGTGTTTGTTTTACCACCAATACAAACATCATTTGATTTATCGTGAAGATATGCAAGGTAAAGTCTAACATTATCATAAATTTTACTGTCCCTTAGTCTAGCTAAAACGTACCTACTGTTATTTTTACTTTCATGAAGAGCTTTTTGAGTAAGTTTTACAACAGGCGGTAAAAGAGGATCTAAAATTGGTGGAGTTGTATTTGAGTTAGATAATAAAATATCCTCAGAATTAGCTAATAAGGGATTAGCTTGTGATTCAGGATGTAAAGATAAAGAAGTTGATCTATTAATTTTATTAGAAGAAGATTTTGCTACAGTTAAGCTAGAAGGTTTACTTTGGGGCATGATAGTTTCACCTTGAACAAAATTTTGGTATTTATTAAATTTATTTGATACAGACTTTTTGAATTTTGTAAATTTATTTTTTAGATAAGAATCGCTAATTTGTTTGTTATTACCTGATTTGGTAAGATCACTTGAATTACTAGAAATGATGTTTTTAGAATTATTTTTTATATTAATACCTGATTTGGTAAGATCATTTGAATTACTAGAAATGATGTTTTTAGAATTATATTTTATATTAATATTCGAAATAGGAATAGTATTAGTATCAGTTTGTGCAATAATATCAGATTTTTTAGGATTAATTAGTGTTTTAGTATTTGAAATATCATTTGATTTAGAAAAATTAGTAGGAGGTATAGGAAAAGATAAATCAAGTAAATTTGTTAAATTAGATTTAGTGTTTAAAGAGGATTTTTAATTTAATTTAGAATTTCGTATTGTATAACCTTAATTAGTGTCTTGTAAAACTGTTTCCATATTTTTGTTTAGGTTACCTTTGACCTGAGGCTTACTTAATTCAATAGCTGCACCAATTTTATTCCATATATTGACGTTGCTTGGATGTTGTAAAATTCTCATAGAATAAACAGAACCAGAGATAAGAAAGCATAAATATTTCATTTTGTTCTTCTTTATACGGTTAGGTGTTAAATTAGTACACACTACCGAACCAATGTTAAATTCTTCTTTAATAAATTGAGTTAACTTATTTTCATCAAACGAGCAAGGAACGCCCTTTACAAAAGTAGACGAATAGTTACTATCTTTGACGATTGATGATTTATTACAATCCATTAGCTTGGTGATTCTTCCACTCCATTCATCATTAGTCCATTGGGTCCCAAATTTATGTAAAATTGCAAAATCTGTTTGCACGCTTTTAACGCAATTTGTAGGAGAATCAAGTAGTGTATCAACTTGAATTGCCTTATCAAAAGTTTGTATTTTACTGCTATATTCGGAATTTTGAGCTTGTGATCTGGATTTATGCAGTTCGGTACAAAAATTATGTAACATTTCAACATTAGTGCTGGCATAGTCCTGGTGAACCGTATTAATATGCTTAATAACAGCTTCTTCCATACGTTCAAAATTTTTAGGAACTGGAAAAATTGATGAAGCACTGCTAGAACCAGCTTCTAACGACTTGGAAATATTCTCAAAATTTTTAGTAAATTGAGCAGAAATTTCAGTTAATAACTCAGTTTTTAAGTCGTTAAACTCATTATTTGATGTATGATTAGAACTGACAGATTTCTCCGCCATTGTGTTACATAATAAATCAAATGATTTAGCCATATCGTTGAATGAATTGCGATTTGAATCAATTACCAAAATAGCTTTATTGAATAAGCCGGTATTCCTATCGTTCATATCAGCTATGGACTTACTAAGGTTGTCGAACATATGTCTTAAAACTGATTCATGATGCTGACAGTCATCACATATAAACCAATTTTGTAAAGAAGGGTGGTACCAATCCCTACTGGCTCCAATACAAACACCATGTAACTTACGTTTGCAGAACGCTTTACAAACCACAAAATTAGATTTGTTATCAGAAATTGTACAATTAGCAAGATTACATTTGAATTCCATAATAAAGTTTATTTTTAAATTTAACTTAACAAAAAACCAAAAAGTTATGAATTCAGCAGAAATAAACAAAAAAAATGTTCAAAAAAGTTTTTAAAATGTTTAAAAATTAAATTAAATGCCTTTAAAATTAAGTATCGCTTAATAAAACAAATAATTTCAATGATGTAATATGATACAGTTGGCAAAAAAAAAGTTTGGAAATATTATCAATATAAAAAAAAAAACTACAAGGCAAATTAAATTAAATGCTTTTAAAATTTAAGTATCACTTTTAATAAAAAAATTCAATAATGTAATGACACAGTTTAAAAGAAAGAATTAGTTAACTTAATTTTTATTTATATTTTTTTTTTTTTTTAATGATTTTATTTATTATATTAACGAAAATATAATTGCACTGCGGAAATTAATAATTAATAAGTAATAAACTATTAAAATAAAATTAATTAAAGCGCGTGCAGTGTATAGGTCAACAAATAAGTTAAGACTGATACTTAAAAGGTCACATACTAATACTTAATACTTAAAAGGTCACACGGTCACAAAAGGGCAAAGGGTGTACTAAATTTGCCATTACGTTTGTAACGCATAGAAGAAGGGTTGTAAATATATACTAAAAAGTATGGATCGGATAAGAATCAAAAAATGTCGTCCGTCCGTCCAACTGAATTATAACTCATAAAATAAGGAGCCAGCAATCCAAAACTTTCAGAAATACGTTTTTATGCAATAGCCGTCGTCACTATTGAAATCCAGCCAGGTAGGCTACCATGTATTGCTACTTACGCTAAACGTAAGTAGCAGGAGAAAAAATGACACCATGTAGAGCGCATATGGGAAATTTGCGCATTCGTAAGTAGCAACTTTGGTACCATGGTGTGCTACTTGCGAACATTTTTGACGTTTATTTTACTTTTTTCATTCGCTTGATAATTTGTTTGCGAAGGAGGTGTAATTTTTTAGTTTTTAACAATTAGTTAGTAGTTTCCCTGACATCGTAAATGTCTTTGCGACGTCGTGAATACATTGTCGCATGATCGTAAATGTAAACTTAAAAATTTCACATTGTCTCATGATCGTAAACTCATTTTACATTGTGTTCGCGACCCATTTTCACGACGCGTGTTGTTAAATTGAGTATCGAAAATTTTTTGGATACACAAAAAAAAATTTAAAGTTATTTGAATTTTGAAGTTTTAATTTGAATTTTTGTCAGTTAAGTTTTATTTTTGTGGTCATGGAAACTCTTATTTCTTCACCACAATCCAATAAATAATTGAAGAAAAATTTTTTAACGAAATTAATATCCATTTTGTCTAAATATTAATTTATACTTTTCAAAGAAAGTTTCTGTAGAAAAAATTTAAATTTTTTGACATTTCATTTTGACGCAATCAGAATTGTAAACAAAATACATTGTATTTTCGATACAATGTGTTAAAAAATTTTTACATTGTGTTATTTTCACATTGTATCAGGTTGAAGTTTTTTTACGACATTTACGATGTCACCCTTTTTAATAAACATGTAAGTATATACATACAATATATGTCATTTATAGATTTTATGATAATTAAAGTTCTATGTTTAAGCACAAATTACTTTAACAATACTTTGTTTCAAACTAACAAAAATATTTTAAGGTAAAAAATTTTTTGTTCATTGTGATATAAACAACAATCTTTAATTTTTTTTGTGCATTAACATATTACTATGTATTTACATTTATTTTGTAGATCTAAGCAAACAACCAAGCCATCGCAATTTCAAATTATGGTGGAGTTTATGGTACAACATAAGGAATTAGCTCAAGGCTATTCACGAACAGTGGATGGCCGGGTTAAATCCAATAAATTGTGGCAAATATAAATATAAAAATGCTTCCTTTGATAGCCGGAAATTTTTGATAAAACTAAATTGTAAAAAAAAATAATCAATTATTAAAAATGATACCTCTTGGTAGGCAATTGCATTATGTTAGATTTTTCCCTAAGAATTTTTCTTTGAATTGGCACATTATTTTCTTCATCTTTGTCACTTAAAAACAATGCTATGGAATCCATTTTTTTTTATTTAACTTTATTTTTTATTTAAAATTATGTTTTATTTTATTTTTAAAAAAATTTTATTTGAATTGTTTACAAATTTACGATTTTACAAACAAAAACAAATGTCTAAATGTCAATTTTAAAAATTTTAGAAGGAAAACCAAATGTCAAAGTGTCAATTTTAAATATTTTCAATGGCAGCACTATTTTTCGATGCGTTTTTGTTACATGGTACCAATTAATTTACGCATCGCAAATTAAATGCGCACATTTTTGCGATGCGCATTTTTTACATGGTAGGGGCCCAGTTTATTTCACGGGTTAGAGAAGCTGCGATACAACTTCTTTTTGTATACGAGTATTACTCTATACATTAGGAAGTTGGATGTCTGAAATTTTGCCAAAAATAGTTTAGTGTGCAAAATTTTGTTGGGATAGTGCAGGACGCTCAAGTAGCCACCGTCAAACTATGGATTTTTATATAAGCATTACTTTGTCAATAGTAAATAACTTGAATGCTCAACGGACAAATGAAATATAGTCGATGTATTGGAAGAGGTGTTTTTCAACTTATATTTTCATTTGTACATAACTCAAAATCTAATAAGTTGTGTATTTAAAATTTTAGCAAAAGTAATTAAAATCGTACTTAAATTAATATTTATATTACGGTCATAAGGGTGGGTATCCCAGAATTGACATAGTCTCTTCAACTGCACTCTTTTTTTTTTTTGATTTTTTGAAGAAATGTAGGTTGGTTTTTGGAAAAAAGTTTTTAAAATCCAAAGTATTTAAGCATAATATATACGAAAATAAACGTTTTGATTTTTAGATTTTATTAGAAAAAAATGAAACTGCAATTTGACACTGAAATCTATTTTTGAAGAACAAAAAATGTAAAGTAGATAAAAAACAAAGACTTACGAAAAATTGCAGAACTGGAAAATGTTATGTTATTTAAATTTAAATATACATACTGTTATTAGACTTCTTTATTAGCTTTATTTTTGTTATTATTCGTATTAAAAATTTGTATTGAAAACTTTTTATGAAATAGCAACTATACAAAAGTTAACAGTTTTAAAAATATTGTTATAAAACTTTGAAAAACGTCATTAGGCATCGTGCCCAAACTGGGTAATATATCGAGTCCAAAAGCTCACTCAACTTTTGCACTATTTGAGGTGAGCAAACAAATTAATAGTTGAGCTTTTGCAATAAATGTAAACTTGAGGTAACACCAAAAATTCGAAATTTCATTGAATCTTTGTGGCAAAACAGGAAAACAGGTCAAAACGAAGTTAACCCGGTGTGCTTGTGTAACTAAGATAAATACTTGCGCAAAATTTTTAATAAAATTGACCTGTATTTGGACTGCAAAATAACCCTTGAAAAATTAGACACAAATCTGAAATAAAAATTATTTTGGAAGTCCGCCGGGCCGAAATTGGTTACTATATTCCGACGTCTTATATAACAAATTCCGTTAGCTAAGAGGAACATTTTTGAAAAATTTCAAGTTAATACGTCCAACTGTTTCGGTTCGACATCAAAAAGATTAAAAAACTGTATAGGGCTCCCGTTTTCAAACGGGTTAACCGAACAAATCAAAAATGTATTTCAGCCTTTCTTTTAAAATGCAAATGCACTCTATAGAATAGGACACAAATCGGAAACAAAATTTTTTTTGGATGCCCCTTGTGCCGAAATGGGTTTAAATATTCCAACTAACTTTATACAACCAATTCCGTTAGGCAAGAGAGACATTTGTGAAAATTTCAAGTCGATCGGCCAAATCGTTTTGGCTTAACATAAAAAAAAACAAAAACAGCGTAAAACCAAAGATCATATTAACTATAAAGATGTCCCACGTAGAAAAAAAAAAAATCATGAAATTTGAAAGTTTATCAATTTTATTTTTCATAACAAAAAAAAAATGAAAGCTATAATAAAAGCGAGATCATTTTTAGAGAGAGCTTTTATTGATGTTTTTTTTCTCAGTTTTCTTTTCACTTCACTATTTTAGTAGGTATAGTTCTTTTCTTACTTTATAAGTACTTTTAGTAAAATAGTATGCATACATAAAATAATACAAATTACAATAACAATATTATGTTCTTACTCATGGATACATATAACATAAATCAAAAGTTCACACACATCCATATAAATCTAAACAAGATAAGAATGCAATCTCAGAAAGTTTGAAATTTGTTTGAAATTTGAATAGGTATATAAATTGTTTTAATACTGCGTAAGAATTTTGAATGAATGATAAATAAAAATAAGAAAATAAATTCATTAACAAAAAAGTGACGATATTTTTTTATCGCATTTACCTAGATAGATATGTTGATCAACTTTAATATTGTTCTTTTGAAATTTGATTTTGAAAAATAAGTCTCCAGGAAAAAATGATTTTCAACATATTTTCGTTAGGTACCTACTTATATAATTTTTTAATATGATATAGCCATAATTTTTTGATACCTACTATAATAATTTAGAAATTTTTTAATATTAATTAATTACCTAATCATAAATTGAATTTATTTGAATATTTATTAGGTACATTATAAGAACTTTATTGTTTAAAATTTTTTAATTTTATTATTTTTAATTTCAAATAAAAAACATAATAAAAATTAAAAAATTTATTTATTATAATGTAATAAATATCAATCAAGTTTAATTTAAGATTTGATAATTATATTTGTAAAAAATTATTTTTAAAAATAGTATTTAAACTTGAAACATTAAAAAAGATAAATCATTGTCATTATACAATCTTTCAAAAGCGGTTTAAAACTAATTATATATAAAGTCCTTGCATTAAATCCTTAAATTTAAGTAAAAAGTGATATTGATTATAAATATTTGTGATATATTATATATAAATAAGTATTTGTGGAAATAAATAAAAGTTATATTAATTATAAATATTTGTATGTCACTATATCATAAAATATATAAAGTAATAAAAATATATAGTGAAAATAAATTTGTGTTTAGTGAATAGTGAATTTACTTAGTTGATACGACAATTAATAAAAGAAAAACAATTATAAACTTGTGAAGAACATAATATAAAAATTAAAAAAAAAATACTAAAATGAGTAAAAGATCTCTAAAAGCCGGGAATAAATGCAGTTTGCCCCATTGCCGAAAATCTAAAAGGGATATTGCAAGCTTAAAATTGTTTAAATTTCCAGCTTATGATTCCCCTCTATTTAGTTTGTGGGTGCAAACATGCAAATTTAGTGAAGAGTTTGTTGCAGATTCTCCCTTATTATTTTTATGTGAAAAACATTTTTCACCTGATTTAATAGGGGTAAGAAAATTAAAAAATGGTGCAATTCCAAATTTATTTTTGGATAATACTGCAAACAGAATAAATACACCAAATAATGATCCAGAAAATGAAGATATGGATAACTTCAGATCACCAGTTCGAAAAAGAAAACGCTCTGAGTATGATTGTGCTTCTGAATCTCCAACATCATTTTGCAAACATTGCAAAAAAACTATAAAAAATTCAACATTTTATCAAAAAAAAATTATTAATTTGTCTAAGAAATGTAAGAAAAATAAAATTCAAATAAAGAATTTAAAAGACGAAGTAAAAAAATTAAAAAAAAAAATACTTAGAACAAAATCTAACGAGGAGGTAGATCTTAAATCAATGGAAGTAGAAATCGAAAAACTGCAGCATGTAACAGAAAATGAAAAAATTCTTTCCAAAATGTTACTAACAAAAAAAAGATGCAAAAGTACTTCTTGGAAAGAAGATGAAAAACTATTTTCCCAAAGGATATATTACAGGTGTGTATAGTTATTAAACTTATAATATGTTATATATTATACATAAATATGTATATTAATTAGTCTAATTTACGTATTTATCTTTATTTACAGATCTACATCAACATATTTATTTTTACGTGACACATTAAAATTAAATTTGTCTAGTACTTCATCTTTATACAGATGGAATGATATTAAAAATCTCCAACCAGGAAATAATGTATGTATTTATAAGGCTCGGGAAGATGCTATGAAAGGCATGAACGATAATGAAAAAGAATGTGTTTTAATTTTTGATGAAGTATCCATAAGAAAGAATTTAACTTACAATATTTCTGCAGATGTCGTAGATGGAGTTGTTGACTTGGGATATAAGCGATCAAATCAAGTAGGAAGTCAAATATGTGTTTTTATGTTGAGAGGATTACTAAAAAACTGGAAATTTATTTTAAATTATTTTGTAACAAGCTCTATAAAAGGTGAAGATTTGTCAACAATAATAAAAGCAAACCTAGATATAATATCTAAAATAGGGTTCAACGTGAGCTATAACAAAAATCCAAATATTTCATTTATACTTACTAGTCGTTTTAATCAAGATCCTTTGGAAAATTGTTTTTCTTATATTAGAGCTAAAGGAGGTCATTGCAAAAATCCATCAGTTCACGAGTTTAACATAATAGTGGCCAAATTACTTTCATTAAAAATTAGTCAACTTAATTTCAATAGAAAATCCAATTGTCAAGAAGATGATGATGTTATGTTACCAGTTGATTTTTGTTCTATTTTGGAAGATACTCAACAAAATATTGCTATTACTAATAATGAAATTAATTATAATTCAGAAACAACATTATATGAGGACATTGTAAAGGAAAATGAAGACTATTTTGACGAAAACATAGATTCTTTTAATTCTGATTATATACCAATAGAGTTAACATCTACTAGATATTTTATAGGTTACATTGCACGACGAATTACATGTAAGAAATGTAAAAATGAAATTGTAAAGCCAAGTGAAATTATAACTTATCCTTCAGAAATGTTTATTCACAAAAAAAATTATCGCAATGAATCTGATTTTGGTAGTTTATATGCACCGTCTGATAAATTTTTTGATGTTTGCAAAATTCATATAAAAGTTTTTAAAAAAATTTTCATAGAAAATAAGGATGTTAAAAATATAAAAAAATTCATTATTGATAATTGTATTAAATGTACCAAAGAATCGCCTTACAAATTTTGGTTTGAAGAGAACGATTCGTGTTATTCACATAAGCTACAGATTTTAAATTTATTGATTACCATATTGTTACGGAAGCATTGTTCTTGGATTACATTCAAAGATAAAACTACGAGAAGATCAAAAACACAGCTTTTACTAAACCAATAATATTATTAATAGGATATGTATATAAAAAATATTAAACATGACAACATTTTAAATTTAAAAATATGTAATATTAAATAATTAAAATTAATTCATCTTAAGATAAATTATTATAAAACATAAGAAACTAACTGATAATTAAAAAATTTGTTTTTATAAAAATAATAAAATTTCCTAAATAAAGAATAATAAAAAATATTAGATTTTTTTTTTATCTTTAGGTACCTATACAAAGTTGTTCTTCAAAAGATCAAAAATTAATTTGCTTTACAGAAAATCAAAAACAATTCTTTCCTTTTAATCAAAATGCATACTATTTCGTATTCTAATAGTAGATATTAATATTCAATATAAAAAATCAAATCCAAATTTTTATTTATAAAATCCAGTTCTCACACTGACTTATTACAGGGAGAAAATGTTTTTATTTCCTTTTCAAAAAATCAAATCCAAAATCCAAATTCAACTTCAAAAATCAAATCCAAATTTTTATTTATAAAATCCAGTTCTCACACTGACTTATCACAGAGAGAAAATGTTTTTAATTCGTTTATTTTTTCATTCTTACTTAATAAGTAGATAATCAATGAATGAGTTAATACTTACTACGATGTACAACACATTACACAACTACTTCTACATACAATTCAAGTAACATAACAAAACGTAATAAGAAAAAAATAAAAACATAATTTTTTAAAATCCTCGCGAACAATCATCCAAACGTAAAGAAATTATCTATACTCTTTCTTTTTTTTTCCTGTCATAAAAATTTAACGAGAGAGAAATATGTATACTAACTTATTTACAATGATTTACTTTAAAATTACTCTCAGTGTCTCTCAGCAAAGCTCTCAGTTAAAAGAGCTTTGTGGATTTTTTAAAAATCCACTTCAAATTTTTACTGAACCATTTTTATATATGGCGTGGGATATCTTTATAGTTAATATGATCTTTGGTAAAACGGTTCTCGAACCGGAACCTGTTTACTTATTAGAACTTTACATAACCTATGTCACCATACAATATGAATATCTTCAAAACAAGTAACACTGCGAGGATGAAAATTACACACGGTATATAAAAGAACAAGCACCTAAATTAAGTTTCAAAATATTATGGTCTTCAAAACTAATAATACTGGGGGATGAAAATTACACATGGTTAGTTATATAATAGGACAAGCACTTTTATAAAGTTTCAAAATGTTAAGGCTTCATTTTCGAGGAGCAGCCATACAAAGTTGTTTATACGATGAAAGTGAATCTAATGAAGCTACGAGATTAAAATTAAAACTGGGCAAGTTATATATTACTCAAACCAAATTTTAGAGTGACCCAATTTTTTTTTTGTTTTTATTTTGTTTTGTCTTTATGGTTTTTTTTTGGAAAAGTTGGACATTACTCGGACTAACTTCTAGGATGAGACAATTTTGTTTTTTATATTTAGTTTTTTTTTTTATGGTTTTTTAACAAAAATTATGGAGTAGGGTGGGCTAATAACACAAAGGAACTAATTAATGGTTTGTTTTATTTTATACATCATAGTGGGTACAAAAACTATAATCTTGCTCGTTTATATTAATATTTATTTACCTCTTAGCCTTATAAAAATATAAAATATTATATAAGAAAGCAAATAAAAAAGAACACTCTTGTTTTTGAATTATTGTGTTTTTAAATATATATTCTTGTTTGCAAGGGAAACTAAGTATTGGCTTAAATATTGTCGTTGTATTGCTTACGTTAATATAATGTCTATGGCTGCCCTTTTTTTCATTCCTGCTGTTCTATCAAGTCTGCTGATTGCAATTTGTTTTGTTCGGAACTAGTTTCCTGTAAATAGTACCTGCTCAAATAGAAATTTTGCACCGAGTAAAAAAAAAATTTTCAAGTAGCAATTTGGGAGTAATATTAAAATCGGTGTTTATACAAAAGATAAATTAAATAATAAAAACTTAATTATTTATTTATTTATTTAATGCTTAACACAAGTAAATTACAATATAATAATTAGTATACTAAACTTAAATTTGTACAATATCTATATATTTTCATATAAAAACTGTAGTAAAGCAAGTAAAGAACAAGTAAAGAAACAGTCAGTCGGTGCAACCGACTTAGAAATATCCAACACCTATTTGGTTCAAATTTAATGGGTAGTCCATAATTCATTTTAAAACTATAAAAGCTTTGATTAATTTAATAGTAAGCCCAAAGATAATATACTATAGTATATTATCTTTAGTTAGACATAATATACCAAATTAGCTTTATAATATTAAAAACATTTTCTAATTATATTTATTATAATATTAAAAATTCTTACTAATTTATTTATTTAAAAATATTAAAAAACAAAAAAAACTTGAAATAAATGTTGAAAACATTATTTCAATTTAATTATAAAATTGGAAAAAATTTAATTATTAAATTTTGTGATAAACAGCTAATCAAAGCATTAATATATTTAATAATTCAAATTTTGCAAAATTGAAATTTTTTTATATTCTTAGTATATGTATATATTGTGAAAGCTTATACATTCTAAATATGCAATAAATGCATTTCTAAAATACAATGACAAATTTAGAACTTTTATATAATTCGTTTAAAATATTACTTTTTATATTCTAATCCTTTTAAGTTGAAAAATTCTGGTTAGATTTAATTTATAGATTTTAAGGAATCCTATTTAGTTTTTATTGAAATATGACTTTATCCAGATTACAAGTATGGAAAAGATTAATTTCAGATTGAAATATTGCGATTAGAATTAGTTAATTCTCATCTTGTATATTTATGATAAAGCATTTTGAGCACTTTTGTTATAAAAAAGTATTACAAACATAATGCTGCTGTTATCTGCGCCCCTAATTTTCATTAAACTCAAAGTTATTCGAAAGAAATAATAATTTGTGAAAATATATATACAAAGGTTATACAATTTTATAGTTTTTAATGTTCATTAAAGTTATTAATGCTTTGATTACCTTTTTATCACAAAATTCAATAATTCAAATTTTTCAAAATTGAAATTAATTTAAGTTCTCAGTATTATGTATTTATAAGGAAAGCTTATAAATGCAAAATATGCAATAAATGTATTTCTAAAATACATTGACAAATTTAGAACTTTTCATTTAATTCATTTAGTTATAAAAATAAATTTTTCATACATGCAGCAAGTGCCTTTGATCGCAACTTAAGTATCGTACACAATTTCTTAATTATGGTAATAATTCAATAAAATATATGGCATAATAAAATGTAGAAGAAAAATTTAACCGTTTATTAAAAATATATTTTAGAGTTTAATTTATAAAATATAATACATAATATCCTTTTTAAAAGTGTTATATAAGAACGGAAATAGGAAAGAACCCTCGGGTATCAAATTTAAATTTTCTATCTTCATTAATTTCGGAGATAAGCTTTTTTATTTTGGGATTTCTTAGGAGGCGCCTGAAACACCACTACAATTAAGTCTAAATTTCGACATAAAGGAAATAGGAAAAGACACCGTTATACCAAATTTAAAGCTTCTATATTTATTTCAAGTTACTATCTTTATTAATTTCGAATATTACTTTAAGGTCTTGGGAATAATGGAGTAGGAGTAGTACGTAAACCATTATTTAAATTTATCCAAAATTTCAAGGACACAAACGAAATAAGAATAAACACCTGTGCCCCAATTTTAAGATTCTATCTTAGTTAGTTTGGAAATTATGCTTGTTTAGCCTCAATTCGATTAAAAGCTTCTAGAATCCGAACCCATTGTACAATCTCGACCATAAGCAATCCCTGCGGTACTTTTATTACTAGTAACCTAGAATTTAAATTTCAGCAAATTTTTATCCAATTCAATAAAATTTTTCACATATGCATTAATTACTTCTTTTCAGGATTTTTAGCTGTAGCGCATTTACTGTTGAATGATTTACTACCCTTGGTTAATTATTTCAATTTACAATAATTTTTAAATTTATTCTCTTAATTTACTTATTTTTTAATGTTCTATATAATTAAACTCAAAGTTATTCGAAAGAAATATTATTTTGTAATAATATAAATATAAAAGTTTATATAATTTCATGGTTTTTAATGTTAGTTAAAACCATTAATGCTTTCATTAGCTTTTTTTCACAAAATTTAATAATCAAAATATGCAATAAATGTATTTCTAAAATACAATGAAAAATTTTCATATAATACTATTCATATAATTAATTTTAGTACAAAAATAATTTTTACAACTTAAGTATCGTACACAATTTCTTAATTATATATTACCTATGATAATAATTCAATAAAATATAGATATGATATAATGAAAGTTAAAAATATAATTAGTTTTTAAATTCTAAAATATAATACATAATTTGTTTAAAACTCATAGCCTTTTAAAAATATAAAAGTGTTATATAAGAACGGAAATAGGAAATTTTTATATAATTATCGGGAAATATTATCGGGTATCAAATTTAAATTTTCTATCTTCATTAATTTCGGAGATAAGCTTTTTTATTTTAGGATTTCTTAGGAAGCGCCTGAAACACCACTACAACTAAGTCTAAATTTCGACATAAAGGAAATAGGAAAAGACACCGTTATACCAAATTTAAAGCTTTTATATTTATTTCAAGTTACTATCTTTATTAATTTTGAATATTGCTTTAAGGTCTTGGGAATAATGGGGGTAGTACGTAAACCATTATTTAAATTTATCCAAAATTTCAAGGACACAATCGAAATAAGAACAAACACCTGTGCCCCAATTTTAAGATTCTATCTTCATTAGTTTGGAAATTATGCTTGTTTAGCCTCAATTCGATCAAAAGTTTTTAGAATCCGAACCCATTGTACAATCTCGACCGTAAGCAATCCCTGCGGTACTTTAATTACTAGTAACCTAGAGTTTAAATTTCAGCAAATTTTTATCCAATTCAATAAAATTTTACACATATGCACAAGTAAAGAAACAGTCAGTCGTAATTACTCCTTTTGAGGATTTTTAGCTGTAGCGTATTTACTGTTGAATGATTTACTACCCTTGGTTAATTATTTCAATTTACAATAATTTTTAAATTTATTCTCTTATTTTACTTATTTTTTAATGTTCTATATAATTAAACTCAAAGTTATTCGAAAGAAATATTATTTTGTAATAATATAAATATAAAAGTTTATATAATTTCATGGTTTTAATGTTAGATTTAATAAATTTTACAACTTAAGTATCGTACACAATTTCTTAATTATATATTACCTATGATAATAATTCAATAAAATATAGATATGATATAATAAAAATTAAAAAAATATTTAGTTTTTAATTTATAAAATATAATACATAATTTGTTTAATAGTAAAACTCTTAGCCTTTTAAAAATATAAAAGTGTTAAATAGGAAAAGAAATAGGAAAAAGTATATCAAATTTGATATTTTTATCTGTGTTAATTTCGAATATATTATGCTTTAAGGTCTTGGGAGTAGTGGGGGTATATAAATTTCATTAAAATAGCGTAATTAGTTTCTGAGTTTTGGTGTTTTTAAAATATACGTTATATATGTTAGCTTTTGAACTTTTCAAAGGTTCCAGAACCCGAAAACATGGTAAGAATTCGCCCATATGCAGTCCCAGTCATATTTACAATACTAGTTAACTCTTGTACACAATTAGAACCTTCTATATTAATTTTAAGTTGCTATTTTTATTAATTTCGATGATAACCATGGTCGGATTACATCTATATGCAGTCCGCGCTTTTCTTTCAATACTAGTGAACCCTTGTACACAATTGGAATGTTCTATCTTAATTTTAAGCTATTTTTTTTATCTCTTATTAATACATTGATGCTCTGTAACCAGCCTTTTAAAAATTTTATTTTCGAAGTAACCTTTTCTCCTGATCCATTAATAAAATCCATGTTGAATATAAAAACTTCCATTTCATGTAAAAATTGTAATTGACATTCATTTCAAATTTACAAGAATTAAAAATGTCAAATAATTGATCGAATTTTTCTATTACTTCACCTGTATTCAATGTGGTAGAGGTTGTAGTACCCTCGCTTGCCAAAGTATAGAGGCTACTGGCGACTATCCAACTAATAACATGAGCTACATATGGTATTCGTATTTTCTGCGATGTGTTAGGAGCAATGTGTGCTTCCGTAGATTTGGGAGCGAATTTAAATTGTTGATTTTTACCTTGTAAATATAAATTTCTAACATCGTTCCAACAAGCTTTTTCATTATTGCCAAAAACGATATCATATTTTATGAAGTTTTTCCAAAATGATTTTAAAAGATGAGGTGTGTCATACATATATTATATTTTATAGTTGTAGGCGATGAAATACGGAAATGAAGATGAAGTCCCCAATAATTTATTTCCAACCACATTCCGTCCAATGTGTTCCCTAAAGTTGGTAATTCGTATGTGTACGACTTAAATAAATTTAAGAAGAATATTAACATCTTTCTCCTAAATATCCCTCCAAATTTTCCCCATCCACCATAATCCAAAATTCCCAAATATCCTCCAACAATCCTAAAATCCTTTCATATCCCATCCCTGTAACCAAACTGTACATTTGTATCACAGGTTCCTTCCTAAAGTTTGGTTCAAAAAGGGTGTGGTTTTGGTGCGTTAAAATCGCACACTACCCAACGAAATACCGCAAAGTTTCAATGGGTGGCTTTCGAGCGTTCCATTCCCTCGTAAAAAAAAAAAAAAAAAAAAAAAATAATTTATTTAATGCAATGAAATTCGTTTCTTTGTCAGAAATTATAATCCTTGGTTTCATATTTATATTTATTAGATGTTCTTTTACATTTAAAATAATTTGTTTTAACCATATCGCCGAACACATTGAATTAACATAGTTCTAGCCTACTAAATGACTATATTTCTGTGTAATTCCTCGTATTAGAACAACTAAAGCGTAATTTGCAGCCAGTTTTGTTTTATTCTCACCATCATCCTCTAAACCTATAATTTCTCCAGTAGATTTATCAAAATATAAATTGATTTTTAAGGAAACCTCATATATGCAAACCAAACAACTTTCGGCAATATCTGGTAAAATTTTAATTTTTAATTTCAGGCTATTTAAAAGTGCTTCGTGCAGTCCAGGTCCAAATGGCCAGTGTTTAATAAATCTCGTTAGTTTTTCGTAAGCTGAATTTTTCATGTCATTGGAATATCTCCTTCCTTTTTGTTTAAGTTTAGCATTTTTTACATTGCTTTTAACTAGTTTTGCCAATTCGTCTGGTAAGAGTTCATTTGCTTTATTAATAAATGAACTGTTTTGTAATTCTTCCAAAACATGTTCTTTTTTAATTTTATATTTTCCTTTTTAAGCTCTTCGTTTTCTGTTTTTAATTTTTCAAATTCTTCAATTTTTACCTCGGTACTTTTAGTTTGAGTCGGTTTATTCCAAACATTCCTAATATTTGCAAATATAGCAACAGATTCCAAATAATCATCCGAAGTTTCTGTTAATAAAAAATGCAAATAAATATTTATTATTATACATAGTATATTAATTAATTTTATTATATAATTAAACATAATTCAAATTTTATGTGTTGTGTTTAAATACTTGTTATAACTGGAACAGATACGTTTTCAGAAATATCAGTGCTAGCACCTGCAAGATTTTCTTTACCTAACAGAATAAGAAACGTTATTTAAAAATTTCAGAGTTTTTATTTTACAAGTAAATATATATTTTTACCGGATAGATTTGATGACTCAGTAATTGGTGAAACGTCTTCAATATGATAATTTATTTATTTAACGAATTTATTAAAATATTTTGATATTTTTTTTAATTAAATATTTTGATAATTAAATATTCACCTATTGCAGGAGCTATTAAACTTTAACTTTGGAAAAAGATTTACTTATAATTGGAACTGCATTTCTTTTCAAAAACTTTTTTGATTTTCCAGATGGTCATCAGAAAAATGATTTTTGCATACACGGTAATCATTTGATATTTTCGTGTTAATTAGATCGGATATATTTAAATTTTCAACCATATATTTCTCCTAAAAAATTAAAAACATCATATATTATATATGCACCTTTCACTAGATTTTGGTAAACGGAAAAAATTATTTTCAGATTCATCACTTTTAAAACCACACCACAAACATTTTAAAGTATGTTTACCCATTTTTCACAAAATCTCATGTAAATATGTAACTATTTTAAATATTTGAAATATTCACTATTGCGAAGATTAATTCGTTTAAAATAATTTAACACCATTTGCTCAACTAAACAAAATTTCAAACGAGCCAGCCACTATACACGCGATTTCAATTTCAGGAGTTCCTATACCTGATACATTGTACTCATACATATACAATTTTCTAGGAGCCCGCCTTTAAAATTACATTACAAAAATTGATAGGGTTGTTTTTTTTTCATACATGTTTTTCCTATGCACCGTGAATATGAAACAAAAAAAAATATATGGATGGATGGTCCCCGACCCCCTTCTCCAATTGGTCTCCAAAATTTCCAGGACTCCAAGGACATAGGAAGAGGCACACTGATACCAGATTTGAAGGTTTCATCTTCATTGGTTTCGGAATTATGTTTGTTTGGCTTAAATTCGATCAAAAACTTCTAGAATTCGAACCCACGATCCGAACACGAACCGAAACGCAGTCCCCGCCATAGTCTCATTACTGGTAACCTACATCATAAAATTCATGATTGTAACGTCTTTAGTTGTTGAGTTATCCTTATTTTTTTTATATGTTCCTTGGCCCTTAGAACAATTAAAAGGTCCAGAATCTGAACCCATCGTCCGATTTCGCCCATATGCAATCCCCGCCGTAATTTAGATCCTAGTAACCTACAGTTAAAATTTCATCAACATTATAGCTCCATTAGTTTTTGAGTTATCGTGCCTACAGACGGACGGACGGACATGGCTATATCGACTCAAGAGGTCACACTGATCACAAATCATAATATTTAATTGGCTTATTTTTTCCCATACAAATATAAACATCCTTTTTTCGGGTAAACTATAAGGCCAATTTTAATGAAACAACAACCAAAAGAAGGGTTTTTTTTTGTTTTCATAGGACAATTATATTTTTTTTTTAGAATATTGCGTTTTTTCAGGTGAAAACCCGTTTTTAATTTAACGTAAATTTGAATTTAACGGTCACGCTGTTAAAAGTTAAGGCTTAAGACTCTAATATTATGCGCCGACTTTCTGTGTAAATGTAATTCATTTTCGTTTGTAACTCGCAGCTCAATCAAACTATTATATACGCCTACTTATGTCTTGCTTTTTTTTTGTTTAGTTCAAATGTTCAATGAAAAAGGATATTTAAATTTTTTTAAAATTGTTGTTTTGTTTTTGTTTTTTTTTTCTTTATCTCTCTAAAATTCCAGTGAAAAAAAAATGAGTTCTGTTCGAAATGAAAGCAATAATTTGGTTTAAACAGTAGTTTTAATTTATAACGAACTCGGTTCAATTTTAATTACAATAAACTTTACACTTTTTGATAAAGAATTAAATTTTGCCTAAAAATGTAAGTTTTTTATTACATTTATATTTCTTTTATTTAAGCTTATTATATCTAATAATGTTGCTTGGCGATTAATTAAGTGTTTTTATTTAGTTTTGAATATAAAAAAAATCATAACGCATCAAAAATACAAAAAAAATTTCAATAGAAGAAAAAGCACTACACATAGGCTTGAGAATGACACATCAAATAAAATTTTACCAAATGAGTTCGATGTTTCCATTCTAGAATCAGCACATTTTACAATGTTCAAGTCTTATACTAATTTTTCAAAATTCACAGCATTCTTTTAAAACGACATTCGGCCTTTATAACCGAAAAGTACTGTATTTTGTTTTTGTTTGCAATTTATTATAATACAGTAGGTACTAAAAAAAAAATTTTTTATAAATCGTAAATTGTTGTTGCTTTTTGTTAAGTTTTTTGTAAAATTAAAAACCAACTTTTGAAATATGTAGAAACTTAAAAAAAATAATATTTCTTAAGAAAAATGATTTGTTTCTTATGGATCAGCCAAAATCATGTACGGCATTCAGTTTCTGTCAAAAAATTTTGAAATAATTAGTTATGTCAAAAAATTTACATGAAAGCATACGCGACGTGCTGTACCTCAGAGTTTTAAAATTTAAAAATTGACAAAGTGTATAAAAATACATATTGTAATTGTTTTTGCTTATGCTGCTGCGATTAAATTTTAAAAATAAAATATTTTAAAATAACATTTTTTTTTAAATAATTTAGTTTAAAACATACAAATATTCAAATAAATTGAAAATACCTACAGTACAATATGTTTGCAAAACTAAAAAATTATCTTTCTCAAAAAAAAGTTATTTGTTCCTTAGGTCCTAACCTAAATAAAAGCGTACAGCGTATAATTTCTGTAAAAAAATTGAGAAATAGAGCATTACATTAGAGCAGCGAAAATACGCGTAACGCAATGTACTGTATCTCGGATTTTTAAAATTTACAAATATTGACAAAATGTATAAAAATATTATTATTTGTTTTTCCAAAACCTTCGACAGTGTGCGTATACACAAGCCATGCACTACATTTTTAAACTAACACATTCAAGCAAGTGGTAGTCTGACGTTTAGTGCTTAGTCAAAACTAAAAGTGTAAACAAATATATGATATTATGATTTGGATTAACATTACATTTTGGAGCAGGTTAGTTATTTTAATTTTTAAATGAATTTATTTTTATATATAACTTTATTTATAATTTGTATTATATTTTAAAATTAATAATTGTTTGATATAAGTAATTATTTTTACAAATTTTAGGTAAATAAATGGAATGAATATTTAAATGGAAAAACTTTGAAAACAAAAAGGATATTTAAATTCAGATATACCTAATCATAGGTAATATATGTACCTATATACTTCGTATATAATGTAAAGTCTAGCGTTAAATCTAAAATTAAAATGCTAAAAACCTGTGCACCTGTGATAGCAATGAACGAAGTTGGATTTCGTTATAATTCTGGATTAAAAATTTTTTGATAAAGTTAATTTATCTGCAACATCAGATTCAAGAATTTGTATTGTAAGTTTTTTTAAATGTTCTTTTAAGGATTTATATATTGTTTTTTTAAAAATTATAATTTTAGGTTGGTGAAAATGGACAACATTACTTAGAATTATCATAGGCAATTATCACCACAATCTGGTATTGTTACTCTGCATCGTGATTTACGAGTAGGATATTAAATCATTTAGTTAATTTAACAAAAGTTGTGTGGGCATAATTGAAGAAGAATTTCCGGGAAAGTCTCAAGAAAAATATAAATGAGAGTTAGGAAATTTTGGAATATCCGGACCATTAGCTTTACAAAGTGTAGGCAATTTATCTGGAAGACAAAAGTCTAGAGTTGCTTTCGTTAAAATGTGCATGTGTAATTTTCAAACGTTTTTCGTATTTCAAAATATAGTTGTTAACTTGTATTTGTTAAAAATTTAGCTATGCTAAACTTCTTAGATCTTGATGAACCTACAAATCATTTAGATTTAGAAATCATAGATGCCTTGGGAATTGCTATTAATAAAGTTAAAGTAGGTACGTTATGATTATTAGAACATATATAATAGATTTATAAAATATTTTAGGGCGGTGTAATTTTGGTATCTCACGACAAAAGATTATTAAAAATTGATTTGCAAAGAATTGTGGGTATGTGGAAACAAAACTGTTCAAAGCGTAATAATATAGAAGAGTATAAAAAAGCCGTGCCAAGGGAAATTGGATCAATTTTGATATATATTAATATCATAAAATAAAAATATAATATCTATATTTAGCATAACTGAACTTTATTATTTTAAGTTACACATTGTAGAACAAATTTTTCAAGGATAATTTAAAAAACAAAAATTTAGTATTTTTAATAATAAAAAAACCATTTTATTTCCTTTTAATTTAATTAATAATTTTTTTTAATTCAAGTATAATAAAAAAAAAAGAAAATCAAAACAAAATAATAAACGAAAACAATAAATAAAAAATTAACAAAAACAATAATTAAAAATAAAAAAAAACATAAATAGAAAATCTAATCTTCTCCAATAGAATTTGCCAAGCTCCAATTACGAATAGTTTATTTTGAAAATAGAAGTTGTCCTCTTGTATGAAGCTCCAAGACAATTTCACATAAAATAAAAGAAAATTTATTAATAAATAATTCAAATTTATATTATATGTATGTAAAATATTATATCACAAATTAAAATACGTCTTCAAGACGAAATAAATAATAACTTAGAAAAAATAATATTGTATTTCTAATTATATGCATAATGCTATAAATATCACAACTAAAAATATGTCTTCATGACTAAATAAACATATTTTAAGAAAATAAAATTTAATTCAATATTTAAAATAATAATATAGATAATATAAATTCACAACTAAAAAATAAATAAAAACAAAAATGAATATCACAAAATATTAACAAAAAAATTATTTTAATGTTAGTATTTTTCTATTAGAAACTGCTGATTTTTTATGTTCTAAATCATTAACACTTTTAATATAATTATTTAAAAGAATATTAGCAAAAATTTTGCATATTTTAAAATAAATTTCGAAACTTACTATACCACAAAGACATTTATAATCTAAATCAATATCAGTTAGGCATTCGTCATCTTTTTGTAAACTATTTATAGTTAAATCAATTAAAATGGCTTTTTGATTGGAACTTTGAAAAAACTTTAATTTTAAATGATCTTGTTTTAGAATTTCTTGAAATATAGCGGACATGTGAAATAAGATAAAACCAACTTCGTTGGAAGGTTGCGATAAGCCGCCTCTTTGTAAATAATTGAAATAATTGTATTTTGATTGTACACCTTTATCTTTTATAATTAAATTTAAACAAGAAGAGCACTTAATATCTTTAACAACGTTATGTGAAGCATATCCGCCTACATGTAAGTAAGAAGAATTTTCAAATTTAGCGTTAACTAAATAAGAATTTGAATCTAAGATTGAATCAAAATCTGTAATTTCATATGAATAATCATAAAAAGAATTATCATTGCAACTGTAAAGTAATTTTGAAAAATCTTTTTTGTTGTGAACAAATATGTTATTAATGCGAATTTTTTTCTCACACTCAATTACTTCAGTGTAAGAAACTTTATAGTTGCATCCTGCTAGAGAACGGTATAATCTAAATCGACTTTCAAGATCATCTGTTTGAAATTTCCCGAGTAAAACAAAGTCAACTTTTAATTGCTGTAATGAAAATTTTACAATGTCTATTATAGTTTTCGTTGTTAATATAAGTGCTTCACAGGTGTCCTTAGTTAGAGTACCAATATTATTAACGCTTTTATTCCAAACATCAAGCCATATAATAAATTCTTCTAAAAATTTAATACTTATATCCGAATCAGATTTTATTGGTTTACAAAATTCATTCCTTTTAAGATGTCCTTTAAGAGTGCCTTTAGTGTTTACAATATTCCACCATTTACGAACTATTTCACAGAACTCTGCAGTTTGAATCATGTTATGATCTCGCAGAGTTGCAATCGTTGAATCGTGGAATATGTTATCTACTAGGCCCACATTCTGTCTTTCTAAATTATTCGGAAATAGTGTTTTATGATTTAATTTATTTGCTCTTTTGATTGGTAAATTTAGCTCAGATTCATATATTTTTCGAAAATCTTCAAAAGAAGCGTATTGTATTTCCAAAGTTTCGAAATTAGGATATATGAATGTCTGCTCTAAATTTCCAAGATTTAACCAATTATTTCTAATATTTTTAAATAAATGAACGGTATCATATTGCAAGTAAATTTTATTATTAGGAAAATCTGGATTTAAAGAAAAATTACTGTCTGAACTAAATAATTTAAACATATTTTGATTAATTCTATTATTATCTGTAATAATTACTATTACAGAAAAGCCGAGTGATTGTACAAATTTAACTACATCACAAGTTAAGGAATGAATTTCGTTGCCACTCGGGCGAATTACAGGACATAAACGAACTATTTCTTTATAATTACCAAAAACTGATTTAATCATAAATGCCATTACAGTTCTAGCACATTGTAATGGCTTATTTTCTGCCATACCCGAAATATTGTTTGCTTTGTATTGCAAACCTTTATCAATGTATATTTCATCTATTAAAAGAGCAACATATTTCTCTCTGTCTGTTAATGATTAAGAAACATGTTGCAAATAATGCTCGTCATTGTTTGGTTGTTTATAATTTGGACTAATATGCATTTTAGAAGATATGCTTTGTAAATATCTTCTGCATGGCAAAATTAAAAATTTTCTTAAAATCTCATAAGTAGCGGAGGAATGAGACCAAATTAAAAAAGACATAATTAGTGTGTCCGACTCATATTTTGGTTTAATTTTAGTTAAAATATCTACCTGATTAATTACTATATCCAATTTGCCACAATTTGGAAAATCTTCATCACAATTTTGAGCTTTCTTTAAATAATATAATGCACGATTTAAAAAATAATTTCGATTTTCAAAAGTTAAATCTTCATGATTAAATTTATAATACGTTAAAATATTTTCTAATTGCGACCAAAGTGTTAACTTTAAATTTTCCGGCAAAATCCATTTAAGTGCATTTTGAGGAACTTCCGAATCTTTTAAAATTACTTTAATAAATAAGTTACTATTAACTGAAATTCGAACAGCAAATTTACAATCTAAATCCACACTGTTTTCTAATAGAACAAAAACTAATTTATCATTATTTTCAAAAATTACATAATCACTAAATTTTATTTTATCTCTAAAATTACTATTAAAATACTCAAAATTTTTAATAATATCCGACTGAAGGAATTGTTCGACTTTATTTTCCATTACAGTGTTGAATTCTTCTCTTCGAATTTCAGGATCTTTTCTCAATTTTATTTCGGTTTTTGTTAAATATTGTGGCAAACTGGGAAAGACGAACGGAACCGCTTGGTAATCTAATCTGGGATTTTTATATTTAAAATCAGGTTGAAAATCTGTTTCCCGAAAATGAATAGCACAAACTGAGGAATATTTTGTAGGTTCCCAGTTTGCCTTATGAATAGCATGAATCCACTTCTGTTTTATTTCAACATCCTTGGGAAAAGAAAATGTTGAAATTTTTTGCGAAGTCGAATCATAATTAGATTTACAACCTGGTACAACACAATGACGTGGCATTATTTATTTTAAATTGCAATATTATTTACAAGCAATATATTATTTACAAGAAATAAAATTATTTATAAAAATAACTATAAAAACAAATTGCACTTCAAAACTTTTTTAAAAAAAGCTAACTAACTAACTAAGTATTAATTTAATATTAAAAAAAAACTTAAACTAAATATTAATTGCACTTAGTAGGATAGGAACTAACTTTTATGTAGGTACATAGAACACTATTTACATATTTATATGTATCAATTTTACATATCAATTTATTTTATTTAATTCCGGTACTTAAAATACCTTTATTAATTAAAACAAGTAAAGCAACAGTCAGTCGGTGCAACCGACTTAGAAATACCCTACACCTATTTGGTTCAAATTTAAGGACATATCCATAAGTCATTTTAACACCATAAAAGCTGTTATTAATTTTATCGTAAGACATAGCTAACCAAATTAACTTTATAATACTAAAAACATTTTCTAATTACACTATCTATTAAAAAATACTACAAATTCTTACTAATTTATCTATTTAAAAATATTAAAAAACAAACAAACTTGAAATAAATGAAAATATATTTATTCCAATTGAATTACAAAATGAAAAAATTCTAATTATTAAATTTTGTGATAAAAAGATAATCAAAGCATAATATATTTAATAATCCAAATTTTTAAAAATTGCAATTATTTTAAATGATTAGTTTATATACCTAATAGAAAAGCTTATAAACGCAAAATATGCAATAAATGTATTTCTAAAATACAATTACAAATTTAGAACTTTTCATATAATTCATTTAAATATAAAAATAAATTTTACATAAATGCAGCAAGTAACTTTGAACATAGCTGAACCACTACAATTAAGTCTAGATTTCGGAGACACATAGGACATAGGAAATATATTTTTTGGCTTCGAAATTAAACTCGACCACAACCAATTCCCATGGTACTTTCATTACTAGTAACCTAGTGTTAAATTTCATCAAAACACCGGCATTATTTTTTGAGTCATGGTGTTTTTAAAATATATGTTTGTTAGTCCTTGAACTTTTCAAGAGTTCCAGAACCCGAAATTATGGTACCATTTCGCCCATATGCAGTCCCGTCATACTTTCAATACTAGTTAACCCTTGTACACAATTGGAACGCTTTATCTTAATTTTAAGTTACTAGTTTTATTAATTTCGATGATAAACTTTTACACATTGGGGGGTCTAAGAGAAGTTCTGAACCACCACTCCAATTGATCCCAAATTATGGGGGCACGCAGGAAATAGTAAAGAACAGCCTGGGCCAAATTTGAAGCTTCTACATTTGTTTCAAGTTGCTATCTTTATTAATTTCGAAAATATGCTTTAAGGTCCTAAGAACTGAGTGGCTGGTCCCCGACCCACTACTCCAATGGGGCTCAAATTTCAAAGACACTAACGAAATAGGAAGGGACACCCTGATACCAAATTTGGAGGTTCTATCTTCATTGGTTTCGGAATTATGCTCGTTTGGCCTAAATTCGATCAAAAAGTTCTAAGTTCCGAACCCATTGTCCAATCCTCACCGTACGTAATCACCGCCGTAGTTTCATTGCCAACAACCTACAGCACAAATTTCATGAAGATAGCCCCATTAGTTGTTGAGTTATCGTGATTTTTTATATATGTTCGTTAGCCCTGACATCGATTAAAAGGTCCGGAATCCGAACCGTTGGGCTGATTTCGCCCTTATATAGTCCGCGCTGTACTTATAGTACTAGTTAATCCTTGTACACAATTTGAACGGTCTATCCTAATTTTAAGTAACTATTTTTAGTAATTTCGATTATAAGCCTTTAAAACTTGGGAGGTCTGAGAGGGGTACAGAACCACCACTCCAATTGATCCCAAATTAGGGGAACACGCAAGAGATAGTAAAGAACACCCTTGTGGCAAATTGGAAGCTTCTACATTTTTTCAAGTTGTTATCTTTATTAATTTTAAAGATATGCTTTAAGGTCTTCGAAAATGTGTGCCTGGTCCCCGACCCACTACTCCAATGGGACCCAAATTCACAAGACACTTAGGAAATAGGAAGGGACACCCTGATACTAAATTTGGAGGTTCTATCTTCATTGGTTTCGGAATTATGCTCGTTTGGCCTAAATTCGATCAAACAGTTCTAGGTTCCGAACCCATGGTCCAATCCCGACCTAACGCATTTCCCGAAGTAGTTTCATTACTAGTAATCTACAGCACAAATTTGATGAAGATAGCGTCATTAGTTGTTGAGTTATCGTGATTTTTTATATTTGTTCGTTAGCCCTGAAACCGATTAAAAGGTCCAGAATCCGCACCCATGGGCCGATTTCGCCCATATGCAATCCCCGCCGTACTTTCAGTCCTAGTAACCTACAGTTAAAATTTCATCAAGATAGCTCCATTATTTTTTGAGTTATCGTGCCTACGGACGGACATGGCTATATCGACTAAGGCGGTCACGCTGATCACAAATATATATACTTTTCCATATCTAGCTCGCTTCCTTTAGGTGGTTACAAACACCATACCAAAGTTAATATACCCCTTTACCTATTCTATAGGTGTAGGGTATAAAAAATGATATTTATTACCTTTTTTATATTATTTTAAATATAGATGAAAGAACCGCGCACTCTTCTTATTTACTTTTTTCATATACTGAAAGTATTTTTTGACATTTCAGTCAGACTAAACCAACGATTTGTAAATGTGTTGTGCATGGCTTGTGTATACGCACACTGTCGAAGGTTTTGGTTTTTCTTATATTTCTAATATTATGTTTTAAAAAATAATATTTTTTTAAAATAATTTTTACTAAAAAATATCTTATATTCAAAATACCTATAAAAGGAAATTAAAAATATTTTTTGTAGGTAATAAATTAAAACATTCAAATAAATATTGTTCGATAAATTAAATACTGTATGCGCGACGCGCGTTTCGATTTAAGGATATTTGGACAGACGTATTGACGTACTGCCGTATAAAAATTGTATATCGTATGTTTTGATTTCATTCTATAAATAAAAAGTTTATTTTACATTTTCAACATCGAATAATGTTTTTTATTATATTAGATTGGCGTAGTTTGTAAATGGAACGCTAATTTTTGTTTCAGGAGTACATAATTGTCAGATTAATCGTCATATATATATTTGACATTTTAAAATTACCTGTCATTTGAGAAGTTAATTATATTTAATAATATTTAAATATTAATAAAGTGAAAAAATTAAGGTTTATTGCTGATATAAATATAAAGAATATTTTTTAAAATGGAAGGGGGTAAGTGCTTATTAGTTATCAAATAAAAAATATGATTTAACATAACCTATTCAAGAGAATTTTAATTAAAGCCATCTGCCGGCAAATATTTATCTACACTGTCATATACTCTTTTACAAGGGCTGGGCAATAGTTGAGAGTAGAAAAGAGTTTACTCCTCATGAAGGAATAAAAGCAATAATATTTATTTGTTTTAAGAAACTTATGAGTCATGGCTTATGACCATGTATAGAAATATATTTTTGTCAATAAAAAACTTAGTAAATATTAAATAAATAAACTAGACAAAAGGGTATAAAGTAAACTAAGGAATTCAGAATCATTTTTCGCATGTTTTCAGAACTTTAAATAAGCATACATTCGTAGTAAAAATTTACCTATGTAGCTATTAAATTTAAAAATGAAAAAAGAGTGGGAAAAATTTATTCTTTGATTTATTAAAAAACTTTGTTTTTTGCTATAAATCTTAAGATTGAGATTTAAAAAAAGACTTCGGTCAACTTGACTATTATTTGTACTTCTGGCAACTTCAATATAATATAATACTAAATACTAAACTTATGATTTATGATATTTTAAATTTTGTTGTACATATTATGTATTCATAGAGTTTTTTAATTAGGATACAGAATACGTACAACATAGTTCATATCGTACTAAAATGTTTAGAAAAAAGTACAGTTTGCTTTATGAAGGACAGCATTAACTCGAATTTTGGGTTCTTGACTTCAATAAATATATGTATATGTTTAGAAATATGTATTTATTAGAATAATATTTATATGTATTTAGAATTTTAATTTAATTTAACTGTACCAATTTATCCTCTCTTTAAAGCGGCTTAAGCTATAGAAATAAAATTCAAAAATCGGTACTTAACAATGTTTTAATAATTAAGAAAAATTATAAATTTTTTTTAAGCAAATTTCAAGCGCAAGAATTGTTGACAACACTGTTGGCATAATTTTTATTATGAATAGTCAAATATAATTTACACAAAACGAATTTTATATGTTAACTTAAAAACAAAAATAGCTCGAATTTTGAGCACAGGGCGATACTAGTATATATAATTTTCCATGTCTAGCTCGCTTCCTTTAGGTGGTTACAAACACTATACCGAAGTTAATATACCCTTTTCCTATTTCATAGGTGCAGGGTACAATAACATCTGTTTGAAATCCTTGCTCCATATTTTTAAAAGTTGAAAAGCACTCCACGAGATTAGTGATTGTAGATTTACACTTTATAAAGTTGATAGGACAATAAAAAGCTAGCACAATTATTATAAATAAAATCAAATACTTTTTACTGAAAAATTTTAGTAAAGGCATAGCAATCGGACGATAATTAATGAATTCATTTTTAAGGTTTTTTTTTTGAGTGTACTGGCTTAATAAGAGCGGTTTTCTTGAAAAATGGAAATGGAAAAACTTCTGAAGTGTAAGAAAGATTCAAATATAAAAGAAAGTGGTCCTGAGAAAAAGGTAGAACATTTTTTTAAGGGTAAATTGGGGATTCCATCGGTACCCGGACTTGAATTATCATCAAGTTTATTTAAATAACTAACGATCAAATTTAGCATCAATATTAATGCTAGTAAGCGTTGTTTTAGGAAAATTATGTAAGTTCGAAAGTAGTTCTTTATCAAGAAGAAAAACGGATAAAGAATAGCTTGCTGAAAAAGAATCATGAAACCATTCAGAAATGATTGTGGAGTCACAGCTGTTATTATTATTATAATTTATAAAATTGGGGAATTGATCAGAATTTCTTTTAGGATTTTATTTAATATTAAGTATTCGTGTAGTAGTACAAGTATACAGTAGACATGTTCTGCACATAATTTGAATAAATGTTGTCACCAAAAGACTAAATTCATTGAATAAGAATAAAAAATTGTTAAAATCAGAACTATTACTGCTCTTAATAATTTTACGCCAGACTTTATTGTTTTTATGTTTTAGTTTATTAAGATTTTTAGAGAAGCAGGGCGGGGCGGACTAGAATTATTGCTATTGTCAACAATTAAGGGTACAAATTGAATAATAGAAAAAAGGATTGAATAAAAGCTATTGACTGTTAAATTAATATCAGCAGAAGTTGAGAACAAAAGGTCAATGCTGCTTAATATATTTTTTATACCAGTCAAAATGGCTTTAAAGAAATTAAACCGATAGGATTGTGCTGACTCAACAGTTATAGGCGAAAAGGAGTTAAGGAAAAAACAAATGGGAAGATGATAATCATCGATTCTTACCAATTCCATAGCACAATTAAAAAAGTAAAAATTATTTCCAAATAGTTGAAAAAATAAGATCAAATTGCTTACTTTGATTAAACTGAAGATATTGTTGAAACTTAAACGAGTTAAATGAATCAATTAATAAACATTCAATATTACTTGATAACATAAATGGAATCAAATAAACTTCTTCATTATGAGCAACCATTTTAACATTAGGAAGGTTAAAATCTCCATAGATAATAATATCATCATTAGACGTTTTAAAATCAGTTTTACTCTGTTCGCCAATTTGACAAGCACTTACCGGCGATTCGTAGAACTATTCTTTATATTGAAATAAACTTTTTTTTAATAATAATTTAACAAAATTTAAAAAATTTAAAAACTTACCTGTTACATCGAACAGGTAAAATTTTACTAAACAAAATTTATTTGTTTGATTTTTTTTAACGTTTAGTTATGATTTAGTCCGCTTTGAGCGAAGTTATAGCCCCTATTTCACGTCAACCTTTTATTGACTGTTAAATTAATATCAGCAGAAGTTGAGAACAAAAGGTCAATGCTGCTTAATATATTTTTTATACCAGTCAAAATGGCTTTAAAGAAATTAAACCGATAGGATTGTGCTGACTCAACAGTTATAGGCGAAAAGGAGTTAAGGAAAAAACAAATGGGAAGATGATAATCATCGATTCTTACCAATTCCATAGCACAATTAAAAAAGTAAAAATTATTTCCAAATAGTTGAAAAAATAAGATCAAATTGCTTACTTTGATTAAACTGAAGATATTGTTGAAACTTAAACGAGTTAAATGAATCAATTAATAAACATTCAATATTACTTGATAACATAAATGGAATCAAATAAACTTCTTCATTATGAGCAACCATTTTAACATTAGGAAGGTTAAAATCTCCATAGATAATAATATCATCATTAGACGTTTTAAAATCAGTTTTACTCTGTTCGCCAATTTGACAAGCACTTACCGGCGATTCGTAGAACTATTCTTTATATTGAAATAAACTTTTTTTTAATAATAATTTAACAAAATTTAAAAAATTTAAAAACTTACCTGTTACATCGAACAGGTAAAATTTTACTAAACAAAATTTATTTGTTTGATTTTTTTTAACGTTTAGTTATGATTTAGTCCGCTTTGAGCGAAGTTATAGCCCCTATTTCACGTCAACCTTTTATTTATTTATTTATTTATTTTCAATGCCAAAAGAGATTGCTCTCGTAACATGGCTGTATACATTTTAAAATATTATTTATTCATTTCAATCTTAATTATTAAATTTAGAAAATATAAAAGAGATATAAATATAAAATATGACAAATGTAATGTAGTTCATGTAAAATAAAGGTAACAAATTAGCATTTTTCATCAATTTCCTTGATCCATTATTGGATCATTACTGGACAATCACCATGATGAGCAACTGCTCACGTCTATTGCATTTTTCAATTTCATATCCCATTTTTTTTGTGTTTTTAATTTTTTTTAAAAATTTCCCATTTAAAATCTATTGGGATTGCATGTTAATGAACTTGATGATGTAAACGATTCTATTATTTTCAATATTTTTTATTTTTATTGTGATATTAATATTTGCGGTGTTTCCAAAATTTCTAAAATTTCCTCATCTTTTGAATTCTTTTTATTCCCTAATGGGGAAAATGTCGGTGATGAACAATATTCTATTAAACTATACATTGAATCCTTAAAAAAAATCATTATAAATAAAATTTTATACGATCATTTTTTAATAATATTTTTATTTTGTTTGTATGTATTAAACTTTTTTCAACTACCTAATACCATAAAGTAACAAGATATATACAAGATTATACAAGATTTTTTATTTCCTCAAGTCAACTTTATCGTATTTTAGTTAATTTTTATTTTAATTTTTAGTTTTTTTTATTTTTTTGTTTGTATGTCAATCGATGTGTTTACATTTGTATATGTTTTTTCTCTTTTTTGTTTTGTTTTTTTTTTTTTTGTATGTATATCATATCAATCGCTGTATCATGTATGTTTGTGTATATTTTGATTATTAAATAAAAAAATATTGATAGAAAAAGAAGAATGAAATTTCTTTTTTTTGCTTAAATTTTTTTACTTGAATTATTCCAAGTCTTTCAAATCGTTAGAAAAGAATTCCATAAATTGTCTTCTAATGTACCTATGTATTTTAAATTTTCGTTAGTTTAAAATAGGTATGTAAAATTTTTTTATAATTTTAATTTTCTACTAAAAAATATAATTAAAAATTTTTGTTTATCTTATTGAAAATTTGTTTTATTATTTAATTTAGAATTCTAAAAGGGAAAAAGCCGGGTAAAATATACTATGGAAAAGTATATAAATAAGCTTTCAAAATTCATATTCCATTCGTCATAAAAAGCCCTTTAAGTATATAAATACACATTATAAAATATTTATATATATGTATGTATTTCGCGATGTCTTTTGTTCTACCGGAACCATAATAGAAAAACCACTAATTTCATCCAGTGCACTATTATGGTATAGCCTTCTAAAGGCTATTTCATCGAATACCAATACAGTCAACCTTTCAATTAAATCTTTTTCTGAGAATGTGATGCCTAACTCATTTATATTTTTGTCGTAATGCTACATAAAGATAAAATCCTGTTTTTCCTTTTTTTAATTTTTGCCTTAACTTTTTATTTTGATTTTTTAAGTAAATAATGTTTTTTATTAAATTAAATTTTGTTTCTCAAAGATAGCTAACCTTTTAAGAACTTTTGAATACTTTTTTAAATAAAAATCTACACTCCTCTAAAATTTCAAACAATGTCTGCAAAACAAACTTTTTTCATCTGACAAGACAGTTTAAAAAATTTTAAAAAGTACATTCAAATTTCTTACATTTTTGTTAGAATAGCATTTACCGTACCGATTTCAAATACCGTATTGGGGTGATTTCAAATCAACAAAATTGATTAACATTTTTTGTTCTAGATGAATACTCTATGTATATGATTTCTTTCTTTCTTTTTTTTTTCATTTATATTGGATGTCAAAGTCGAATATCCGATGGAGGTATTTTCAAAGTTATACACTGCACAAAAAACTAATAGAAGAAAATTAGATAAACCAAAAGAAAACCAATGCCAGGCAGTAGTGTACCTGTACCATACATGATTGTAGGAGACGATTCCTTTGGACTCACACGAAATATTTTAAGACTTCTCTCGAAAAAATCAACTGTGAGAAAAAAATTTTTATCATTTTTCCATACTAGGAACATATAGGACTTTCTTTTAGTCGACGGGTTTCCAGATTCCGAAATTTTAAACGGGTCATAGATTTGAAAACTGAAACTACAGAAAAAATAGTGCTTGTTTGTTGTACTTTGCACAATTGTTTTTAATTCTGAAAAATTTTTCAGTGATTTCAAAGAAAATCTGCCCAGTTTTAATGTCAAAGGGTTCACAAACATCGCAGGACATAATAAATGAATTTGCTGATTATTTTATGAATCAGGGTGCTGTTGACTGGTGACATGTCATAATTACCTTAAGGAGTTATGACACTCTACTTTGTGGGCCATTGGTCATAATTCGTTTTTATAATATTTCAAACTTAAAGAAATTGGCAATAATTTCAGTTAAAGCCTTAGCATCCGGTGCCCGACGCCCTTTCTCCCACGACTCTGCACCGCGTCTTTGTACACGTTTTTGGCGCTTCGTTTTAAAAAAAAAATTGTAGTAAAGGCCCTTTTGCAAAGATTTAAATCAACAAATTGTAGTAAAATCAAAACATTTTCAGTAACTTTAAAAATTAACAAAAAGTTGAATTATCCTTCAGTTTTGATATTAGCTTAAGCCAGCTTAATGTTTTTATGGTTCGGCCTTTATAATGAAGCAAAAATTTAATACAACTGTAGTAATATTCGGATATATGCCAAATGTAATAAAGCCATTTGTCTTTATTTCATTATCATATTTGAAATAAAGCCAAAAAACGAATTTTTAAATTTTGGTCTTATTTCAATATGAAAAATTCAAAAATTAGCAATTTGATTTTATTTCAAATTGCTAATTTTTTTTAATGTGCAAATAATTGAATGGTTACCTTTCGGAAATTTTGTGACAATTCTGGAAAAAGAGAATACCTTGATTTTGAACCCAATTCTAAAACCTCACTTAATTTAGAATCCCACATATCCACATATATAAATATTATGGGAACAGCGAAAATCCTAATTTTGAATCCAAGTTTAAAATCTCTCTTAATCCAAAATCTCATATATACACATATGTATAAATGTTCTGTAAAAGAGGAATACCCTGATTTTAAATTCAATTTTAAAACCCCTAATAACTCAGAAAAGCTCACGCTACCCTCAAAGAGCGGTCTCCATCAGGGTCGGAGTGTTTCTGAGCATATGGTTGTTCCGCGACAACACGCGTCTTGCGGATGAAAGTGCACCAGTAGCCGTTAACTTTTTAAAATAAAACCTATCATCTACAATGTTATGGCTAACTAGTGTACCGATATGATCGATATAAGTGAATTAGGAGAAATTTTAGAATTGAATTGAAGATAACCGATTTCCCAGAATATTCATATATGTGTATATGTGGAATTCTTAATTAAGAGAGTTTATATATACTCTATATAAATAAATATTCTGGAAAAAGCAGCAATACCAATTTTGATTTATCTCATGTTTTTAAATATTTTTTTTTGGCTTTATTTCTTCATAATTTTGACTATATTTCTTTTTCAGAAATCTTTAAAAATGAAATAAATCCGAAAAAAAAGAAATTAGGATTTTGGTTTTATTTTAAATGTGGTATTGAAATAAAGCCAAAAAAGTGAAATTTGGCTTTATTTCATTTGGCCTTATTGCATATACCCTAATATACTATTAAATAAAATAATTAAGAGTGACATGTTATAACTCCCTGAGGGCCTCCCGCTACTTTGTGTCATAGCTTTCTAAGGGACTTATGACACCTATTAAAATTTTAAGGTGTGATATAAGTCCCTTGAAAAAAATGATATAAGTCCCTTAGGGAGTTACCGATCAAAAGGTTCAGCATTCGAATTTATGGGCCGATGTCGCCCATATGCAATCCCCACCGTACTTTCAGTACTAGTAACTTACAGTCTCTTAAGGAGTTGTAACACAAAGTAAATTATCATAACTCCCTAAGGGAGTTTCTTCCTGAGTCCTCCTAAGTCGATATAGCCATTGTGACCTAGTGAGTGTTTGAGTGATTTGCATGACCTCCTGAGTCGATATAGCCATGTCCGTCCGTCCGTAGACCCGATAACTCAAAAACTAATGTAGCTATATTGATGAAATTTTAACTGTAGATTACTAGGACTTAAAATTCGGCGGGGATTGCATATGGGCTTAATCGGCCCTTGGGTTCAGATTCTAGATTTTTTAATCGTTTTAAGGGCTAACGAACATATAAGTTAATTTAATTTATACTTTCTATAAAATAAAAACGCAATATTCATTTTTAATTGAAGAGAACCTCTTCTTTTAATACCAAAAATTTTTCTGTCTTGATTTTTTCATTTTTTTCCATATTTATATTATTATTTTTTCTTTTAAAAAGTACAGTTTGCTTATAATTTAAATTAGTATTTCTTAAGAATTTCGATTAGTATTACATGGTTATCTTGATTATCATTATATTTCCTAAAACTGATAATCTAGATTCTTCATTAACATAATATTATTTTCTAGGTGTTCCAAAAAGATATTGTTTTGACCAATAAGCGAAATACTTTCAAGTGGAATTTCTTTCTTTTAAACCAATAACATAAATTTCGTTTATCATTCAAAACCACGTAAAAAATTCTTACATAACATAATAAAACCTAATTTCTTTTTAGAACACTTGAAACATCTGCTTTAAAATAACCTTTTCTTTACAATATGAAATTTTTTATATTATTTTTGTTGTTTTATAATTTTTTTTTTTTTATTTTTGGTTTTAAATTACAATTTTACAAATTTTATTTTATAGATTTTTTCTTATAATTTACAAATTTGTTTTTGATATTAGTTTTTGTAGTATTTTCATTCAAATACTTAAGTGCTAATTAGGCAAAATATTATAATTATTATAATTATTACATAATAATTCAAGTTCAGATAATAAAGAATTTAGAAAAATACTTATTTGTTATTTAAATTTTAGTATTTGCTAGTTAATTTTATTTATGGAATTATTATAAAAATTTTTAAATAAACTGAATAATTCTATGGATATTAACTCTTCCCCCTTTGAATTCAAATGTCCTCATTTGATTACATGTTAAAATTTGGTATGTTGAGTGTTCTCGCTTTTGGGTTTAGTGATGGTTTCATTGCATGTGATTTTATTGTTGATGTGTTTGATATTGATGATTGTGTAGTTGGCTGTGGTGGTGGTTGTGGGATGTAGTTTGGAGGTTGTGGTATGTTTGTTTGTTTAACCTCAGGTGTTGATGTTGATAGTATTGTTTCTCTGGATAATGATGTTTGGATGCTTTCAAGTTTACTCTCAGATGCCTTGTCAAGTTTACTGTTAAATATTATTTTATTTTTTTGTTTTGTGTTTATGATTATTACGGTTATTAGTATAAGAATGACTACGGCTGTTAATGATGCTTAAAAGTTGGTCGCTTATTGTTTTTTCTTTTAGTGTTTCGATCTCTTTAGTATTGTTGATATGGATTTCTTGTAGTAACTCTAGTGATAGTTTTTGTTGTATTTTGTTATTCATAAATTGTGGTTGCAATATGGCTGGTAAAATTTTGGTATTTGATACTTCGTTTTAGTAGTATTGATAATTTTTTCCACCTATGGTTATTGTTGAATTTTTTATTTTTATGAGATATGTTCCTTTAATATGTCTTCCTTCCTTGTCAATTATGATTGGCCCTTCAAATTGGTTGAGGAAAATCACATCGTCTGTCAGTTGTTCTATTGTTGGAATATGATGACTATTTGTTGCATTACATGTTGAATTTTTACCTTTTATGAGGTTTGTTATGCAGTCAGAGTTAGTTATATCCACCAATTCATTTTCATTACAAATTGTTACATAGTTAATTTTTTTAGAATTATATTCTTTTATTCCATACAATATTACATTGTTTGATAGTATGTAATCATGCTCAATTGTTATAATAGAATTTTTTCTTTTTACTGGTTTAATAATTAATTTATTATATGTATTTTTTAATGTTAATGGAATTTCAATCAAATAGAACAAGCAAAACCGTTAGAATAATTTTTACATTAGCAAAATCGAAAGCTTTCTCGGCATTAGCATAAGGAAAATTTTCATTATCAAGTATTTTAGTTATCGTTTCTATTTCTATTTTTGATAGTATCAATGGGTTTATTACATTTAATTTTGCCCAATGTACTGCATATTTTAAATTAGTAATTTCTTCTTTTATCAACTTAAGTTTGTATTGTATTTGAAAAATTTAATGGTTATCAATAATTTTATTAATTTTTATATTTTCTAATATTTGGTTAGTAATTCTAGTTATATTGTTAATTCTATCATTATAAGTTTTGTTAATTATTACTTGTTAATATAGTTAGTTAGTAAATTATTTAATTTATCTTGTATCATGACGTAATCATCATGATCTGGATTTCCAGCTATCCATTTCCATATAGAACCTATTTCATTTATGGATCTGGATTTTCGGTGTATTTTGAATTCATCTAGTAACTCTTGTATTTGCTGTTTTTCATAAGTGAAATATGGGTAAAGAGCGTGTGATGACCTTAACATCTGGTATAGGGGTTATCTCATTTATTAATACCTGCAGATTACTTAAATCACTGATGTGTATTACTCTGAATTTACCTTTTTGTATTTTTGCCTATCTCACCTTGATGGTTACAGTATGCGATCTAGTATAGTTCAATATTTGAACATCTCCGAACACCAATTTCAATAGGTACCTATAAAAGATTTTTAAAATTTAATATTTGATTTATGTACTATTCTGCCTGTTGTAGTAATGATATGTGAATTCTTACCTCATTGAACTATTTCTTTTTTATAACGATGTGTTAGTTTTGATCCTAATCTTTTGTTATGCTTAACAAATATAATTTCACCTACTTGGTATTTTTTTATCGGTTTTCGTTCTTTGTTATGATATTCTATGTCCTTTCTTTGTTTTTCTTTTATTTTTTCAATATTTGATAGTCTTGTTTTTTCGAATTCTTCAGGTGTAATATTGGGAGTTCTACCAAAAAATAAATCTATTGGTTTTTTCCCTGTTACCGAATATATCGTATGGTTATATTCATTAACTGCTCTTTGCATTAATTCTTCAAGGTTACGTTCTATTCTTTCTGCTTTTAGACATCTCATGATTTCTGCTAAAGTGGAATGAAATATTTCCACTTGATCATTTACTTCGCTCTTATAAGGGGGTGTTGTGAAAATTTTTATTTTCAATTCATCTTCCATCATAGATCTAATAGAAGCGAAATTAAGAGATTTTTCATTATCTACTCCTACCCATTCTGGAATTCCATAGTAGTATAAGATGTCTCTTAACGGTAACCGTATGTGTTCTGTTTGAATCTACTTTGAATCATTCTGAATTGTGCGAATTTTGTTAGTTTATCTATGGCAGTTAATGCTAATTTAGATTCAGTTGAAAAAATGTCCACGTGTACTATATGTCCTGAATAACTTAGTATTGGTGTTGATTGTATGTCAGGATTAGGAGGGCATCTGTCATATTTATTCTCTTTACATATTGCACAAATTTTTACAAGACTATTTGTTTTTTTATTCATTTGCGGGAATTAGTTTGTTTGTAGTATTTGGTTCTTATTTTCTTTCGCATTTCTATGTGTGTGTTTATGGGTTTCTAATATGATTTCATTCTGTTGTTCTATATTGTTAATATCTTGTACTATTATTTTGGTAAATTTTATTTTGTACTTTTCAAAATATTCTGTCTGAGTTTGTTGTATCTTTTCTATAATTGATTGTAATTATACTCTTCTAAAATTGCCTTCCAACTTTTCATTTTGCTATTTGAATTCTTGTTACTAAATGCAGTGGTTGGTGGTCTGTGAAAATTACCACTTTTCTTGACGATCCATATAGGTAATTTCTTAAGGATGTTAAAGCCCATACTATTGCTAACATCTCTTTTTCGTTTGTAGCATATGACTCTTCCGCTTTTTGAAGTGTTCTGGAAAAGAAAGTGATTGGTTTCCTACCTTGGGCTAATACCGCACCAATCAAATAATCAGAAGCGTCAGTAGTGAGCTCAAAATCTTTGTTGAAATCAGGATATGTTAATACCACGTCTTTTGATATTAATGTATTTTTTAAGGTAGTTATTGTCTCTTTTGCTTTTTCATCTAAAACTATAGGTACTTTCATCGATTGTCTTTTTTATATAAATCCTTTTTCACCTCTTAACGCAGAGGTTTGGTTATTTTGGCATAATCATATATGAATCTTCTGTAAAAGCTTTTCATACCCAAGAAGGATCTAAGTTCTTTTAAATTGCTAGGATCAGGCATATCACACATTGTTTGTATTTTCTTCGGATTTGTTTTGATTCCTTCTGCTGAAATCACAAATCCTAGGAATTCTACCTCGGTTTTTAAGAATTCACTTTTGTCTAATTGAACTTTCATATTTGCAGTTGCTAATGTGTGAAAAATCTTTTCTAAATTTTTAAAATGTTCTTCTTCATTTTTGCTGAACATAATAATGTCGTCTATATAGACGTAACAACATTTACCAATACGATTTCTTAAAATATCATCTAGGGCTCTCTGGAATAAGGCAATTTTAATCCAAATGGAAGTCTATTAAACTCATACTTTCCATTATTGACTGAAAAAGCAGTTTTTTCAATATCACTTTCTCTTAGTGGTATTTGATGAAATCCACTCTTTAAATCCAATACAGAGAATAGTTTATTTTTCCCTAAATTTGCTAGTACCTCGTTAATTTCAGGAATATACTTATCTGCTATTGTTACTTTATTCATTTCGCGGTAATCTATTACCATTCGATATTTTTTCTCTCCTGATGCATCATCCTTTTTGGGTACTATCCATACCGGTGAATTATATGGTGATCTTGAAGGTCTGATAATTCCATCCTCTAATAATTGTTTCATTTGTTTAACCATTTCCGTTTTCAGAGCCATAGGGTAAGGATATGATTTTAAATATATTGGGTTATCAGTAGTGGTTCTTATGTCTGCCACTACTGTGGTTGTATAAGTATGTTTCTCATCTGGATTAGAGAAAAGGCTTCTATATTTATTTACAATTTCGTTAATTTTATTTCTTTGATTTTCATTAAGATGTCCAGTCCTTATTTCAATGTTATTTACAAAATTCGAGCTGTGTTGTTTAATTGGTATATTTATTCTATTAGTTATTTCTAAAAATCCTTCTTTTGTATGGATGACAGCATTTAATTGTTTAAGGGTATCATTACCGATGATTCCTTCGAATGACGTTAAATTTGGGAGTAGATAAAATTTTATTTTAGATAGGTTATTTTTAAATAGATCAACTTCTGCGTGGTTATCTGTTATTGTCACAACACCACCTATAGAGTTGGCTTGAAAATTATTTTTATTTAGTATGGCCTTTCTTATAAATCTAGGATGTACGTAATTTTTATTAGATCCCGTATCCATAAATAATTTCATTGTTTCTCCATTCTCTAATGAATGTTCAAAATACGGGAGAGAAGAATGGTTTAATCTAAAAAAGTATTGCAATTACCCTTGCAGAAACAACATTGTTTTGGTTTTTCGGATTCTTTTTCTTGTGAACATTTATTAACTCCGTTTGATTGATTTCCTGGTATCCTATTTGTTTTTGTGTAATTGGCTGAGGGTTTTTCCCAAAATTCCCTGGATTATTGTTATAATGATTTCTTCCGTTTTGGAAATTTCCTGCATTATTATTATAATAGTTGCGTCCGTTTTGGTCATTACCCATATTGTTGTTATTATTATAATACCCTCTACCATTTTGGAAATTAGTAGTATTACTGTTAATCTTATAGTAATTACGCCCATTTTGGTAATAGGATTATTTTTATAACTATGTCTGTCAGTATTTGACTGATATGGTGCTGATTTAGATTGGTGATTATTTTGATGATTGGCTTGGAAAGTATTTGGTCCCGTTATCCTGTTGAATTTTGGTCTATTATAATTATTTTGTTGGTTGTTTTTATTGAATCTATTTTGAAAATTCATTTTATTCGGTTGAAAATTGAATTTCTGATTTTGGAAATTTGGTTTCCAATCGTTATTTTGCCTATGAAAAATTTTTCTGTTTGCTGGTCTTATTAATTGTTGGTTGTTATTTGTATTTCCGCATGTTCCAGCTTGTTGTTTATTTATGCCTTCTAACTTTAAACAATAATGTAGGGCTTCCGGGAGGTCTTTCGGTTCTCTCATACTTATGAACTTCGCAAAGTCTCAATTTAGCCCCATAATAAAAGTTTCTAGAGCTTTTTCTTGGTAGTGCTCTGTTCTACCAATTAAAGCTTCTGGTCTTAATCCAATTGATGGAAGTTTTTAAAGTATCAAAGCCAAATTCTCATAAATTCCTTCATAAAATTCTTTTATACTATTTTTCCCTTGTTTTTTAGACGTCATTTCATTTTCTATTATGCTTAAATCTCTGTTATCTGCGTAATGTCGGTCTAAACAATCAACAATTCTGATCCAACATAGTGGTACCTTGCATGCCACTAATTTTTTATTAGCTTCTCCTATAATCTTGTTCCCTCATGGTAAACAAGATTCCATAAAATTTTGGAGTATTCCTAATTGGGTTATAAATTGCTAATATTTCCGTTACACTATTTCTCCATGAACCATATTCTCCTGGTTCACCTGAGAAATTTTTCATACCCTTTATTACATCTGGTACTCTATCCATTCCTTCTAAACTATAATGATTATTAGTTACTATTTCATCTTCTTCATCTTTATTTTCATTATCTTCTTCCTCCTACTGATAATTTGTTTCCATCTGAAACTCGTGTTGTTCTATTCTCCTATTTTCCCTTATATTTCCTTCTGCGTCTTCCATAATCGTACTTAAGTTAGTTCTAGTCATTTCAGGAGTTGAAGATATGATGTCTTGTCTAGTAAAAGGTAGGGTAGGAGCCATTATAAAAGATTTTGGTTAAAAATTAAGGGTCACTAGGATATAAGATTTCTCCTAGATGCAAATTGATAAAAGTTAAATATTAATAATATTATTTGATTAATGATTTTTTTATATCTTAGGGGCACTAGTAGATAAACTTCTCCTAAATACAAAATTTAATTTTTATAATAAATTGGAAAAAATTAAATATTATTTGATACGTATGTGCTTGATCTATTTTCTCGAAATTCTTTTTAATAAGTTTATAGTGAGAAAAAAAATTTTTATTTTAACAAAAATTATCATATGTTATAAAAATATAGTTGAAATTAATTTTTTATGATTTAATTTAAATTTTTAATAATATAGTTGAACTTAAGATTTTATAATTTAAAGTTTAGAGTATTTAACAATAATATTTTTATGATAATAATTTAACCGTTAAGAATTTTTTTAAAAATAAATGTGTTAATTAATTAGTTCTACAATATAATACTACTTTTATTCTATAATAATAATACTTTTAATCTTTGGATCCAATCTACTTTTACTTAAAGTTTTTTTAAATTTTCCGGGTGTAAGATTTTAAAAATTTTTTTTTTATAAAAATTTTTTTTAATTTTTTCTTTGCCTTTATAATAATAATTTTTTATTTTTTATTTCATAATATCTTTATCTTTTATTTTTATTTTAAATTGACGAAGTGTAGAAATTTTACCATTCGTAAGTATAACTAAGTCTTCTACTCGCCATACATATGTGGCTAAATTTAAGAAAGTTAAGTTAACTTACTGGACGTCCGAGTTAAATTAATCGATTTTCCTTCTCGCTATACACATGTAGCTAAATTTACGGAATTTCGATTAAAACAGCTCTCCTTTATTATGGACGTATTGTAAAACTTCTATAATAATTTTTTTAAATTTTAAATTAATTCTTATTTTTTTCTTTTCTTCTCAATTTTTCTTTTATTATTTTCTTTCAATTACTTTAGAATATTTTTTTTCAATATTTAATATTTTTCGATTTATGGCCTTTAATTCATGCAATATATTTTTTCAATAATTCAATATTTTTCTTTTTTAATTTTTATTTTTAAATTTTTTGTTCTAAAATTTTTACTTTCTCTTTTCTGAATTCGCCCAATTAACTCTTTAAAATGGGTTAAAAAATCTTCAGTATCAGATTTCTCTGATACTACTTTTGTCATTATTAAAGGTTTTATTTTATTTCTCTTGACTATTTTATATTTATAAAAAATATAGACTTACATAAAAATAATTATTGTTGACCTCATACCGGAACTGCTGCTTTCGTCAATAAATAATCCCTCGGTGATTTGATGTTCTTTTCAAAATAAGTTGATTTCACCAGTTTTAATAAATTAAAAAAAATATTAAAAAAAATGTCACTAAAAAGTTTCTTGATTGTTCACAAAAATTTTTTAAAAATTTTTTTAATGTAAAGTAAATATTTCACTTATTAATTTTTAATTACTTAGTTCATATGTTTTAATAAGTTAAATTTTAATAAAAATTTTTTTTTTTTTTTTCAAAAAGGAAAATGTCACTAAAAAAATTTATAAACGTTTTAATTGTTCAAAATTATTTTATATTTTCCAATAAAAGAGATATTTCACTGATACAAAAATTTTCCTTTTTTGGTTAATGTTTAATTGTTTCACCAATTGAAAAAAATTTTTATTTTATTTTTATTTATTTTAAATTTAATCCATTAATCACTTTAATTAATTAGGAAAAATTATCCTAAGTCACTTTTGCTATTTTCCGCACGAATTCTACCGGAAAAAAGTTTTTATTAAATTGTCTCTTTTACGACTAAAACTCAGTTAAAATGATTATTATACTGTGCCTAGTGCAGCCTCACACCACGTGACGAAAAGATAGGCTAATTTCCACAGTATTTTTTTAACACTTTTCCTTGAGTGCTTCACCGAACGATTTTTATTGATTTACGAAACGCGGTCCCTGCTCGGGCGCCAGTTAATTTAATTTATACGTTCTATCAAATAAAAACTCAATATTAATTTTTAATTGAAGAGAACCTCTTCTTTTAATACCAAAAATTTTTCTGTCTTGCTTTTTTCAATTTTTTCCATATTTATATTATTATTTTTTCTTTTAAAAAGTACAGTTTGCTTATAATTTAAATTAGTATTTCTTAAGAATTTCGATTAGTATTATTACATGGTTATCTTGATTATCATTACATTTCCTAAAACTGATAATCTAAATTCTTCATTAACATAATATTATTTTCTAGGTGTTCCAAAAAGATATTGTTTTGACCAATAAACGAAATACTTTCAAGTGGAATTTCTTTCTTTTAAACCAATAACATAAATTTCGTTTATCATTCAAAACAACGTAAAAAATTCTTACATAACATAATAAAACCTAATTTCTTTTTAGAACACTTGAAACATCTGTTTTAAAATAACCTTTACTTTACAATATGGAATCTTTGAAAAGTTCAAATGCTAATGAAAATATATCTAAACAAGTGAGGGAAAATAACCAAGGGTTTTTAAAAAGCACATTTTCAAAATTATATACGGTTTCTTACTTTGTATTTTATCATTTATTTTTATAAAAATATATATTATGATAATATTATAATTTTGTTATTTTATTAATAATTAATTATATGACTAATAGTGAAATACTTAGAATACAACCCCAATGCATTCAAAAAAACCTATTAATAAGTGCAAAATATAATGTTGGAGCTTCAATGTTAACGTTTAATTTTGGAAAAACTTACACTGGAGAATAAATTACTGTTTTATAAGAACATAAAAGTTTTAATTTTGAAGACCTAGTAGCCCTTCAATGGGGAAGGTTCCCAAATTTTTGCTTAGCTAACTTATGGTGAGCAGATCACCCCCCTCCTGTGCTCACCCTTCCATTTTTTTCCGGTTCTAGGAAATCAATTTGGAACTCCAACAAATTTTGGAATTTTACTTAGAATATTATTATCTAACCAAAAATGGTTAAGACTAAGAAACAATTTCTTCAATTTAAAGAGACCCTTTCAAATTTAAGAAAAACCTTTAACGTATGTTGAAATATCATGCTGCAGCTGTAAATTTTGCATATTTGTAAAAAAAAATTTGAACAGGTGTTAAAGTTATAGGTGGTTGAAAATAGCAAAATTTCAATTTTCGAGCCCTTATAGCTCCTAAACAGGGAGCGTGACAAAAAAATTTTGTTAACCGACTCCTATTAATTTTGGAGGACCTAACTTCTTCCAAAATATCAAGAACCTAGGTTGAACCGTTTAGAAGATATATCTGGCCAAAAATTTTGCAAAAGTTGAGTTTAGCTTAATGGTAAATTTTAGTACCGTATGGTAACCCTATACATTTTAGCTTTATATTTTTGTGAACCTTATAAAACCAGCTATCTTTTGCCGTTTTCAGATTGAAAATACACTTAACAAAACTCTTTTTATAATAATTTAAAAATAGGGCTTTTTCCAACTTTGAAGGGCTGTAGCTCCGTAACGGGTGGGGCTACAGAAAAAAATTCTTCTACGAAATTAATTTTTTTGTAATATCTACCCGTGGTTAAAATTTCTTTACTCTATTTCAAACGGTGTAAAAGTTTTTGTAAACATACGGACGGACGGACGGACGGACGGACAAAGTCAAAATTAAGAAAAACCTTTGACACTTATTGAAACTTTCGCTTTGCAGCTTTCAATTTTGTATACAAATAAAAAAAAATTTTGACAGGTATTCAAGTTATAGGTGTTTAAAAGCTAAATTTTTAGCAAAATTTCAATTTTCGACCCCTTACAGCTCCTAAAGAGGGGGCGTGACAAAAAAATTTTGTTAACGGACTCTTACTTATTTCTAAGGATCTAACTTCTCCCAAAATTTCAAGTTTCTAGTTTTTGCCGTTCCGAAGTTATGAAGGACCAAAAATTTTGTAAAACTTGGTTTTGAATAACGGTAAATTTTAGTACCGTATGGTAACCCTATACAATTGGCTTTTAAAAGCTTGTAAAGCTTATAAAAACAGCTGTCTGTTACCGTTTTCAGGTTGGAGATATACCTTATAGAACTCTAATTATAACTTTTTAAATATGGGGCTTTTTTCAACTTTGTGGGGCTGTAGCTCCGTAACGGGGGGGGAGGGGCTACAAAAAAAAGTTTTAACATTAAATTATTTTTAATGCAATACCTATCTATTCCTGATATTTTTTTGTCATTCGTAGGTAAAAAGGGACGGACGGACAGAGTGAAGCTATATAGGCAAGTGTTTTTCCTATTTCCTTCGTGTCCCCGAAATTTTGACTTAATTGTAGCGGTGGTTCAGGTGCCTCCTAAGAAATCCAAAATTAAAAAGCTTATCTTCGAAATTCATGAAGTTAGAAGCTTTAAATTTGTTATTCGAGGGTTCTTTCCTATTTCGGTTCTTATTTAACACATTTATATTTTAAAAGACTAAAAATTTTACCATAAAACATATTTTGTATAATATTTTATAAATTAAAAGCAAAATATTTTTTTAATAAACGATTAAATTTGTTTTTTTTTTCATTGTTCAGGAAATTATTCAGGAAAGCACGCAAACAAAGTTTATATAATTAAAAAAGTAGAATATAGGCCACTTGGTGAAACCACAGAAAACAATTGAGGAAAAAAACCAAGAGTTTTTAAAAAGCACATTTTCAAAATTATATACGGTTTGTTACTGAGTATTTTATCATTTATTTTTATAAAAATATATATAAAAACAAGTAAAGAAACAGTCAGTCGGTGCAACCGACTTAGAAATACCCTACACCTATTTGGTTCAAATTTAAGGACATATCCATAAGTCGTTTTAACACCATAAGAGCTGTTATTAATTTGATCGTAAGACATAGCTAAACAAATTAACTTTATAATTCTAAAAACATTTTCTAATTACACTATCTATTAAAAAATATTACAAATTCTTACTAATTTATCTATTTAAAAATATTAAAACAAAAAAACTTGAAATAAATGAAAATATATTTATTCCAATTCAATTACTAAATGAAAAAATTTGAATTATTAAATTTTGTGATAAAAAGCTAATATATTTAATAATTAAAATTTTTCAAAATTGCAATTATTTTAAATGGCTTGTTTATGTACCTATTAGAAAAGCTTATAAACGCAAAATATGCATTAAATTTATATCTAAAATACATATACAAATTTAGATTCATTTAAATATAAATATAAATTTTACATAAACGCAGCAAGTACCTTTGAACATAGCTGCACCACTACAATTAATTCCAAATTTCGGGGACACATAGGAAATAAGAAATATATTCATTGGCTTCGAAATGAAACTCGACCAGAACCAATTCCCATGGTACTTTCATTACTAGTAATCTAGAGTTTAAATTTCATCAAAATAGCGGCATTATTTTTTGAGTTATGGTGTTTTAAGATATATGTTTGTTAGCCCTTGACCTTTTCCAGGGGTTTAGAACTCGAAACCATGGTACGATTTCGCCCATATGCAGTCCCCGTCATACTTTCAATACTAGTTAACTCTTGTACACAATTGGAACGTGTTATCTTAATTTTAAGTTACTAGTTTTATTAATTTCGATGATACACAGGAAATAGTAAAGAACACCCATGTGCCAAATTTGAAGCTTCTATTTTTGTTTCAAGTTATTATCTTTATTAATTTCGAAAATATGCTTTAAGGTCCTCGGAACTGAGTGGCTGGTCCCCACCCACTACTCCAATTTGGCTCAAACTTCAAGGAGACTAAGGAAATCGAAAGCGACACTCTGATACAAAATTTGGAGGTTCTATCTTCAATTGTTACGGAATTATGCTAGTTTGGCCTAAATTCGATCAAAAAGTTCTAAGTTCCGAACCAATTGTCCAATCCTCACCGTGCGCAATTGCCGCCGTAGTTTCATTACAATAACCTACCGCACAAATTTCATGAAGATAGTGTCATTAGTTGTTGAGTTATCGTGATTGTTTACATATGTTCGTTAGCCCTGAAACCGATTAAAAGGTCTAGAATCCGAACCCTTGGGCTGATTTCGGTCTTATGCAGTCCGCGCTGTACTTTAAGTACTAGTTGACCCTTGTACAAAATTTGAACGTTCTATCTTAATTTTAAGTTACTATTTTTAGTAATTTCGAGTATAAGCTTTTAAAACTTGGGAGGTCTAATAGGGGTACTGAACCACCACTCCAATTTATCCAAAATTAGGGGGGCACGCAGGAGATAGAAAAGAACACCAAATTTGAAGCTTCTACATTTTTTCAAGTTGCTATCTTTATTAATTTTAAAGATATGCTTTAAGGTTTTCGGAAATGTGTGGCTGGCCCCCGATCCCCAACTCCAATGGGGTCCAAATTTCAAAGACACTTAGGAAATAGGAAGGGACCCCTGATACCAAATTTGGAGGTTTTATCTTCATTAGTTTCGGATTTATGCTCGTTTGGCCTAAATTCGATCAAAAAGTTCTAGGTTCCGAACGCATGGTCCAATCCCGAACTTACGCAATACCTAAAGAAGTTTCATTACTAGTAACCTACAGCACAAATTTGATGAAGATAGCGTCATTAGTTATTGAGTTATCGTGATTTTTTATATATGTTCGTTAGCCCTTCGATCGATTAAAAGGTCCAGAATCCGAACCCATGGGCCGATTTCGCCCATATGCAATCACCGCCGTACTTTCAGTCCTAGTAACCTACAGTTAAAATTTCATCAAGATAGCTCCATTATTTTTCGAGTTATCGTGCCTACGGACGGACGGACATAGCTTTATCGACTCAGCAGGTCACGCTGATCACAAATTAATATACTTTTCCATATCTAGCTCGCTTCCTTTAGGTGGTTACAAACACCATACCAAAGTTAATATACCCTTTTACCTATTCTATAGGTGTAGGGTATAATAAATGATAATATTATAATTTAGTTATTTCATTAATTTATTAATAATATGACTAATAGTGAAATATTTAGAATATAACCCCAATGCACTCAAGAAAACCGGTTAATAAGTTCAAAATATAATGTTGGAGCTTCAATGTTAACTTTTAATTTTGGAAAAAACTGATAATAAGTTACTGTTTTATAAAAACATAAAAGTTTTAATTTTTAAGACCTAGTAGCCCTTCAATGGGGAAGGTTTCCAAATTTTTGCTTAGAAAACTTATGATGGATACGCCCACCACCCTCCTATCCTCAAACTTCCATTTTTTTCGATTCTAGGAAATCAATTATGAACGCCACCAAAATTTGAGATTTTACCTAGAATTTTATTATTAAAAAAAAGCTAAAATGGTTAAAACTAAGAGACAACTTCTTCAATTTAAGGAAACCTTTTCAAATTTAAGAAAAACCTGTGTAGAAATATTATGCTGCAGCTGTAAATTTCGTGTATTAGTAAAAAAAAAATTTAATAGGTTTTCAAGTTAAAGGTGTTTAAAAATAGAAAAATTTCCATTTTCGAGCCCTTATTGCTCCTAAACAGGGGACGTGACAAAAAAACTTTCTTAATTGACTCCTTCTAATTTCTGACGGTCTAACTTCTCCCAAAATTTCAAGACCCACGTATCAAGTTTAGAAGATTTGTGGGGCCAAAAATTTTGCAAAAATTGAGTTTTGCTTAATGGTTTTTTTTTTTTTTTTTTTTTTTTTTATTTATTTATTTCAGATCTCAGAAAAGAGCTAATATAGCTCGTACAGAGTTTTATAATTCATAAAGAAAATAAATTTGTAAATCAAAGCCTATTATAATTATAATACATAAATTATATACATAAATTCTTTTTTTTTTTTTTTTTTTTTTTAATTCAAAATACAGTGATAATTCAATAAAAAAATGCAATAAAAAATTAATCCTACTAACTACATTAATTCAATAACAATATTATTGTCGCTAATCATATCTAAGAGCCAATGAAATAGAAAGAAATGCAAAATGTACAGAAAAAATAAAAATTATAACTAAAAATTAAAAAATATAAAGAGTGAAACTAAAAAAATAACATTATATTAAAAATTCATAATTAAAGTCAAAACACAAAATTGATAACTACTAAGAAACAATGTAGTCTTTTTGTTTTTTTCCCTTGTTTTTTTTTTTTTTTTTTATTTATTTACTTAAAGTTAACTGTTACTACTATTCGAAAAACAACTTAAAAAGTAACTATTGACATTTTTTTTAAATTTCACAAAGTTATTTATTTGTTTAAGTTCTGCTGGCAAATCATTATAGATCGCATAAGCCTTGTTGTATATTGTATCTTGTTTATTAAATCTCATTTTAGACGATGTAATATGTATTTTCTCAGCATTTCTGGTTCTATATTTATGTACTTCACTGTTCAGACTGAATTTGACATTTGTGTTAATGTTGTTAGCACACATAGCATGAACATGCATTGCCAGCTTACTTTTAATCAATTGATTTATAGGTAGAATATTATTCTCAATATGGATCTGTTGAGTTGCCGTTTTGATTTGATAACCAAATAAATTTTTTATGGCTTTGTTTTGAACAGTTTGAATTAGTTTAATGTACTTGTTACACACATTTCTCCATAAATGTATACCATACATAACTGTTGCATGAAACATACTGAAGTATAATGAACGCTTTAGTTTATGTGGAACTCTATTTCTAATTAACTTAAATAAACCTGCAGACTTTCTGGCCTTAGTTAGTTGTTCTCTAATTTGTTGCTCCCAAGTAAGATTTTCATCTATAATAACACCCAAGTATTTATAGCATCTCACTAAATCTAAGTCATAACAGCCAATTTTGATATGAAGCATATCAGTTACTTTCCTCTTGAATATTATATATTTAGTTTTATTTGTATTTAGAGTGAGCTTGTGTTGATTCATCCATTCCTGAATTAATACTAGATCTATGTTAATTGCTTCTTCTAGTCTCTTGCAAGTAGTTTCAGCATATACTATAGCCAGATCATCTGCATACATATACGGCTTTCCATTTAGCTTTAAATTAAGTAAACCGCTTATATAAACTGAGAATAATGTAGGGCCTAGCGAACTCCCTTGTATAACACCAAAGTCATTTTTCTCCAGGCCACTGGTCACATCATCACATTCAGCATACTGATTTCTCTGAGAAAGGTAACTTTTGAACCATTTGAATTCATTACCTTTTATGCCATGTTCGAATAGAATTCTAAGTAATAATTTCCTGTCAACACTGTCAAAAGCTTTTTGAACATCGAAGAAAACAGCTGTAACTTTATTCCGTTTGTCAATTGAGGATTGAATATCGCTAATCACATCAAATAGAGCAGCTTGAGTGCTAGATCTTCTTATAAAACCATATTGTTGTTGTTTGTTTAATTTGTTTTTATATAAATAATCCGTAAGTTGGTTGTTGACTACGGTCTCCACAATTTTGCTAAATACTGATGATATAGCAATAGGTCTATAATTATTGAAATCAGAAGTATTTCCTGATTTTTTATAAACTGGAATAATTTTACTGAATTTAATACATTGCGGAACTTCTGCTTGGGTTAATGCATAATTAATCAGTTTCGTTAAATTATTAGTCAGTTCATTTTTACATATTTTGATTATGTGTGGTGAAATTTGGTCCTGACCTGCTGCATACGTGTCTGATAACCCATTTATTAATTTTAAGCACTCTTTTGGGTTAATAATTTTAAATTTAAATTCTGAAGTTGTTCTAGTTTTTGGTACATATACTATGTTATTAAATTTACCAGCCATTTTTTCACCTATGTTTGAATAAAATTCATTAAAGCTGTTGATTTTATCATATTTTTTAACTTTATTTAGTTCACAGCTTGCAAAAAAATCATTTTCTTTTTTGTTTTCACAGCATAAAATATTTTTAATGTATTTCCAGTTTTTCTTAGGATCATTTTCAGCTTTTTGGAATTGCATTTCATCATATAACTTCCTTTTTTTTCTTTTCAAACTTGTTGTTAAGTTCAACCAGTATTTATATTTATTTTTAATTAAAGGTGAGTTACTATTTTCCACATATTTTTTGTACCAGTAATTTTTTGTTTCAATCGCTTTGGCACACTCATTGTCAATCCAGGGTGCAGAAAATTTACTATGTTTTCTATTAACTTTCTTCACAACGGTAGCACTATTTACTGCATTTTGACAATTAATTACAAGTTCTTTTGCTAGTTAATTAACATCAGTTGTAGCAGTGACATAATTATTTAATTTTTTTTTAAGGTACACGTAGTTTGTTTTTTTTGATTGACAGCTTAGCAAAAGACTTTTGTTTATTTTTTAAATAAACATCATTCACTTCCACAAACATTCCTAAATGATCGGATAAATCATGATGGATTAAGGAAATTGCAATTTTGGATTCTGGATTTTTTTTAATAACATGATCAAGGCATGTACTGGAATCAGGCCTGGTAATTTCATCACTGCATATAGTGTATCCATTCGTCTCAATTGTTTTTAAGTACTTTTGCACACTTAGATCAGCTAAATTTCTAATATTAAAATTCAAATCACCCATAATGATACTATTTTTATTTTTGATGTTTTCTAGGTGTGAATCCAGTTTTACCAGAAATTTGTTAATATGTAGAAGCGATGTTTCAGGTGGTCTGTATATAGTTGTGAAGCTGAATTTATTATTTTTATCAGTGATTTCAATGTTAATAAAACTATTGAATTCATCACAATAAATTTCATTAGTGTTATATTTTAAATTATTGTGTATAAATAAAGCAGCACCTCCTCCACGTTTATTGTTTCTGCAAGAGAATAAATTATTATAGTTTTTTATTTTAATATATGTATTGGCATTCATAATCCATTATCCAGGTTTCCGTAATTGCAATTATATGTACTAAGTGTTTAATTTTATCTAATATGTGAGCTATGTCATCAATTTTGTGTTTAAGACTTCGAGCGTTAAAGTATAATATTTTTAGTGACTCTCTGTTTATAATATTTATATCATCAAAATTAAAGATGTTTGTTTTAACATGGGTATTTGATGGCAAATCAAATGCTATATTATTCAACATATAAGTTTTCTTCTTGTAGAATACGTATTATTTTACTTTTATCAGTTTTTCTAATAAACAGTTTGCCATTTTTAACCCAAGTGAAAACAATTGATTTATCTTTTTTTAATAATCTTGCCTTTTTATGTAAATATTTGAAGTACGGTGTTAGACTTTCATTAACAAAGATTATATTTTGATTAGTATTAGTTTTTACAATTACTTCAGTTTCTGCATTTACATTTTCTACATTTAGAACGTCGGTTTCTGAATTTATATTTGTGGCATTTAATTTAGTTCCTGTAATTACATTAGTTCTAAGTTCAGAATGGTTTACACAACTCTCACTGTTTAGTATGGCAGTTGTAAGAGTTTTTTTCTTTAAGCCTTTTATAAATTTGTTCTTAGATTCCAATTGCTTAAATTTAACAATAATGTTATCTGGCTCACCTGACTTTTTTGATGGGTGTTTGGCTTTGAATACATCCTTCAATTCGTTGACATCGAACTCAACACCTGTTTCATAAGCTATTGCTTTCACAACTGAAATTGGATTATTACTAAGTACACTTGGCACACCACAAATTTCAATCTGCTTCAATAGTTTTTTTTGTTTTAACTTTTCGATCTCGACTTTGTTAATCCTAATATTGTCTTGTAAAATTTTGTTCTCACTCCTTAAGTTGGTGTCATCAACTAAAGAATCTATGTATTCTTTAATTTCCCTAAACTCATTTTGTAACTTTTTAAACTCCTCACCTTGTGCAGCCTGATTATTTAAAATATGTTGTAATTTTTCAGATATATTTTCGGTATCAGTTTTTACACAATATGAATTATTGTTGAGATGCTCCTTTGATGTACTCGTCGAAGCTAAATTAGTGGATAACCGGCTACGTCTTTGTACTTTGCATGAGTTGCAAAACCAGATTTTCTCGTGATTTAATGTGTGTTTCTTAAAATCTTCAATGTCTAGTTTAGAGCACGCTACACAGAAATACCTTTTACATGGTCCATCACAATAAATTAGCTTAGTTTTACGTAAATTAATTTTTTTATTGCACAAATTACACAAACCACTGCCTGACATTTTGACAGTTCAATCATATCATTCAATGTCAACCCTATACATTTTAGCCTTATATTTTTGCGAAGCCTATGAAAGCAACTCTCTTCTGCTTCGATTGAAAATAAACTTAACAGAACTCTTGTTATAACAATTTAAAAATAGGGCGTTTTCCAACTTTGGGAGGCTGTAGCACCGTAACGGGTGGGGCTACAGAAAAAAGTTCTTCAACTAAATTATTTGCGGACGGACGGACAGAGTGAAACTATATAGGCACATTTTTACAAAAGTTTTTGAAAATCTGCTAAAAACGTGCCTATTTCTTCACCTCTAATGTCGTGTGTGAAAAAGGAAATAATTTCTTATATTCAATATTAAGAAACATAAAAAAGTAATGTAAATTAAAACTTACATTCGATTTTGTTTCCCTAGGAACTGCAATGCCTTTAATAAACTTCATATCATTAAACCAATATTGCATAGGTTCGTATAAATCATCAAACCCAGCCCCGCTTGCTTTCAAGTTATTGATCTAAAAACAAGGTTGTTGAGTTATACATGCTACTAAATTTTAAGTTTTAAAATAAAAAGAGTTACTAGTTTTTCTTATTTAAAAAAATTTGTATCTAGTACGTATACCCTACATCTATAGAATAGGTAAAGGAGTATATTAAATTTTGTATGGTGTTTGTAACCACCTAAAGGAAGCGAGCTTGATATGTAAAAGTATATCAACGTGACTTCCTGAGTCGATATAGCCATGTCCGTCTAAATTTGGTATCAAGGTGTCCTTTCCTATTTTCTTAGTGTCCTTGAAATTTGGGCCCCCTTGGAGTAGTGGGTCGGGGACCAGTCATACAGTTCAACAAAAAAAAATAACAATATTTAAATTCCAAAATAGAAAAAAAAAATAATATTTGTTTAACGTATGTAACAAACATTCAAAATTTAAAACAAAAACCTCAATGAAAACCAAAAATTCTTTGACAAAATGGTTTTAATAAAAATTATATAAAACAAAAATACTACTTAAATAGGTCATATCAATTAAAAAACAAAAATCGAAATAAAATAGGAGAACTGATAAAAACTGAAAAACATATTGGGATTTTTTTTTCTTAACTTGTTTCCTTTTCTTGCAAATAAAAATGTTCACAAATTGACTTGATATCTATCGAAATCATAGTGATAGAACAGGTGGTCTTGCATGCCGAGATTGTAATTGATTGCTAACTAATATTGAAAGAATTGATTATACCTTTTATTAATTTCTTTTATATGACTTAACAAAATGTTTTCCTACTATATAGTGACCACCAGTTGATATGGTGAATTGAAATTGTGAAAATTCAATTTAGCTATTGGTAGTAACCATAACATAAAACTACTGTTATCCTAATTTTTTTCTCAACATGAAACCAAAAAATTCTAAACATTCCCAAAAATTAAAAAAAAATTGCTATAAAGGCATATGTAGGAATTTGCGTTTCAAAATTCGATCAAAAAGTTCTAGGTTCCGAACCCATGGTCCAATCTCAACCGTACGTATCCCCCGTCATAGTTTCATTACTAGTAACCTTCAGCACAAATTTGATGAAGATAACGTCATTAGTTGTTGAGTTATCATGATTTTTTATATATGTTCGTTAACCTTGCACCGATTAAAAGGTCCAGAATCCAAACCCATACGCCGATTTCGCCCATTTTCGATCCCCGCAGTACTTTCAGTCCTAGTAACCTACAGTTAAAATTTCATCAAGATAGCTCCATTATTTTTTGAGTTATCGTACCTACGGACGGACGGACGGATGGACGGACATGGCTAGAGGGACACGCAGGATTCCCAATGTGTAAAAGCTTATCATCGAAATTAATAAAACTAGTAACTTAAAATTAAGATAGAACGTTCCAATTGTGTACAAGGGTTAACTAGTAATGAAAGTATGACGGAGAAGCATTTTGGGCGAAATCGTATCATGATTTCGGGTTCTGGAACCCTTAAAAAGTTCAAGGGATAACAAACAAATATCTTAAAAACACCATAACTCAAAAATTAGCGGCATTAATTTTTTACCAACCAAATTAACTTTATAAAAATAAAAACATTTTCTAATTACACTATCTAATAAAAAAAAATTACAAATTCTTATTAATTTATCTATTTAAAAATATTAAAAAACAAAAAAACTTGAAATAAGTGAAAATATATTTATTCCAATTCAATTACAAAATTAAAAAAATTCTAATTATTAAATTTTGTGATAAAAAGATAATCAAAGCATAATATATTTAATAATCCAAATTTTTCAAAATAGCAATTATTTTAAATAGTTAGTTTATAACGTATATACCCAATAGAAAAGCTTATAAAAGCAAAATATGCAATAAATGTATTTCTAAAATACAATTACAAATTTAGAACTTTTCATATAATTCATTTAAATATAAAAATAAGTTTTACATAAATGCAGCAAGTACCTATGAACATAGCTGAACCACTACAATTAAGTCTAAATTTCGGGGAGACATAGGAAATATATTCTTTGGCTTCGAAATTAAACTCGACCAGAACCAATTCCCATGGTACTTTCCTTACTAGTAACCTAAAGTTTAAATTTCATCAAAATAGCGGCATTATTTTTTGAGTTATGGGGTTTTTAAGATATATGTTTGTTAGCCCTTGAACTTTTCAAGGGTTCCAGGACCCGAAACCATGGTACGATTTCGCCCATATGCAGTCCCCGTCATACTTTCAATACCAGTTAACCCTTGTACACAATTGGAACGTTATATCTTAATTTTAAGTTACTAGTTTTATTAATTTCGATGATAAGCTTTTACAGAATGGGGGGTATAAGAGAGATACTGAACCACCACTCCAATTGATCCAAAATTAGATGGACACGCAGGAAATAGTAAAGAACACCCATATGCCAAATTTGCAGCTTCTACATTTGTTTCAAGTTACTATCTTTATCAATTTCGAAAATATGCTTTAAGGTCCTCGGAACTGAGTGGCTGGTCCCCACCCACTACTCCAATTGGGCTCAACTTTCAAGGAGACTAAGGGAATCAAAAGCAACACCCTGATACTAAATCTGGAGGTTCTATCTTCATTGGTTTCGGAATTATGCTAGTTTTTTTATACCCTACACCTATAGAATAGGTAAAGGGGTATATTAACTTTGGTATGGTGTTTGTAACCACCTAAAGGAAGCGAGCTAGATATGGAAAAGTATATATATTTGTGATCAGCGTGACCACCTTAGTCGATATAGCCATGTACGTCCGTCCGTCCGTCTGTAAGCACGATAACTCAAAAAATAATGGAGCTATCTTGATGAAATTTTAACTGTAGGTTACTAGGACTGCAAGTACGGCGGGGATTGCATATGGCCGAAATCGGCCCATGGGTTCGGATTTTGGACCTTTTAATCGATCGAAGGGCTAACGAACATATATAAAAAATTACGATAACTCAACAACTCATGACGCTATCTTCATCAAATGTGTGCTGTGGGTTACTAGTAATGAAACTACTTCGGGGATTGCGTAAGGTCGGGATTGGACCATGGGTTCGGAACCTAGAACTTTTTGATCGAATTTAGGCCAAACGAGCATAATTCCGAAACCAATAAAGATTGAACCTCCAAATTTGGTATCAGGGTGTCCCTTCCTATTTCCTAAGTGTCTTGGGAATTTGGGCCCCATTGTAGTAGTGGGTCGGGGACCAACCACACATTTCCGAAGACCTTAAAGCATATCTTTAAAATTAATAAAGATAACAATTTGAAAAAATGTAGAAGCTTCCAATTTGCCACAAGGGTGTTCTTTACTATCTCTTGCGTGTTCCCTTAATTTGGGATCAATTGGAGCGGTGGTTCAGTACCCCTCTCAGACCTCCCAAGTTTTAAAAGCTTATAATCGAAATTACTAAAAATAGTTACTTAAAATTAAGATAGACCGTTCAAATTGTGTACAAGGGTTAACTAGTACTATAAGTAAAGCGCGGGCTGTATAAGGGCGAAATCAGCCCATGGGTTTGGATTCTGGACCTTTTAGTCGGTGTCAGGGATAACGAACATATATTAAAAATCACGATAACTCAACAACTAATTAGTCTATCTTCATGAAATTTGTGCTGTAGGTTATTGGTAATGAAACTACGGCGGTGATTACGTACGGTGAGGATTGGACAATGGGTTCGGAACTGAGAACTTTTTGATCGAATTTAGGCCACACTAGCGTAATTCCGAAACCAATGAAGATATAACCTCCAAATTTGGTATCAGGGTGTCCCATCCTATTGCGAAAGTGTCTTTGAAATTTGGGCCCCATTGGACTAGTGGGTCGGGGACCAGCCACTCAGTTCCGAGGACCTTAAAGCATATTTTCGAAATTAATAAAAATAGTAACTTGAAACAAATCTAGAAGCTTCAAATTTGGCCCAGGGTGTTCTTTACTATTTCTTCCGTGCCCCCCTAATTTGGGATCATTTGGAGTGGTACTTCAGGACCTCTCTTAGACCCCCAAATGTGTAAAAGCTTATCATCGAAATTAATAAAACTAGTAACTTTAAATTAAGATAGAACGTTCCAATTGTATTCAAGGGTTAACTAGTATTGAAAGTATGACGGGACTGCATATGGGCGAAATCGTACCATGGTTTTGGGTTCTGGAACCCATGACATGTTCAAGGACTAAAAAACATATATCTTAAAAACACCATAACTCAAAAGATAATGCCGGTATTTTGATGAAATTTAAACTCTAGGTTACTAGTAATGAAAGTACCATGCGAATTGGTTCTGGTCGAGTTTAATTTCAAAGCAAAAGAATATATTTCCTATGTGTCTCCGAAATCTAGACTAAATTGTAGTGGTTCAGCTATGTTCAAAGGTACTTGCTGCATTTATGTAAAATTTATTTGAATATTTAAATGAATTATATGAAAAGTTCAAAATTTGTAATTGTATTTTAGAAGTACATTTATTGCATATTTTGCGTTTATAAGCTTTTCTATTAGGTATATAAACTAACCATTTAAAATAATTGCAATTTTTAAAAATTTGGATTATTAAATATATTATGCTTTGATTATCTTTTTATCACAAAATTTAATAATTAGAATTTTTTCATTTTGTAATTGAATTGGAATAAATATATTTTCATTTATTTCAAGTTTGTTTGTTTTTTAATATTTTTAAATAGATAAATTAGTAAGATTTTGTAATATTTTTTAATAGATAGTGTAATTAGAAAATGGTTTTAGTATTATAAAGTTAATTTGGTTAGCTATGTCTTACGATCAAATTAATAACAGCTTTTATGGTGTTAAAATGACTTATGGATATGTCCTTAAATTTGAACCAAATAGGTGTAGGGTATTTCTAATTCGGTTGCACCGACTGACTGTTTCTTTACTTGTTTATATGTTCGTTAGCCCTTGAACCGATTAAAAGGTCCAGAATCCGAACCCATGGGCCGATTTCGCCCATATGCAATCCCCGCCGTACTTTCAGTCCTAGTAACCTACAGGTAAAATTTCATCAAGATAGCTCCTTTATTTTTTGAGTTATCGTGCCTACGGACGGATGGTCATGGCTATATCGACTCAGGAGGTCACGCTGATCACAAATATATATACTTTTCCATATCTAGCTCGCTTCCTTTAGGTGGTTGCAAACACCATACCAAAGTTAATATACCCCTTTACCTATTCTATAGGTGTAGGGTATAAAAAAAGTCATATAGTGTATACCTGCTCTAACCAATGGAATTTTATTGGGATACCTTAAGTAAAAAATGACATTAGTGTGTATAAAATTAGAGTCGAGCTTTTTATTTTAATAGATTTTCGTTGCCTCGAATGAACTCTATTTTACACAATCATTCATAAGTGAACAAATTGAACAATTTGGAAAATTAGTGCGGCATGAACATCGTATGCGCCGACTGAATAGAACTATCATCAATTACTGGACAAGTAATGGATCATTACTGGATGTGTAATAGGTTAGATAATAAATAAATATAAAAATAAATTATTTTTACAATAAAAATTTTTTTGTGGAAAAACTTGTAAGTGAAAAAAAATAATAAAAATATAAATAATTATTTAAATAGAAAAAAAAGGTAAGTGAAAAAAGTTATAAGAGTTAATTATTTAATTCTAAGAAATAAACAATAATGGTTATGTGCGCAGTATTCGATTGTTCTAGCAACAATAATAAAAAACTGAAAATAAATAAGAGCAATGACTCAATCAAAGTCTTAAAAAATTTTAGTTTAATAGATTTTTTCATTTTCTGAAAGAAAAATTAAAACGATTTAGAAATAAATATTCAAATACACAGTGCCGGCGCTAAGCATTTTGTCACCCGGTGCACTTTTCTAAAACGCCGCCCTAAAAAATCCATTTCCACATCACCCATGAGGTAGGATTATAGATGCATTTTTTTTATAGAGGTAGTCCCACGGAGGTATAACCTCTTTAAAAAATAAGTTAATTTAAAAAAGAAAATAGTTTTAGATTGGAAATAAAAAATTTAGTTAGAAGAAATAGCGCTTTACTTGAATGAAAGAAATTTAATTCAAAAGGAAAACGCGAGGAAAAACTATATATCACATAATTTAATAACTTTAATAAAACGAAAATATTAAAAATTAATTCTTCGCGCTTTTATATTGGCAAAATCGTTAACTAAATCGTTGTAGTCCAAATTTTCAAGAAGTTCTTTTTCAATAGATATAGTTGCTAATCCTACTAATCTGTCTTGAGTCATTGTAGTTCTCAAATAATTTTTAATAATTTTTAATTTTGAAAAGCTACGTTCCGCAGAAGCTACTGTAACGGGTATTATCAATAAAATTTTTAGAGCAATAACAAGGTTGGGAAATAATGTTTCTAATTTTTTATCAAAAATAAAGTTTAAAGTTTCAAGAGGGGATGAAGGTGGTTTTTCAAAACCAAAGTAGGAAATATTTTAAGCTCTTCAAATAGCTCTACTCCATTTATGTCAGAGTAACCATCGTGTGTTAGATTTTTCTCTAAAGAGGAACAATAATTAAACAGATCACTTGAAGTATATGACGAAATGATGGAAATTTCATGTAAAAATTTAAATATACTATTATGCGCGGAAATTTGTTCAAACCGTTCTGTAACTGACTGAAGAGCTTGATCTAGTATTTTAAAATAAAATTCTACTTTAAACCTAACTTCCGGATTCTCAATAACTTCATCCCTGCCTTCGTATGAAAAAAGCCGAGGCTTTTTACGACTTCTAAGTGTTAAAACGGGAGGAAACGACGCTGTTACATCTAATTTTATAGCGATTTGTTTAGCTTGCGCAATGAAATCATAAAAATGTTCGTCCGTTCTCAAATTGCTCAAAAATTCTTTAGTTGTGAGCAAAATATTAACAGCAGTCGTTAAACAAATTCCTGGACTTTGCAAATATTTACTAACTATATTAATTTTTTCTAAAATTTTAAACCAAATTAGTAATGAACAAATAAATCTTTTTTTTTAAATAAATTCTTTTAAAATAAACCTATTCTACAAGATAAGATTGTTTTTATTTTTATAGACAAACATAATTATTATAAAGTTTGTATTTTTCGTATAATTCATAATTTCAACCACACTATACATAAATCTCATACTTCATGGCCATGGTCATAAATTTTATTTTCTAAAACAAAATTGGATTGTCCAAAATATAAATAGGTAGAAGTACATTTACTTTATGCATGTAATATACATAGATATATATTTTATTGACGACCATTGCAAAAACTGCTTTAAAAATTGAGAAAAAACAAGTGCACATATTCAAAATTTCATTATTTTACATTATACAACATTACAATCTTTCTTTTGTTGCCTATCCATAATTGGATGTCAGCGGTCATATGATATTAGCAACGATGCCCTGAAAGATGTTTCGATCTGTTGCTGAATGGATTAAATCACCAATGTTTCTGATGCCTGTCCAGTTTCTAATGTTACGCAACCATGATAATTGCTTCCTTCCTATACCTCTTTTTCCTTCAATTTTCCCTTGAACTATTAACTGAAGTAGCTCGTATTTATTTCCACGCATAATATGCCCAAAGTAAGATATTTTTTGTTTCTTCAACCTTATAAGTAGTTCTCTTTCCGCGTTTGCTCTACGTAGAACTTCTTCGTTTGTAATGTGATCCATCCACGATATTTTTAGCATTTTGCGGTAGATCCACATTTCGAACGCTTCAAGTTTGTTGATTTCTCTCACTTTCAAGGTCCACGTTTCTACACCGTATAGGAGTATAGACCAAACATAGCATTTAACGAATCGTAAGCGAAGGCCCAAGTTCATTTCGCGACAACAGAAAACTTTTTTGTGTTTAAGAAATGCATTTCTTGCTATTTCGATTCGGCATCTAATTTCTTTTTCGCAGCTCCAATCCTCGTGTAACCAGCATCCGAGATATTTGTATGTGGAGACTTTTTCAATTGAGCGGTTATTTATTTTAATTGTTGCTGCAGTGTAAGGTGTTCTTTTTCTGCTTACGATCATTAATTTAGTTTTTGATATATTTATTTTTAAGTTGAACAATTCGCTATGCTGGTTGACTTTATCGACTATATGTTGTAAATCCCTTAGATTGTCTGTTATGAGAACTGTATCATCTGCATATCTGATGTTATTTATATATGTGCCATTTACTTTTATACCAACATCCAAATCGTTCACTGCTTCCTGAAAAATGGCTTCAGCATAGATGTTAAACAGTAAAGGGGAGAGAATACAGCCTTGTCGAACTCCTTTTTGAATATCAATGCTTTGTGTCAGCACATTATTTATCTTTACACAGGCTGTTTGTTGCCAATATAAGCTATTTATACACATTATGATATTATTATCTATGCCAATTCTATTTAATACCTCCATAAGTTTTTGATGGTTGACCTTATCAAACGCCTTTTCATAATCCACAAAACATAAGAAAACATCTTTATGAACATCACGACAATTCTGTACAAGTACTTGAATATTAAAAAGTGCTTCTCTGGTTCCAGTTCCTTGTTTGAATCCAAATTGCGTTCTGCCCATGTGTAACTCACAATTTGTGTAAATACGATTATGCAGCACTCTCAAGAAGATTTTGAGTGCATGGCTCATTAAACTTATTAATCGGTGGTCGTCGCATGTTTTGGCATTAGCTTTTTTCGGAAGGGCGACAAATGTTGACTTTAGCCAGTCTTGTGGGAAATTTCCGGTGTTATAGATATGGTTGAAAATTTTTTCGAGCACAGTGAGGTTTTCGTCATTGATCAGTTTAAATATTTCTGACAGGGTTTCGTCTGGTCCTGCGGCTTTATTATTTTTGGCTGACATAACCGCTTTTTTGATTTCATCTATGGTTATATGTGTTTCAGATGGTTCTATAGACGTTTCAATATTGTACTCGGGACGGGTAAAATCACAAAATAATTTCTTAATATATTCTTCCCAGGTCTTCGTTTTTTCATTAATTTCAGAAATTATTTGTCCGTTTTCATTAAGAAGTGTGGAAGTATGTGATTTTTTGTAAACCCCTGCTGTTTCTTTGAGTTTTTTGTGTAAATTGAAGTCATCGTGCAGATGTTGTAGTTTTTCAATTTCATAGCATTCCTGTTTTAACCAGTTTTCTTTTGCTATTCTTATTTTCGACCTTATTTCGCGATGAATACGTCTATATTCTGCAGGTTGTTTGTTTTTGTAATTGCGTCTTTCATCCATCAACTGTAGTATCTCTATTGTCATCCAATTTTTCTTTGCCTTATATATTTTTGTACCTAGAATATGTTTGGACGTTTCATTTAGTACAGTTTTTGTGCGCTCCC